>CM067168.1:142918795-142938795 GCA_034093135.1 Erigeron breviscapus
CAATTTAGGGTTCTTGCAACCCATCTAATTTGGGGATTTTGATGGAAATGGGTATTTTACTTAGAGCCCTAGTGTTATGGTCAATTGAGAACCATTCAATGTTGTTGTTGTTTTTCACTTTCTTTAAGAAGGATTATTTTGATAATGAGTTGGAATATGAATTTTTGGTAAGAAAATGTTGTTGACATGTTGGTCAAGTTTTTTATGAAATTGAATAGGGAATTGGTAACTTTGTTGTGGCCATGTTTGGTTGAATTAAGAATGGTATGAAAATGGTGATTTTTAGTATAAAAATGAGTTATGGCCATATTGATATGATTATGAAAATGTTGATGTCGATTTTATAAAGGAAGATATGGATTTGGAAATTTTAGGGTGTGGCCATATTTGGTTTAATTGGGAAATGACATGAGCAACGATATTTGAGAAACCCATAGAAACTTTATAAGTCCCAACTCAATAAATGGTACTAACTGAAGACACCTCTATGTCAATGGTGAGAGTACTTTGCAATACCTTCACTGATCTGGAGACGACCAGTTGCAGTGAAGAGTATACCAGGTTAATCTGGAGGATTACTTATAAGGTGACAATGTATATAAGTAAAAGACAATGCAATAAGTAAATACTTGTAAAGTAAATTGGTGAGACAATATGTAATTTTCAAGTGTAATTTATTTATTATTGTTAAATAAATTACAAGGTTGTTGCGGAACCAAGATAATACAAATATGTAAATATCCTAACAACCTATGAAATACAATTGATCTATACTTGGAAATTCTCTTTAACAATCGAAACACTTAGAGTTGTGAAATGTTCCTTTTTGCGATTGAGAGAATATTGCACAAGTTCACCAAGAGTATGCAAATGTCTGAATATGCAAAGTATTTCCTTGCTTTTGTGCAAAGACCTCTATTTATAGGCAAAGTTGACATTGGGATGTCAACTTTAGCCATACAAATATGGTTGAGAGCATTTAAGGAAGTGTATTTAATTCCTTCAAAAAGCCTGATAAAGTAAGACATAAAGTCACTTTATCCAACCTGCATTATGTACTTTTGTACTTTAAACATAGACAATGTGTATTGTCCGGTTAATAGTACATAAAGCAAAAAGGTCTTCCTCGTAATCAGTGTAAAACTTTGTAAATGCTTTAAACTGATGTTCTCCAGTTTCGATCTGGTTAGAATATACACTGGGCTTCGCTGCCATGGTCATTCTCTTTCTTCCACTTGTTGTCTTCGATTTCAACTGGAATGTCTTCAGGTTTATGATCAGATCTCAACTGGAGTGAACTCTTCAGTGGCATCAACTGTACACTGGCTACTGAACTTCATATATTTCTAGACAAATCAACTGGTCTCCAGATGCAATTGGAGATGCTCCAGTTTATCAGCAAACTGGACCTAACAAACTTAATGACAATGTGAGTTATGTAAAAGTTGGGTTGGGCATTGAGATGCTAGTAAAGATAGTAATGTATGGCTTGATGGCCTTGTATATGTGAGATTGTGTTAAGATGACCAATTATGCGTTTGTGTTTATTGCTAGGTGAAAGCAATATGATTGTTATGCGGTCATCTTGGAATTTTGGTTGTCGCGAAGGAGGTGAGTACTCTTGCATACGATTATATGTACGTTGGGTCGATTACCATATGATGGTGGATTCCGTGTGTGGTAATCGATTCGGCGTTAGGGCCTAATTTGAGGCCGGGACCTAAGAATCCCATAGTTGAATTGAGATGAGGCCTAAGAACCTCTTAGGCCTAAGAACCTTTGAGGCCTAAGAACCTTTGAGGCCTAAGAACCTTTGAGGCCTAAGAACCTCTTAAGTATATTGTTAGCGTATATGGATACATGTATGTTTTGGTAGCGCAAAGGTGAGCATGCAAGTGATGGTATGACGATGCTATTGGCTACATGTGATAGTCCTTTGTGTTTTTTTTTTGCCCTCCTTCGTGTGTATAAGCGTATGCAATGGTATTCACTAAGCTTTGGCTTATTCTTTTAGTTGTTACCCTTTTTATAGGTTGCCCCGAAAGTGGAACAAGATTAATGCTTGAAGATTAAAGTTGAATTGGAAATTGGAATGTTAACTTTTGCGGTAAAAATGCTCTTGTGACTAGAACCCGTAGTAGTTCCCTTTGGACTAATGGCTCTTGGTACATTTGAAGTGTTTTTGTTAATGTTTTGTTATGTATATTTCTGCAAATAGTAGTTTGGAGTCATGGTCTTTTGCAACTTAAAGTATTTGATGATTTTGGATGGTTGGCAAAATGGGTAAATGACCCGTTTAATCTTGTAAACTTGATTTGTAGCAACGGATGGTATGAAGACTTTTGGAAATGTTGTGTTAGTTGTTTTATGTCAAAATGAAGTTGTTTATCAGTTGTTAGAAGCTCGGTATTTAGTAGGAAATGTCGAAAGTTGTTTAAAGTGTCAAAAATACGAAACTGAAAAGGACGGCCTTTGTCAAGAGGACGGCCTTTGCGGACGGCCTTTGCAAGAGTCGTCCTTCTGTCAAAATTTGTCAAAACGCTTTGTCAGAGGACGGCCTTTGTCAAGAGGACGGCCTTTGCGAGACGGCCTTTGCAAGAGGACGGCCTTTGTCAAGAGGACGGCCTTTGTCAAGAGGACGGCCTTTGCAAGAGGACGGCCTTTGTCAAGAGGACGGCCTTTGCAAGAGGACGGCCTTTGCAAGAGGACGGCCTTTGTCAAGAGGACGGCCTTTGCAAGAGGACGGCCTTTGCAAGAGGACGGCCTTTGTCAAGAGGACGGCCTTTGTCAAGAGGACGGCCTTTGCAAGAGGACGGCCTTTGTCAAGAGGACGGCCTTTGCAAGAGGACGGCCTTTGCAAGAGGACGGCCTTTGTCAAGAGGACGGCCTTTGCAAGAGGACGGCCTTTGCAAGAGGACGGCCTTTGTCAAGAGGACGGCCTTTGCAAGAGACGGCCTTTGCAAGAGGACGGCCTTTGTCAAGAGGACGGCCTTTGCGAGACGGCCTTTGCAAGAGGACGGCCTTTGTCAAGAGGACGGCCTTTGTCAAGAGGACGGCCTTTGCAAGAGGACGGCCTTTGTCAAGAGGACGGCCTTTGCAAGAGGACGGCCTTTGCAAGAGGACGGCCTTTGTCAAGAGGACGGCCTTTGCAAGAGGACGGCCTTTGCAAGAGGACGGCCTTTGTCAAGAGGACGGCCTTTGCAAGAGGACGGCCTTTGCAAGAGGACGGCCTTTGTCAAGAGGACGGCCTTTGCAAGAGGACGGCCTTTGCAAGAGGACGGCCTTTGTCAAGAGGACGGCCTTTGCAAGAGGACGGCCTTTGCAAGAGGACGGCCTTTGTCAAGAGGACGGCCTTTGCAAGAGGACGGCCTTTGCAAGAGGACGGCCTTTGTCAAGAGGACGGCCTTTGCAAGAGGACGGCCTTTGCAAGAGGACGGCCTTTGTCAAGAGGACGGCCTTTGCAAGAGGACGGCCTTTGCAAGAGGACGGCCTTTGTCAAGAGGACGGCCTTTGCAAGAGGACGGCCTTTGCAAGAGGACGGCCTTTGTCAAGAGGACGGCCTTTGCAAGAGGACGGCCTTTGCAAGAGGACGGCCTTTGTCAAGAGGACGGCCTTTGCAAGAGGACGGCCTTTGCAAGAGGACGGCCTTTGTCAAGAGGACGGCCTTTGCAAGAGGACGGCCTTTGCAAGAGGACGGCCTTTGTCAAGAGGACGGCCTTTGCAAGAGGACGGCCTTTGCAAGAGGACGGCCTTTGCAAGAGGACGGCCTTTGCAAGAGGACGGCCTTTGTCAAGAGGACGGCCTTTGTCAAGAGGACGGCCTTTGCAAGAGGACGGCCTTTGTCAAGAGGACGGCCTTTGTCAAGAGGACGGCCTTTGCAAGAGGACGGCCTTTGCAAGAGGACGGCCTTTGTCAAGAGGACGGCCTTTGCAAGAGGACGGCCTTTGCAAGAGGACGGCCTTTGTCAAGAGGACGGCCTTTGCAAGAGGACGGCCTTTGCAAGAGGACGGCCTTTGTCAAGAGGACGGCCTTTGCAAGAGGACGGCCTTTGCAAGAGGACGGCCTTTGTCAAGAGGACGGCCTTTGCAAGAGGACGGCCTTTGCAAGAGACGCCTTTGCAGAAACAAGAGTCGAGGCCTATTTTATAAGGATACCTAGACTTAAACCATAGACGAGACTTGGCCTTATGTGTATAGTTTGGTTTCTAGTGACATATGAAAGTATTTAACGAATTTCACTTGAGGCGTATTATAATATGTAATCATAATAATGACTGCAACATTATTATCATCGCATATTATAATAGCTCAAGTCAAACCCGTTAAATATGGAAGTATGCTAGTATGAAACCATAGGTTGGAGACCTTGCATGGCAATGTGACTTAATTAGTTATTTGCTTGTTGATTTGTAAGCATGATAGGATACAAGCTTTGCATGCTAACTGGTTTATTAAATGGTAAGAATTGAAAATTTGAAGTTGGTTTATAAATTTAATGTGTCGTTTGATGATTGTAAAGAAGGTATGATAAATGTATGGTGAAAGTGAATGAATGTTGTTGTGCTATTATTATTAGTAGTGAGACATGTGGCATTGTTAGTATTGGTATAAGATCATTCGGGTAGTGAGACCCGTGGCGTCACCATTGTGTAGAAAGACCATACGAGATATGGCAATGAGAATCAGTTGTGCAGTAACATGATTTAAATTGGTAGTATAATGTTTTGGATGCACATGCTATGTGTTAGTATAAAGTTGTATAGCTTGAGACTCTTGGTATAAAAATGATTGTATAGGTGTTATGTGAAAGAGCATACGAGGTATGGCGAATGTGATTGGTTATGATTGGCATGTCTTCTTAAATGAATATTTGACTATATGAGGTATGATGAAAGAAATTATAAATGAAAATGATATGTAAAAATTTGAGGATAATATGATAATTATGAAATTAAAACTTACCCCAAAATCTTTCGAGTCAAATTGTTTCTTTCTCCTTTCGGGAGCGCTCGATGCAATGTTGGAGAATGGATTACCTAAGCATATATGATGCCAATATTTTGTGAGAGAAGAAGACGGGTTATTTAAAGATTCCTAATAGAGAGGATATGGTATTCTTTCACAATAGAAAGGGTGGTAGATTCTTTTTGTAGTTGTTTGTGTTTTTCGCTCGTGCGTTATGATAACCGTCGTATAGCAGTCAAGTCTCTTATGTTTGGGTCGTCAACGTCGAAAGGAAACCACAGTCTATGGAGAATATTCTTGTTGTTCATGATTTTTCTCAATGTCTTTTCCGTGGATCTTATTCGTTCTAGTCGTTTCTCAAGAGATACAAAATTATAAAATGAAAGATAGTAGGATGCGCGTGCATTTAATTATTCGTGAGCTCAATGAAGTAACAATCGAAAACGAGTACCTGTTGTCAAGACTTGATGTTCTATTCGATCAATTGGAAGTAGTGTCGTATTATTCTAAGATGGAGTTTCATTTCAGTTATCATCAACTTAAAGCGAGTGATGAAGATGTTCCTAAAAATGCTATCCATACTTGTTATGGGCACTTTGAATTCGTAGTTACACCCTTCAATTATATTTAAGATTTTGCAACTCTCACGAATCTTATGAACTGCAATTGTCGTACGTTATGTAATAAGTTCGTAATTGTTTTCATTGACAACGTTTTGTTTACTCTGAAACTCAATCCGACCACGGAATTGTTTTACGTGAAGTCTTGGAGATACTATGAAAGGAAAAGTTCCATGTCATTTCGTTGGATGAGCATTCTGCTTAGGAGAGGTAAAATTTCTCAATCACGTGACTAACAATGGAGGGAGTGCGATTGATCCGGCAAGAATTTCTGTGGTGATGAACTGGAGTCAACCTACAAGACCAATAGGGATTTTCGTGGTTTTGCGGGTTACTAATGTCGTTTTACTTTCGGCCTTTTCGAAGATAGTTTTGTCATTGACCGAATTAGCTAGAAAGAAGGTGAGGTAAGTTTAGAGAAAAATAAAAAAGAATCGTTCCATTCACGATTTAGAATTCATCGGAGTTGTTTTACTTTAAAATTTTGGCATTTTTACCTCGATAGTTTCAAGTTTATCACTTGTTTTCTATCATATGAGTCTTATGGTATCTTCTTTGTTCATGATTTTTCTAAATGTCTTTTCCGTGGATCTTATTCGTTCTAGTCGTTTCTCAAGAGATACAAAAAAAAAAAAATAAAAAAAAAAAAAAAAAAAAAAAAAAAAAAAAAAAAAAAAAAAAAAAAAAAAAAAAAAAAAAAAAAAAAAAAAAAAAAAAAAAAAAAAAAAAAAAAAAAAAAAAAAAAAAAAAAAAAAAAAAAAAAAAAAAAAAAAAAAAAAAAAAAAAAAAAAAAAAAAAAAAAAAAAAAAAAAAAAAAAAAAAAAAAAAAAAAAAAAAAAAAAAAAAAAAAAAAAAAAAAAAAAAAAAAAAAAAAAAAAAAAAAAAAAAAAAAAAAAAAAAAAAAAAAAAAAAAAAAAAAAAAAAAAAAAAAAAAAAAAAAAAAAAAAAAAAAAAAAAAAAAAAAAAAAAAAAAAAAAAAAAAAAAAAAAAAAAAAAAAAAAAAAAAAAAAAAAAAAAAAAAAAAAAAAAAAAAAAAAAAAAAAAAAAAAAAAAAAAAAAAAAAAAAAAAAAAAAAAAAAAAAAAAAAAAAAAAAAAAAAAAAAAAAAAAAAAAAAAAAAAAAAAAAAAAAAAAAAAAAAAAAAAAAAAAAAAAAAAAAAAAAAAAAAAAAAAAAAAAAAAAAAAAAAAAAAAAAAAAAAAAAAAAAAAAAAAAAAAAAAAAAAAAAAAAAAAAAAAAAAAAAAAAAAAAAAAAAAAAAAAAAAAAAAAAAAAAAAAAAAAAAAAAAAAAAAAAAAAAAAAAAAAAAAAAAAAAAAAAAAAAAAAAAAAAAAAAAAAAAAAAAAAAAAAAAAAAAAAAAAAAAAAAAAAAAAAAAAAAAAAAAAAAAAAAAAAAAAAAAAAAAAAAAAAAAAAAAAAAAAAAAAAAAAAAAAAAAAAAAAAAAAAAAAAAAAAAAAAAAAAAAAAAAAAAAAAAAAAAAAAAAAAAAAAAAAAAAAAAAAAAAAAAAAAAAAAAAAAAAAAAAAAAAAAAAAAAAAAAAAAAAAAAAAAAAAAAAAAAAAAAAAAAAAAAAAAAAAAAAAAAAAAAAAAAAAAAAAAAAAAAAAAAAAAAAAAAAAAAAAAAAAAAAAAAAAAAAAAAAAAAAAAAAAAAAAAAAAAAAAAAAAAAAAAAAAAAAAAAAAAAAAAAAAAAAAAAAAAAAAAAAAAAAAAAAAAAAAAAAAAAAAAAAAAAAAAAAAAAAAAAAAAAAAAAAAAAAAAAAAAAAAAAAAAAAAAAAAAAAAAAAAAAAAAAAAAAAAAAAAAAAAAAAAAAAAAAAAAAAAAAAAAAAAAAAAAAAAAAAAAAAAAAAAAAAAAAAAAAAAAAAAAAAAAAAAAAAAAAAAAAAAAAAAAAAAAAAAAAAAAAAAAAAAAAAAAAAAAAAAAAAAAAAAAAAAAAAAAAAAAAAAAAAAAAAAAAAAAAAAAAAAAAAAAAAAAAAAAAAAAAAAAAAAAAAAAAAAAAAAAAAAAAAAAAAAAAAAAAAAAAAAAAAAAAAAAAAAAAAAAAAAAAAAAAAAAAAAAAAAAAAAAAAAAAAAAAAAAAAAAAAAAAAAAAAAAAAAAAAAAAAAAAAAAAAAAAAAAAAAAAAAAAAAAAAAAAAAAAAAAAAAAAAAAAAAAAAAAAAAAAAAAAAAAAAAAAAAAAAAAAAAAAAAAAAAAAAAAAAAAAAAAAAAAAAAAAAAAAAAAAAAAAAAAAAAAAAAAAAAAAAAAAAAAAAAAAAAAAAAAAAAAAAAAAAAAAAAAAAAAAAAAAAAAAAAAAAAAAAAAAAAAAAAAAAAAAAAAAAAAAAAAAAAAAAAAAAAAAAAAAAAAAAAAAAAAAAAAAAAAAAAAAAAAAAAAAAAAAAAAAAAAAAAAAAAAAAAAAAAAAAAAAAAAAAAAAAAAAAAAAAAAAAAAAAAAAAACCTCAACAACCATCAAAGAAGTTGATTAAATCTTTCGAAAGATTACGTTTATGAAATCTAATGTCTCTCAGGTAAGCCATTGTAGTGGGGGACGCTTTGAGCCTGAAAAGTTCTCATCTTTCTTTTGGGTTTCACCGTTGTATATGCGAATAACAATTGAATTCTTTGATCAAATAAAGGAGGCTCAAGAGAAGATTTGCAATGAGAAGTCGGGATTACACAAAATATTTTTTTAAAGAATTTTACGGACTTACTAGACGTCATATTAGAACTTAGAATCCTCTCCCTAACAAATCAAAGCGAATTTGCTCCATGAAACCTATAAAATCCAAATACTTCTTTCGCCCGGTAAGAGAAAGATGTGTCAAGACTTAAAGAGAGATTATTTGTGACCCGAAATGATGCGGGAGGTTATGAAATACATTAAGAGTTCCTCCATAGAGACACGTTTTACGGTTTTGCATACGAGGAATGCTAGATCTCGGTTTAACGGTTCTGTCAGAATACATGCTCGAGTCAACAAGGTTACTAATTGCTTGGAATTGCCCGCAGAACTTCCGGGAATTTATTCTACCTTTCACGTTTCTCGTTTTATGAAGTATTATACCGTCAAGGTTTCACGTGTACTTTTAAAAGAAATCGAACTTCAAAATGAATTAAAATAAGACAATGTCGAGGAGCCTATTGCCTTTGTGAAGAAACATTCAAGAAGAATGTAAGTCAAAACTGTATGGTGGTACAAAGTGATACGAAAGCATGGAAAGATGCCGAATTGTCAATGGGAAATTGAGAGAAATGTTTTTCGTTATTACCGTCGTTGGATATGGTTTGGATCACGAGGTCGTGATCCGTTCCAAGTGGGGGAGAGTTGTAACACCCCAAGATTTTTGAGATAAATAAATTAACCCCTTTCTGTAGTTTTAACATTAAAATAATTTCCTTGTATTTTGTTTTTGGATATGGGGTTAATTTAGTTGGAACTTTAGTGGATAGCGGGTAAAAATACCCACAAAAATAGAAAATGGTGTGGCACTTAGAAAAAGTGCCAGCCATATTTCTTGCAATGACTCATCCTCTATTTCACCTACTTACTCTTTTCTTCTCCATCTTCATCCATTCCAATTTCTATTCTAGTGTTCTTTCTTAAATCCATTAAAAATCAAAGAAAAACTTCCAAGGCATGATAATAATAACATTCCATCAATTGTTCTAGCAAGAAATTCTTGGATGGGGGTATGTGTGTGTATGTCGAAAATTTGAAGAAAGGAAGAACCAAGTTTGTTGTTGCATGTTTTCTATCTAGTTGAATCTCTCATAGATTGAAGGTATTTTACCATTTCAAATTAATTTGTTATTTGGTTTTAGGGTTCTTGAAATGAACTAATTTGGGGGGAATAAGTTACTTGCATTATTTCAATTTAGGGTTCTTGCAACCCATCTAATTTGGGGATTTTAATGGAAATGAGTATTTTACTTAGAACCCTAGTGTTATGGTCAATTGAGAACCATTCAATGTTGTTGTTGTTTTTCACTTTCTTTAAGAAGGATTATTTTGATAATGAGTTGGAATATGAATTTTTGGTAAGAAAACGTTGTTGACATGTTGGTCAAGTTTTGTATGAAATTGAATAGGGAATTGGTAACTTTGTTGTGGCCATGTTTGGTTGAATTAAGAATGGTATGAAAATGGTGATTTTTAGTATAAAAATGAGTTATGGCCATATTGATATGATTATGAAAATGTTGATGTCGATTTTATAAAGGAAGATATGGATTTGGAAATTTTAGGGTGTGGCCATATTTGGTTTAATTAGGAAATGACATGAGCAACGATATTTGAGAAACCCATAGAAACTTAATGACAATGTGAGTTATGTGAAAGTTGGGTTGGGCATTGAGATGCTAATGTATGGCTTGATGGCCTTGTTTATGTAAGATTGTGTTAAGATGACCAATTATGCGTTTGTGTTTATTGCTAGGTGAAAGCAATATGATTGTTATGTGGTCATCTTGGAATTTTGGTTATCGCGAAGGAGGTGAGTACTCTTGCATACGATTATATGTACGTTGGGTCGATTACCATATGATGGTGGATTCCGTGTGTGGTAATCGATTCGGCGTTAGGGCCTAATTTGAGGTCGGGACCTAAGAATCCCATAGTTGAATTGAGATGAGGCCTAAGAACCTCTTGTTGTATTGAGATAAGGCCTAAGAACCTTTGAGGCCTAAGAACCTCTTGAGTATATTGTTAGCGTATATGGATCCATGTATGTTTTGTTAGCGCAAAGGTGAGTATGCAAGTTATGGTATGACGATGCCATTGGCTACATGTGATAGTCCTTTGTGTTTTTTTTTTGCCCTCCTTCGTGTGTATAAGCGTATGCAATGGTATTCACTAAGCTTTGGCTTATTCTTTTAGTTGTTACCCTTTTTATAGGTTGCCCCGGAAGTGGAACAAGATTAATGCTTGAAGATTAAAGTTGAATTGGAAATTGGAATGTTAACTTTTGCGGTAAAAATGCTCTTGTGACTAGAACCCGTAGTAGTTCCCTTTGGACTAATGGCTCTTGGTACATTTGAAGTGTTTTTGTTAAAGTTTTGTTATGTATATTTATGCAAATAGTAGTTTGGAGTCATGGTCTTTTGCAACTTAAAGTATTTGATGATTTTGGATGGTTGGCAAAATGGGTAAATGACCCGTTTAATCTTGTAAACTTGATTTGTAGCAACGGATGGTATGAAGACTTTTGGAAATGTTGTGTTAGTTGTTTTATGTCAAAATGAAGTTGTTTATCAGTTGTTAGAAGCTCGGTATTTAGTAGGAAATGTCGAAAGTTGTTTAAAGTGTCAAAAATACGAAACTGAAAAGGACGGCCTTTGTCAAGAGGACGGCCTTTGCGGACGGCCTTTGCAGAAACAAGAGCCGTCCTATTCTGTAATTTTTCACAAATTTTTACCGAGGCTTCGTTTGAACTTTTCGTGACCTGAAACTCATACAATAGACTTATATTAACATATTAAGAAGATTCCAATTGTCATTTTTCAAATTTGATAATTTTGATTTTGTAACACCGTTCGTTTAAAAATATGGGTTTCCAAAAATTTTCGCCTAATGGCGTTAAAAGAAAGCGGAAGAAACTTTAAAAGTCCAAACCAATTAAAATCTGTTTGGTTTACTTTATTCAATGGTGTTACTAATCGCATCATCAAAACAAGTTTAATAGAAACCCGTCGGCTGCCCAACACAAAACAACCGACTACATAGCATTCAAACTTCATTAAAGACAAACATAAACAAATGTCTATAAAAATTCAGCATCTATGGGTAGCTAAGGACTTCATCAAGCATTCTACCCATTCCTCACTCATCTTCATCAACAACCTCAGCTACGCTAAACCTGAGGGAGCAACACATTTCAAAAGACAAGTGTTAGCTAACGAATTAGCTAAGTAAGATAACACTCAAGTTATAAACATTTGTCCCTTTCAAACATTATGGATTTAAATACTTCTTTAAGGCACAACACACATCAAACACACAATACTTCATATTAGGATGAACCACCCTAAATGTGCCTATCCTGCTTTACTTCATTACACACATATAACCACATAACTGCTTTCTACATTAACTGCTTTACTACGTTTTAACTGCTTTACCACATTTTAATTGCGTCAATGCGCAACATAAGTTACACCCGAGTAGATGACAACCATTCAGTTGAACATCAAACGTGGTTAAGGAATGGCAAGCCAATCCCCGAGTAATCCGTATGTACAAGACAAATGAGGGCGGGTCAGACCCCTCGTATTACTCAACTGCATCTCAATCACCATGTTGCAAGGAGCCACCCAAGCAACCTATGTCAACGCACTTAGCCGGGCTAGGGCAAGTACGGGTTAAGCTTAACACTTTCCTGCATCAAAGTTTTACGAGCTCGAAACTGCATCATTTAGTTTAGGTGACTACATTACCTAAACATTTACTACGTTAACTGCTTTTACATTTTGGGCCCTTAAACGTGCACGTGTCATGGCAACTTAACAAGTCTAGTGAACTAGATGAGCAAGCCATACATTCATGCACATACAACAATCAACAACATTTACTACATCTCAATGCATTGCAAGATACTACATAACACTTCATAACATAACACGACGTTTTACTTCATTTCATAACATGCACTCCATTATATATGATTTGAGACTGCATTTCAGGTCTCAAAAATCAACTGCATATCCCGTGATACCTCCCGTGTAAACCCCGCATACCCACAAGCAACATAAGGTACCAATTTGGGAAGTTATAATTATGAAACCCTCTTTTGTTGAACCCTCAGCGTGTCAAAGTAGTGTATCTTACCTCGTAGAAGCGCACACAAACGATAACTACGGTTACCGTGCAAGGCAAGTATTCCCAACTACCTATAATGAACATAGGATCAATTAACGAGTATAAACGAGACTAACCCGGCCTACAATCTATATACGTGTCGTATAATGGTCTCTGTTGACTACTTTCATCTATTGTAGACTACTATACTCTTCTGTAGACTACTTGACTCATTTGTAGACTACTTGACTCTTTTTGTAGACTACTTTCATATTCTGTATACTACTTTCATCTTTTGTATACTACTTTCATCTTTTGTAGACTATTATACTCTAATGTTTCGTAGACTACTTTTGGCATACAAGACAACCAAATGAGAGGAAACTCAGTTTTTAACAAATGTAGGGGACTCAAAGAACTTTTCAAAAATTTAAGGTTCATCTCCTAACTCATTATTATAAATGAGATACAATTTTTGCAATATGACTGAATTTTCAGACCTTAAAACTCTTTGTTTTACAAAAGATCTCACCCATTAAACATCCATGGAAATTAACCATGACACCTACAGTTCATAAACACCCAAAATATGATTCAATGGACACTATGAAATCATATATTGATTCATGGATTCATTAAACACATTTTACAATTGATTTGACACCCGATTTGACCTAAATCGACTCACAAACATAATCGAATCCAAACCGAAACTCTTTGACCAGAAATGATTGACATAGTAAGATCAAAAGAATGTTAAATCAGAAGGGAAACATCATATATACCTATAGATGATTATGGAGATGAAAGATCTAGACCAAAACTCTATCAAATCACCTTTAATCGGAATAATCACACACGAATTGCTCAAGAAAGGGAGGGGGCGGTTAGGGCTTGAGGAAAAGGAAGGGAAAACTGATTTTGATTGTAAATAGGGTTTAGTTAACCCTTAATCCCGTTTTTAAGTTTCACCCTATGTCAAAACTAGTCCCTAGACTTCCTTACATCACATTATTACCCCAAAACACCTCTATGGACTATATACAACTCAATGAACCCTTCAAGCACTTCAAAAGGCACATAACTACATCTTTAAACACATTACTACATCAATTAATAAGACATTCAAGTCCCGCACGTATAACACATTAACTACATTTAAGCATTAAATCTACCATAAGCTTAACAGACACGTTATGTTGACTTAACGACTCGAGTCAACCGTTAATTAAAAAGATTGAGATGTTACAATTACCTCCCCCTTAAAAGGATTCCGTCCCCGGAATCTCATCCGAAACGAACAACTCTGGATACTTCTCTTTCATCACGGATTCGGTTTCCCAAGTAAGACTTTCACCATGGTTGTGCTTCCACTTGATCAATACAAGGTCAATGATTTTCCTGCGTAGCTTCTTTTGCTTCCTTCCAAGTATTGCTATCGGTTCCTCGATCATTCTTTTACTTGGATTAACACTCACATCTTCAATAGGAATCACACTAGACTCCTCCACTAAACATTTCCTCAAATAGGATACATGAAATGTGTTGTGAATTCCATCCAATTCTGGAGGCAATTCCAACTGATACGCCACATCTTTGATACGCTTCAACACTTTAAATGGTCCAATAAATCTTGGACTTAACTTTCCTTTCTTTCCAAAGCGAATGACTCCTTTCCATGGGGAAACTTTCAGCATCACCATGTCACCGACTTCAAATTCAATCGGTCTTCTTTTCTTGTCGGCATACGTTTTCTGTCGTTCTCTAGCTACGCGAAGCGCTTCTTTATCAATGTTATCCTTCATCAAAGCCTTAACTTGAGCCTCCTTGATACGGTCAAGTAACCCCGACTTTGCTTGTACAACCATACTCATCAATCTACATGAAAAATTTTGCACTTTCCTACTTAATGCATCAGCCACTACATTGGCTTTACCAGGATGGTATTTGATTTCACAATCATAGTCTTTCAACAGTTCCATCCATCTCCTTTGTCTCACATTCATTTCTTTCTGAGTAAACACATATTGTAAACTCTTATGGTCGGTGTACAAGGTACACTTGGTGCCGTACAAATAGTGTCTCCATAACTTCAAAGCAAACACCACCGCCGCTAACTCTAGATCATGGGTCGGGTAGTTCTTTTCATGTGGCTTCAATTGACGTGAAGCATAGGCAATAACCTTATCCCTCTGCATAAGAACACAACCCAAACCCGTAATGGAAGCATCACTATAAACAACAAGGTCATCCGTACCTTCGGGTAAGGCAAGGATAGGAGCTTCACATAACTTCGTCTTCAACGTTTGAAAAGCCTTCTCTTGAGCTTCCGACCACACAAACTTCACTCCTTTCTTCGTCAATTTGGTCATTGGCTTAGCTATACGAGAGAAATCTTGTATAAACCTTCGATAATAGCCGGCTAAACCAAGAAAACTCTTGATCTCCGTAGGAGTCTTTGGTTGTTCCCACTTAGAAACAGCTTCAATCTTTGAGGGATCAACTTTAATTCCTTCGGAAGAAATGACATGTTCAAGAAACTGAACTTCTCTAAGCCAAAACTCACATTTAGAGAACTTTGCATATAACTTCTTTTCTCTAAGGACTTCAAGGACAGCCCTTAAGTGTCCTCGATGCTCGGCTTCAGACTTAGAATAAATTAGAATATCATCTATAAAAACAATCACAAAATGGTCTAAGAATGGACGACAAACATGATTCATAAGATCCATAAAAGCAGCTGGAGCATTTGTCAAACCAAAAGGCATGACTAAGAATTCATAATGTCCATATCGTGTACGAAAAGCTGTTTTTGCAACATCTCCTTGTCTCACATTCATTTCTTTCTGAGTAAACACATATTGTAAACTCTTATGGTCGGTGTACAAGGTACACTTGGTGCCGTACAAATAGTGTCTCCATAACTTCAAAGCAAACACCACCGCCGCTAACTCTAGATCATGGGTCGGGTAGTTCTTTTCATGTGGCTTCAATTGACGTGAAGCATAGGCATAACCTTATCCCTCTGCATAAGAACACAACCCAAACCCGTAATGGAAGCATCACTATAAACAACAAGGTCATCCGTACCTTCGGGTAAGGCAAGGATAGGAGCTTCACATAACTTCGTCTTCAACGTTTGAAAAGCCTTCTCTTGAGCTTCCGACCACACAAACTTCACTCCTTTCTTCGTCAATTCGGTCATTGGCTTAGCTATACGAGAGAAATCTTGTATAAACCTTCGATAATAGCCGGCTAAACCAAGAAAACTCTTGATCTCCGTAGGAGTCTTTGGTTGTTCCCACTTAGAAACAGCTTCAATCTTTGAGGGATCAACTTTAATTCCTTCGGAAGAAATGACATGTTCAAGAAACTGAACTTCTCTAAGCCAAAACTCACATTTAGAGAACTTTGCATATAACTTCTTTTCTCTAAGGACTTCAAGGACAGCCCTTAAGTGTTCTCGATGCTCGGCTTCAGACTTAGAATAAATTAGAATATCATCTATAAAAACAATCACAAAATGGTCTAAGAATGGACGACAAACATGATTCATAAGATCCATAAAAGCAGCTGGAGCATTTGTCAAACCAAAAGGCATGACTAAGAATTCATAATGTCCATATCGTGTACGAAAAGCTGTTTTTGCAACATCCTCCTTGTTAACCTTCAATTGGTGATAACCGGACCGCAAATCTATCTTGTTTTGGTTTTTTTTTTTTTTGTTTTTTTTTTTTTTTTTTTTTTTTTTTTTTTTTTTTTTTTTTTTTTTTTTTTTTTTTTTTTTTTTTTTTTTTTTTTTTTTTTTTTTTTTTTTTTTTTTTTTTTTTTTTTTTTTTTTTTTTTTTTTTTTTTTTTTTTTTTTTTTTTTTTTTTTTTTTTTTTTTTTTTTTTTTTTTTTTTTTTTTTTTTTTTTTTTTTTTTTTTTTTTTTTTTTTTTTTTTTTTTTTTTTTTTTTTTTTTTTTTTTTTTTTTTTTTTTTTTTTTTTTTTTTTTTTTTTTTTTTTTTTTTTTTTTTTTTTTTTTTTTTTTTTTTTTTTTTTTTTTTTTTTTTTTTTTTTTTTTTTTTTTTTTTTTTTTTTTTTTTTTTTTTTTTTTTTTTTTTTTTTTTTTTTTTTTTTTTTTTTTTTTTTTTTTTTTTTTTTTTTTTTTTTTTTTTTTTTTTTTTTTTTTTTTTTTTTTTTTTTTTTTTTTTTTTTTTTTTTTTTTTTTTTTTTTTTTTTTTTTTTTTTTTTTTTTTTTTTTTTTTTTTTTTTTTTTTTTTTTTTTTTTTTTTTTTTTTTTTTTTTTTTTTTTTTTTTTTTTTTTTTTTTTTTTTTTTTTTTTTTTTTTTTTTTTTTTTTTTTTTTTTTTTTTTTTTTTTTTTTTTTTTTTTTTTTTTTTTTTTTTTTTTTTTTTTTTTTTTTTTTTTTTTTTTTTTTTTTTTTTTTTTTTTTTTTTTTTTTTTTTTTTTTTTTTTTTTTTTTTTTTTTTTTTTTTTTTTTTTTTTTTTTTTTTTTTTTTTTTTTTTTTTTTTTTTTTTTTTTTTTTTTTTTTTTTTTTTTTTTTTTTTTTTTTTTTTTTTTTTTTTTTTTTTTTTTTTTTTTTTTTTTTTTTTTTTTTTTTTTTTTTTTTTTTTTTTTTTTTTTTTTTTTTTTTTTTTTTTTTTTTTTTTTTTTTTTTTTTTTTTTTTTTTTTTTTTTTTTTTTTTTTTTTTTTTTTTTTTTTTTTTTTTTTTTTTTTTTTTTTTTTTTTTTTTTTTTTTTTTTTTTTTTTTTTTTTTTTTTTTTTTTTTTTTTTTTTTTTTTTTTTTTTTTTTTTTTTTTTTTTTTTTTTTTTTTTTTTTTTTTTTTTTTTTTTTTTTTTTTTTTTTTTTTTTTTTTTTTTTTTTTTTTTTTTTTTTTTTTTTTTTTTTTTTTTTTTTTTTTTTTTTTTTTTTTTTTTTTTTTTTTTTTTTTTTTTTTTTTTTTTTTTTTTTTTTTTTTTTTTTTTTTTTTTTTTTTTTTTTTTTTTTTTTTTTTTTTTTTTTTTTTTTTTTTTTTTTTTTTTTTTTTTTTTTTTTTTTTTTTTTTTTTTTTTTTTTTTTTTTTTTTTTTTTTTTTTTTTTTTTTTTTTTTTTTTTTTTTTTTTTTTTTTTTTTTTTTTTTTTTTTTTTTTTTTTTTTTTTTTTTTTTTTTTTTTTTTTTTTTTTTTTTTTTTTTTTTTTTTTTTTTTTTTTTTTTTTTTTTTTTTTTTTTTTTTTTTTTTTTTTTTTTTTTTTTTTTTTTTTTTTTTTTTTTTTTTTTTTTTTTTTTTTTTTTTTTTTTTTTTTTTTTTTTTTTTTTTTTTTTTTTTTTTTTTTTTTTTTTTTTTTTTTTTTTTTTTTTTTTTTTTTTTTTTTTTTTTTTTTTTTTTTTTTTTTTTTTTTTTTGTTTTTTTTTTTTTTTTTTTTTTTTTTTTTTTTTTTTTTTTTTTTTTTTTTTTTTTTTTTTTTTTGCCACACGTATGTCACTAATAGTACCATTGGCAATCTCTACCTCTACAGAACAATCTAAGGGAGTAGTGACTCTTTCGAGCTTAGGAGCAAACAAGGTAGACACAAAGGACCTATTTGCACCCGAATCAAAAAGAACAGAAGCAGGTTTTGAATTAACAAGGAAAGTACCGCTTACCACTTCATCGTTGTCCTTAGCAGCTTCCACCTTCATTTGAAGTGCTTGAACTCTTGTCTTTGGAGCGGCTGCCTTCTTTCCATCATTCTTCATCTGTGGACAATCTGCAATGAGATGACCTATTTCTTGACACTTGTAGCAACGCATCCTATCCCTACAATCAGCTGCAATATGCCCCGATGAACCACACTTATGGCACCTTTTGGTCTTGTCTGAACATTGACCATCATGAGTAGTCTTGCAAGTGGGACACCACGTGCCACTCTTCTTCTTGTCTTTACCTCCATTCGAGGTAGAACCACCTTTGAACTTCTTATTAGAACCCGAAGACCAATTAGATCTTCTCTTGAATCCCGACTTCTTATCATCGGCTTTCTCAACAACTTTTTCAGATTTGAGGTCATCATCTAACCTCTTAGACTCCTTAATAGCTGCAGACAGGGTAGTGTGCTGCCTACATAGACCACGATAACTAACCGGGAGACCATCACAATATGCCTCAATATGGTCCACCTCCCTACGGACCATATGTCCCACAAACTTGAGTTTCTCCATGAACGAATGGGCATACTCCGTTATAGCACCGGGCTTAGCAATCAAAGCCCTAAACTCCTTCTCAATCAGCCTCAACTCTCGAGTTCCAACATACTCCTCCAAGAACTTCTCCTTAAAAGTACCCCAAGGCATCACAGCTAGCACCTCAGGAGCTATGAAAACAGTAGCCCTCCACTAATTACGGGCATTCTTTTTCAACATACGAGTTGCACACAAAACTTTCATGTCATCAGACAATAACATGAAGCAAAGACCACCTCAATGTCTTCTAACCACTCCATGGCACCCACTGCATTCTGAGTACCATCAAAGTCTTTAGCACCATGATGTGTAAAATCGAGTTTGTAAAATTTATAAACAAGTACCCACTAAAAACCGACTACTACACACTTTCAGGCAGTGGACCTGATCGCATATAGTATAGTAAGTAGTAAGTCCGAGATCGTTCGCGGGGATTGGTTTTGAAATAATTGTTTGCTAAAGTAGTTTTAGAAAAGGGATGGAACCGTAGCCGAATTGCTACCTCACTTGACAATTTGAAATTAAAGGAATTTAGATGACAAGACAATTAAAAGTAAAGAAAGTTCAAACAATATAAATAAAGATCATCCACTTCGAATCCACTTAACTTCAGCTATGATTGCACACGTTAAAGTTCAAATTGTTTAGAGTTGACAAGATAATCGTGAAAGGATAAAAATGCTCACGTGGTACCACCAACCGCTCGCAAATCTCCCAAACACCTAAGTTGCTAGTTTAATTACCCAAGCCGGTACCACCAATGCCTAGAAAATCTCCCCAACAATTAGTTTGCTTGATTATCCAATTACCAATTATGCCTATGTGAATGAAAACGTGGTACCACCAACCGTTTCTAAACACGTTTACCGATTAATTCCTATTATAGATTTGACATTCACCGTCATACCATGAACCGGTGACAACTGACCATAGACAATCGAATTGCAACGATAAACATATTCACCTAGTACCACTAACGATGAACACATAAACCATCAACATCAAAAGAATAAATCACAAGGAATTAATCGATAAAGATCACGACACAACGATAATTGAATCAACTCTTGAATTAAAATATTGCAATCATATCATTCGTCAAGTTTCATCAAAATGGATGATTAAAAATCTAGCCACTCATGCTAAATTGAAATTCATAAAAGAAATTGAAAGAGAACATATTGTACCAATGATTGTTGAAATTAAAATTGCAAAGACGGAAAAGTAGATACGATCTAGATGGGTGTTCTTGAATCTTCAATGAATCCAATGATGAAATCTGAGATGATCTTTGAAAGAATTCGTGGTAGAACAGCTCCTAGAAAGAAAACTTGATCACTTGGGAAATAGGGTTTATTTTTCTATTTATACCTCCCCAAAATCTGATGCAAAAAAAGCTGAAACCCTGATTTCCCCGTGCACTCACTGCGGCGCAGTGG
>CM067168.1:142943795-143306295 GCA_034093135.1 Erigeron breviscapus
AAAGAAAAACCGCCTGGAAGTCCGAGGACCTTTAGTACTGTACTCTACCCCCGAACCAGCAGCCTTCGCGCCAAGCAAGACCGCCCTTGTCCCTTTCCTTTATCCCCCGCTGTAGGAGCGGACTGAGTCGGTACTCGTCTACGAGAGGTGCACTCGTATGCCTTTCGAGGCTTCCCCCTTGGAAATATTCTCGGCAATTATCAGGGGCGCGCTCTACCACTGAGCTAATAGCCCGTCGTGCGGGCCCCCACTGGGGGCCCACTATGCCAAAACCGAGAGAACTCTAATAGGTCTAAGCTGTCTTGTTCAAGCATTGGCAATACGTCCACAAATATTCCCTCCTTTATAAAGAGTTGCCCAGTAGTTTCATTCTAGCTCAATACCCTTTCACCGCCTTCTCTAACCCATTCCCTGTAAGGCTATTTAGTTCCCCTTTGCTACTTCATCCTGCTCTTAGACTAGGCTTTGTCAATTCGCCGGGTGAAATCACTCGATGCCTTCATTGAAGTACTTCCTTAGCTTAGTAGAGGATGTCCTATTGCCAATTGGAGGAAGCAAAAAAAAGGTATTGCTTTCTTCTTCTTCAAAATCTTTCCCCTCCAAAGCTCATTATACGTAAAACCCTCCTGATGCACTGGTAATGAAAGATAAGTCTGGCAATCATCTGAAGCAAAGACTCCCATCCTCTTATAGATAACCGTGATGAAATGTCCCAAAACCAAATTCGAATCAGAATGGTTACACATTCGGTCAAGAAGTACAAGAGGAGGCAAAGCAAACCTTGATGGAGCACCTTCAGAAAAGAGCTTAAGTAACCATAAATCATTCTGGTAAGCCTTTTCCTAATGAGTCGATCGCTGCACCAAGAAAGTCACAATCATGCGGTGGAGTAACCTCAAACGTACATTCTTTATCTTCGACACACCACTAGTGTATGTCCAAGTTTCTCCACCCGAAATCCTTGTGAAATACTCCAAAATAGACTCTCCATCACCCAAATCGGCTCCTGTCCTATAGCCCTTCTTCAAAATAGCCCTAAGCTCCGCACTCTGTAACTCCTCTCTCGAATACATCCCACAATAATAACCAAACTCAGCAATCGACAGCTTCCTCTGTTGTCCCCCACAATAAAACGAGACTATCCTTTCCTCAAAAATATCCTTAACCTTCCCTAATTCCTTCTTCAGTTTCAAGGTCGAATAAAACTCCAAGCATAACTCACGGTAAGCTGCCTCACGATTAGCAAAAACCCGCCGCCAAATATCACAATTTACGTCATGCCCTCTTGACTCTCCTCCAACTCTCAAACTCATAGAAAACCATCTTCTTATGTCCTCCTGCACTCCATATACCTGAGCTTGAATAGGATGTAAATATCTTGCGGGACAGACCGCATGCTTAGCAAGCTTGTACAACTTGTTCTTGTACATGTTCTTATGTGGCTGCCTAACACTTCCAAATGAGAGCCAAGCATGCCTCTCGTTCAGTTCACCTTCAATGAATGTAAACGGGACCTCCATCTGTTTCTTAGAAGTTTGACTTGGGACATCAACGGCCTCACTAGATTGCCCCTCAACCATTTTCCGCTTTCCCGCGGCCTTATCAGTTGCTCCCTGCATTCACAAACATAAAAGCGACCAATCGTGAGTAATACGAATGCAAAGTTGGGAATCATATTAAACAAACAAAAATCTGGGCAGGAAAGGCCCCCACTGCGGCACAGTGGGCATGAATAACCCTCACTACGGCGTAGTGGGGTAATAACACAAGTCGGGCAGAGGATCCTCACTGCGGCGCAGTGAGGCAATGAACCCCCTTACTGCGGCGCAGTGAGGTACAAATTATGGGCAACTAGTTATGGTTCATCACGACTTGGCACAAAAAGGGGTACTCAAACAAGCAAATTCAGGGAATAATCAAACAATAATCTCCACATAAATCGACATATACATCCCCCACACTTGTTCATAACAAATCCCCAATTTTTCCAAAACCCCAATTTCAAAATTAAAATCAAAAATGGATGAACAAGATGAAAGATTTAACACCCAATTAGCTTCTATTGCCCACAAACATCAAAACCCCTAAATTAATTCGAAAGATTAAGCTAGCATAAACCCTAGAAATTAAAAACTTCAAAATAAAAGAAAAATACAAAGAAACAAAAGAGAAAAACTTACACTTCTCCCCATTATGCAATGTATGAAGATGAAAATCTGGAAGAGTGATTAAAGATGGAAGAAAATGGAAGAATTTGAGGATGGAAGTATGTTTTGCTTTTCTAGATGAGAGAAAGAAAGAAAGAAATAAGTGAAAAAGTGAAAATTACCCACAGTTACCTGGCTTGTACTTGACCTACCCGGCCTCTCACTGCGGCGCAGTGGAGAGGCTTCACTCCCACTGCGGCGCAGTGGGAAGTATTTCTCAAGTGGGCAGATGATTTGAGCTGCGGCGCATCCAGAATATCCCACCCCCACTGCGGCGCAGTGGGGAACTTCTGGAAAAAAATTCCTTCTAACATTTTGTGACAAAACTCAAATCATACTTACCCGGAACCTCATCAAATCGAAACCACACCTGCACTTACTAACAAAACAAGATTAGAACTAACTAATTAAAGGAAAGTAAAATGCGATAAAAGAAACACGGGTTGCCTCCCGAGAAGCACTTAAGTTATTAACGAGTCTTGAGCTTGACTCGACCAACTTTCAAGTTTCAAATTCAAACACGGGGATCTCATCAAATATCCCCTCGACCTGCTCTTCTTCCAAATATAGCTTAAGTCGATGACCATTGACAATGAACGAACCTTCACCATTTCGCTTAAACAACTCAACATAACCCGACGGGTATACGTGCTTAATCACAAACGGTCCAATCCACCTAGAAGTTAGTTTAGGTTGCTTAATCTTAAATTTTGACAAGAACAACAACACTTTAGCTCCAACCTTAAACTCCTTCCTACGAATCCTCTTATCATGCCAAATCTTGGTCCTCTCCTTATATAGCCTCGAATTCTCATAAGCACCTAACCTAAGCTCATCAAGCTCATGGAGTTGCAATTTTCTAAGTTCACGCGCTTCCATCAAGTCCAAATTCAAATTCCTCAAAGCCCAATACGCCTTATGCTCTATCTCAATAGGAAGATGGCAAGTTTTGCCATAGAGCAACCGGTATAGCGTGGTGCCAATCGGCGTCTTATAAGCCGTCCTAAACGCCCACAAGGCGTCATCTAACTTCTTTGACCACACCTTGGGGTTATCTCCAACAGTTTTCTCCAAAATCCTCTTTAAGGCCCTATTTGTGTTTTCCACTTGACCACTGGTCTGTGGATGGTATGAGGTAGAAAAGTAGTGGACAACACCGTACCTCTTCAACACTTTGGCTAACTGATGGTTTGCAAAATGGGTACCACGGTCACTAATCAGAGCTCTAGGGCAACCAAAACGACAGAACAACTGTTTCAAGAAATCAATGACTACACGCGCATCGTTCTTGGGCAAAGCCTTGGCTTCGGCCCATTTAGACACGTAGTCAACGGCGACAAGAATGTACTGAAACTTATTAGACAGTGGGAATGGTCCCATAAAGTCTATACCCCAGACATCAAAAACCTCACATACCTGAATGCTCTGTTGAGGCATCTCATCCCGTTTAGTGATGTTCCCCTGTCGCTGACAAATGTCACAAGTCTCAACCAAAGTTTGGGCCTCCTTGAAAATTGTTGGCCAATAGAAACCTGCATCAAAAACTTTCTTACCCGTCACTGAAGGACCGTAATGACCCCCAGTTGGCCCGTAGTGACACGCATCCAAAATTTCTCTAGTCTCAACTCCAGCAACACATCTCCTAACCATACCATCTGCACAAACACGAAACAAGTATGGATTGTCCCAAAAATAATGCTTAACATCCGATATGAGCTTCTTCTTCTGCTGGACGTGAAATCATTAGGTATCTCACCTGCAACCAAATAATTAGCTATATCTGCAAACCAAGGAGTTTCATCAGAGTTAGAGATAAACATTAAAGACTCATCGGGGAAGTGATCATTGATCTCCCCATCACGAAGTTCCTCCCGGTGAGGATCTTCCAAACGACTCAAATGATCGGCAGCCAAATTTTCAGCCCCTTTCTTATCCTTTATCTCAATGTCAAATTCTTGCAACAAAAGAATCCAACGGATAAGCCTGGGTTTAGCATCCTGTTTCGAGAACAGGTACTTAAGGGCTGAATGGTCAGTGAAAACTATGGTCTTACTCAAAACAAGATATGATCTAAACTTATCAAATGCAAAGACCACTGCAAGCAATTCCTTTTCTGTAGTGGTGTAATTTTGCTGGGGGGGTTCAAAGTTTTACTAGCAAAGTAAATGGGTTTGAAATGTTTCTCAACCCTTTGCCCTAGCACAGCTCCCACAACATAGTCACTGGCATCACACATCAACTCGAAAGGCAATTCCCAATCTGGAGCTACCATGATAGGAGAATCAGTCAACTTCTCCTTCAATACCTGAAAAGCACTCAAACAAGCATCATCAAAAACAAAAGGAACGTCCTTCTCCAACAAGTGGGTCATAGGACGAGTAATCTTAGAGAAATCCTTAATAAATCGACGATAAAAACCTGCATGTCCAAGAAAACTCCTTACCCCTTTCACATTGGAAGGCGGGGGTAATTTGGCAATTACATCTATCTTAGCCCGATCAACCTCAATCCCGGCCTTGGACACTTTATGCCCTAACACAATACCCTCAGTGACCATAAAATGGCACTTTTCCCAATTCAAAACAAGGTGTGCCCTCTCACACCGTTCCAACATCCTATCCAAATTACTCAAGCAAGAATGAAAAGAATCCCCAAAAACTGAAATCATCCATGAAAACTTCCATGGAAGTTTCAAGCATGTCCTGGAAAATAGCAATCATGCACCTTTGAAAGGTGCCAGGGGCATTACACAAACCAAACGGCATTCGCCGATAAGCAAAAGTGCCAAATGGACAAGTAAAAGTGGTTTTCTCTTGGTCCTTGGGATCAATGGGTATTTGAAAGTACCCGGAAAACCCATCCAAGAAACAAAAATATTCATTCCCTGCAAGACATTCCAACATTTGATCAATAAAAGGAAGGGGAAAGTGATCCTTACGGGTGGCATCATTAAGCTTACGGTAGTCTATACAACCCGCCAACCCGTAATAGTCCTAGTGGCCAAAAGCTCCTTATTATCATTTTCAATGACTGTCATGCCCCCCTTTTGGGCACACAGTGGACAGGACTTACCCATGAACTATCAGCAATAGGAAAAATGATTCCTGCATCAAGAAGCTTAATTACCTCTTTCTTAACAACCTCCTTCATATTAGGATTCAGCCGCCTTTGTCTCTGGACAACGGGCTTAACATCATCAAGAAAATCAATTTTATGCTGGCAAAAATTAGGACTAATACCTGGAATATCTGTGGTCTTCCAAGCAAAAGCCCGCTTATGGGCTTTAAGCACAGACAAGAGACGGTCTTTCTCGTCACTCAAGAGTGAGGACGAGATAACCACTGGAAGAGAAGACTCACCTGACAGATATGCATACTCTAGATGGCCTGGAAGCGGCTTAAGCTCCAAGTCAGTAGGTGGTACATCAACAGAGTTAGGTACCCTTGAACTCCCGTCAGCAACTACCTCCTCAAAAGTCTCGTCCTCGGGAGGTGATTCATCCAAGCTCAGTGCCATGACCTCTGCAAACAAAGCTTCATCAGTAATTTCTCCAGATCCTAAATTAGCGTTCTCTTCCTCTCCAATATCTCTCTCCATGAATTCCTGAAATTCTTGATCCAATGACATCAATCCTGAAACAAGTCTCATCATTAGAATAAGAATGCTTGATAGACTTTTCAACATTAAACACAATCCTATCAGTTCCCACGCCTAAAGAAATTTCCTTATCCTTCACACGGATGATAGCATCCGCGGTATTAAGGAATGGTCGTCCAAGAATAAGAGGGACCTTCGTATCTTCCTCCATCTCGAGGATAACGAAGTCAACAAGAAAAACCATATGGCCAACTCTGACGCTAATGTTCTCAGCAATCCCGATGGGATACTGAAATGAATGGTCAGCAAGTCTTATACTCATGCGAGTAGGGCGAAGGACTCCCAAGGACAACTTGGCATAAACCGAGTAAGGCATCAAATTGATGCTAGCCCCTAAATCAGCTAAGGCTTTACAAATAATAGTTCTAATAGAGCAAGTGATAAGAAAACTCCCTGGGTCTTCAAGCTTTGGTGGAATGCGGTTCTGCAAGATAGCAGAACACTCGGCATTAAGAAAAGTAGCCTTTGCCTCTTCAAATTTCCCTTTGTCTGTCACAAGCTCCTTAATGAACTTGGCATAATTGGGCATCCCCTGAATAAGATCAACTAAAGGAACATTAATATGAACATTCTTGATCATGTCCACAAACTTGTTATAATGCTCCTTCAGCTTTGCTTTCCTGAACCTCTGTGGAAAAGGTATCTTTGGCTTGTATGGTTTAACCTCTGGAACCACAGCCGGTTTTGGTGGAGTGACCGGAGTCTTCACGGTCGGATCTTCCTCCATCTCTATCTCTTCATCAATATCAGCATCATCACTCCCGTTATCCTGCACATCTGAAACAACAACATTATGAATAAGAGGTGGTCATAAGACCTACCAGTACGAGTGGTGATGACTTTGGCTTGCTCATTACGGACTGGAGGTGGAGTGTATTTCTGTCCCGAATTAAACTGAGGTCTAGGATTCTATTGTGTGTTGCTAGGAAGAGTCCCCGTGGGCCTAGCAAGAGCTGCCATCCTACTTTCGAGATCCTTGAAATTAGCACCCTGATTTTTCATGTTGATCTCCACATTCCCGCTTATCTGATCCAACCTCTCACTCAAAGCCTTAGTATCATCCCTGATCATTTGAATGCTAGTGTTTGTTTCAACTTGATTACTAGCCAACTGCTTCATCATCTCCCTCAACTCGGCATTAGGATCGGCATTAGAAGAAGAAGAACCAGATCCTTGTCCTTGCTGAGTCTGCTGTTGTGGCTGAGTCTGATAATTATCTCTTTGCCACCTGTTACCTGAAAAACGAGGAGCATTAGCCTGAAAAGAAGAGTTATAAGAAGTATTAACTGAAGGCCGGTTCTGGAAACCGGTGTTGCGGTGGAAATTCCCTTGGGGTTGATTCTGAACATTGTTCACATCTTCGGGTGCCCGATTTGGACACTCATCAGAATAGTGCATATCACCACAATGATCACACCCATCGGCTAAGACCTTAACATCCCTCTCAAGTGCTCCAAACTTAGTCTCTTGAGCAGTAAAGCTCCTATCCATGCGCTCAGATAGCGCCTTAATCTCTCCAATAACCGCCGAATCGTTACTAGCTTCAGCCTTAGCAACTCTCCCTTGGTTAGTGCCCTTCTTCATCTTCCTTTCATTCTTCAAGAACCTTTCATCATCCATAGTTGAGTTATCCTTTGCCATGTCTTCCAAGATCTGATAACCTTCATTGGGTGTAATGTTATTGAAACTACCCCCAAAAGCATATCCCAATTCTCGTTTAGACTTCTTATTTAACCCATCAAAGAATAGCTCCACATATTGTTCCCTAGTCAAATTGTGACCTGGACAATTTCTCAACATTTCCTTGAAACGAACCCAAGCATCTACAACATCTTCTCCATCATCTTGTTCAAAAGACCTAATCATATTCTCCAACCTTCTTTGAGTTCTGAGTGAATAAAACTCACCAATGAAAGCCTCCTTAAGTTGGTCCCAAGTAATGATTGAATTCTCTGGAAGATCATTGAACCAATCAAGTGCTTCTCCGGTGATTGAGATGGGAAATGTCTCAAGTTTCACGGCATTCATTTGATTTTGACCATATTGATAAAGTTGATCCAACTTTTCAAACCTATCCAAGTGTTGGTAAGGATCCCATTTCCTTTTTCCATCAAATTGTTGCTCTTCTATACTCTTTAGATGATTTCCTTTCAAATTGAAGGTATGATCAATGGCCGGAGGTCTAATGGCAGAGCCACGGCTGGTTGGAATAGTTCGAACCCTCTCGCCATAGCGAGTGTCATTTGGATCCCTTGGTTGTTCGTCACCCATCTCCTCTTGCTTAACTTCTAAATTGAAGAATTCGTCTAAATAAAACCCTTCCTCGTCCGAATCAGGAGTGGGTTTAGCTATAGGTGAAAATGGTGTTGGTATTGGTATTGTGGGTTCAGTGAAGTTAAACCGACGCCCTCTTGGTCTTCTCGGAGTAGACAAAGGACTATTCAAAGGGAGACCCGAAGAACGCAAGTTCATCAACTAAAACAATACCTGCAAACACACAACTAACACAACACGTCAAATGCACCTGTGATAAGAAAAGAAAACTAAACTAATAAAACAAGTAACTTTCTCACGCATGAGAAAGGATCAAACCACTAAATTAACAACTAAATCGGCACACAATCCCCGGCAACTGCGCCAAAAACTTGATGTGTAAAATCGAGTTTGTAAAATTTATAAACAAGTACCCACTAAAAACCGACTACTACACACTTTCAGGCAGTGGACCTGATCGCATATAGTATAGTAAGTAGTAAGTCCGAGATCGTTCGCGGGGATTGGTTTTGAAATAATTGTTTGCTAAAGTAGTTTTAGAAAAGGGATGGAACCGTAGCCGAATTGCTACCTCACTTGACAATTTGAAATTAAAGGAATTTAGATGACAAGACAATTAAAAGTAAAGAAAGTTCAAACAATATAAATAAAGATCATCCACTTCGAATCCACTTAACTTCAGCTATGATTGCACACGTTAAAGTTCAAATTTTTTAGAGTTGACAAGATAATCGTGAAAGGATAAAAATGCTCACGTGGTACCACCAACCGCTCGCAAATCTCCCAAACACCTAAGTTGCTAGTTTAATTTCCCAAGCCGGTACCACCAATGCCTAGAAAATCTCCCCAACAATTAGTTTGCTAAAGTAGTTTTAGAAAAGGGATGGAACCGTAGCCGAATTGCTACCTCACTTGACAATTTGAAATTAAAGGAATTTAGATGACAAGACAATTAAAAGTAAAGAAAGTTCAAACAATATAAATAAAGATCATCCACTTCGAATCCACTTAACTTCAGCTATGATTGCACACGTTAAAGTTCAAATTTTTTAGAGTTGACAAGATAATCGTGAAAGGATAAAAATGCTCACGTGGTACCACCAACCGCTCGCAAATCTCCCAAACACCTAAGTTGCTAGTTTAATTACCCAAGCCGGTACCACCAATGCCTAGAAAATCTCACCAACAATTAGTTTGCTTGATTATCCAATTACCAATTATGCCTATGTGAATGAAAACGTGGTACCACCAACCGTTTCTAAACACGTTTACCGATTAATTCCTATTATAGATTTGACATTCACCGTCATACCATGAACCGGTGACAACTGACCATAGACAATCGAATTGCAACGATAAACATATTCACCTAGTACCACTAACGATGAACACATAAACCATCAACATCAAAAGAATAAATCACAAGGAATTAATTGATAAAGATCATGACACAACGATAATTGAATCAACTCTTGAATAAAAATATTGCAATCATATCATTCGTCAAGTTTCATCAAAATGGATGATTAAAAATCTAGCCACTCATGCTAAATTGAAATTCATAAAAGAAATTGAAAGAGAACATATTGTACCAATGATTGTTGAAATTAAAATTGCAAAGACGGAAAAGTAGATATGATCTAGATGTGTGTTCTTGAATCTTCAATGAATCCAATGATGAAATCTGAGATGATCCTTGAAAGAATTCGTGGTAGAACAGCTCCTAGAAAGAAAACTTGATCACTTGGGAAATAGGGTTTATTTTTCTATTTATACCTCCCCAAAATCTGATGCAAAAAAAGCTGAAACCCTGATTTCCCCGTGCACTCACTGCGGCGCAGTGGGGATGGTGCACTCCCACTGCGGCGCAGTGGATCATCCCTGGAATTCTGTTCTTTGGTGACTGCGGCGCAGTGGGGCAACATCCCTCCCACTGCGGCGCAATGAAAATCCTCTGGAAATTATTTCTTTTTGGCACCCAATGACTGCGGCGCAGTGGGGATGCACTCCTCCCACTGCGGCGCATGGAATATCGTCTGGAATTCATGTGGCTTTCCCACCAGTGACTGCGGCGCAGTGGGGATGGTGCACTCCCACTGCGGCGCAGCTCAAACTTGCTGAAATCTTTGGTTCTTCTTTATTAACAGCTCTCGAACACTCGGATCAACATCTTGGCCTAAAATCATCAGAAAATGCACCAAATGGACGCACAACCTGCTAAGAACCTGAAAGCACTAACAAACACCATAAACGTGCCAAATGCATACAAAATTGACTCAAAACACATACGAAAAAGGCCATAAATGATGTGGGCGATCTATATAAATTGGTCACATCAAATCCCCCCACACTTGAGCGTTGCTTGTCCTCAAGCAAATCTGGAAATTAAGCAAAAGCATTCCTTGGCACGAAGCTATATAAACACATTACGATTATCAAAAAGAAGCCAAACCAAGTATGTCGATGACAAGGACTTTGGTGAAGCAGTTTTAATCTTAAATGAAAATCTGAAATGTTTGACAATATCTGAACAATCCACAAGCCTCAATAACACGACTAAGCAAAAGTGAAACAAATGAGCCTATCAAAATCATCCTACTCCAACGAACTTACTATTGGGGTTAAATATATATGAATAATCACTCATTGCTCGGTCGTGATGCATATCTTACCATAGGCTTGAACTAGGATCATAGCTTCACCGACATGGCGTGAGCACCAAGTACATCATCAAAATATGGCATATAAATCGGTTGTAATGTTAGGCTAAGGGTATTTACAATGGGATTTGGGAAATTTAGGTTAGTGTTAACAGGAAATAACAAAAGTATAAGTTATGTACAAAATAGTCTAATCAAACCCTTACCATTGATTGCCACCAACCCATAAGATGTTATCCCATGAACACACCTCAAAAGTAACAAGCAAAACCCGACACCATTGTGGTGTATCAACTTCAAACAACTTAGGAACAACCAAATCTTTCATTCTATTCACGAACCAAATGATACAACAAGTCTTTTGACATATAAAAATGAGAAGTACCCACTAGTAGCCCAAGTTCTTTTCTTTCTTTTTCTTTTTTTTTTCTTATTTCATTTTTTCTCTTTTTTTTTTCTTATTTCATTTTTTCTTTTTTTTTTTAATTTTTCTGTTTTTCACTTTTTTCTTCTTTATTTTGAACCATTTTACTCTACTAGTAGGCACCCTCTTACAATGATGAACAATGTCTATAACAATATACTTTATTTGAACTATCCAAAACATTCCCCAATAACTTGACCAATCGACGTATTCCCATAGACCAAGAATATTCCAACTGATAACCCACTGAAGCTCTCCCAAACCGTCCAAACAAACCAATGACAATCAATGGCCCCCCAAAATTAGACTATCGGTATGGCGAGGTAAAGTTTACATATTTAAGTGGATTTATACAAAGGAAAAGGCTAAGTTCAAAAAGGGTGTCTAAATGTATCTTGCACTAAAGATGAGTGCAACAAAGGTTTACAAAGAAAGGAAAATCACTGACCAGAGTAGCCAGCTACACAAAACATGTATGTATACTAAAGGTAAAAATATACAAAAGCAAGGGGTGAATAGAAAGAAAATACGGGTCAAACCTAGTATGCCAATTCGTCATCCAATGTACTTATATCACAAAAGTGATCTCACTGCGGTCTCGTAACGATCACCAGGCCAAGTTCTAGCTCAACACATCACCGGCACACTCATATCAAAGAAAGGAACCCGGAAATGGAATAGATTAACCTCAAATTTGCACATCTTAGTGCAGAGTTCGAAATGGAACCCTTACTCCCGAATAAATCCAAGAGCCTAAGAGAGGGACAAATTTACAAGGCAATCAAACCAAACCCGTCAACACCTAGCACATCTATAAATGAATGATGAATCTCACATGAGGTTCCACCACATTTCCCCCACCATTCACACCTGCAATTACATTCTCTGGAGCAACTTGTGACCTCACATTAGATGGCTCGGCTTCATTGGAAGGATTTGAATAGTTCCCTTCCGTGTGCTCATCTCTACGCAAGTTAGCTTCTCTTTCAACCTCCCTTTCGGCCCTTACTCGAGCCAATTCTTCTTCAGTCCTTCTTAAATGAGCTCGAATAGCCCTCAACTCTTCCAACATCTCAGCTTGAGTCGGAACCTGCTCAATTACCGGGTTAGCCCGATCAATCTCAGATCTTGTCGGCACCGCACCCAGATTTAACCTTCGAGGAGGCTCTTGATTGTTCACGTTTCCGGCTCCATTTCGGTTAGCAGGAGCAGTACTAGCAGTAGCTCCATCACGAAAGCTATTGGTACGGGTGTTAACCATGTTGTCTACAACGTAATGACGACAGTTAGTAAGAATTAAAGTGAGAACAAGGAGATTAAGGCTACACGACATCTACATAAGCTGCATATATAACCACAAACAAGCCTCAACCTACACTCTCACTCAATCCCAACCGTCCTAAAGCACTTCATCTCAAGCTAGGCACACCTACATAAGCCTAACTTATCCTCCATCGGTTTAAGTCCAAAATCCTACGGTCATGGTCGAACTTTGGTTCACTTAAACCATTTCTCTGATACCAACTTGTAACACCCTTCGTTTAAAAATATGGGTTTCCGAAAATTTTCGCCTAATGGCGTTAAAAGAAAGCGGAAGAAACTTTAAAAGTCTAAACCAATTAAAATCTGTTTGGTTTACTTATTCAATGGTGTTACTAATCGCATCATCAAAACAAGTTTAATAGAAACCCGTCGGCTGCCCAACACAAAACAACCGACTACATAGCATTCAAACTTCATTAAAGACAAACATAAACAAATGTCTATAAAAATTCAGCATCTATGGGTAGCTAAGGACTTCATCAAGCATTCTACCCATTCCTCACTCATCTTCATCAACAACCTTAGCTACGCTAAACCTGAGGGAGCAACACATTTCAAAAGACAAGTGTTAGCTAACGAATTAGCTAAGTAAGATAACACTCAAGTTATAAACATTTCTCCCTTTCAAACATTATGGATTTAAATACTTCTTTAAGGTACAACACACATCAAACACACAATACTTCATATTAGGATGAACCACCCTAAGGTACCAATTTGGGAAGTTATAATTATGAAACCCTCTTTTGTTGAACCCTCAGCGTGTCAAAGTAGTGTATCTTACCTCGTAGAAGCGCACACAAACGATAACTACGGTTACCGTGCAAGGCAAGTATTCCCAACTACCTATAATGAACATAGGATCAATTAACGAGTATAAACGAGACTAAACCGACCTACAATCTATATACGTGTCGTATAATGGTCTCTGTTGACTACTTTCATCTATTGTAGACTACTATACTCTTCTGTAGACTACTTGACTCATTTGTAGACTACTTGACTCTTTTTGTAGACTACTTTCATATTCTGTAGACTACTTTCATCTTTTGTAGACTACTATACTCTTCTGTAGACTACTTTACTCATTTGTAGACTACTTGACTCATTTGTAGACTACTTTCATTTGTAGACTACTTACTCTTTGTAGACTACTTGACTCATTTGTAGACTACTTGACTCTTTGTAGACTACTTTCATATTCTGTATACTACTTTCATCTTTTGTAGACTACTTTCATATTTGTATACTACTTTCATCTATTGTAGACTACTATACTCATTTGTAGACTACTTGACTCATTTGTAGACTACTTGAATCTTTTTGTAGACTACTTTTATATTCTGTAGACTACTTTCATCTTTTGTAGACTACTTGACTCATTTGTAGACTACTTGACTCATTTGTAGACTACTTGACTCATTTGTAGACTACTTGACTCATTTGTAGACTACTTGACTCATTTGTAGACTACTTGACTCATTTGTAGACTACTTGACTCATTTGTAGACTACTTACTCTTTGTAGACTACTTGACTCATTTGTAGACTACTTGACTCTTTGTAGACTACTTTCATATTCTGTAGACTACTTTCATCTTTTGTAGACTACTGACTCATTTGTAGACTACTTGACTCATTTGTAGACTACTTGACTCATTTGTAGACTACTTGACTCTTTGTAGACTACTTTCATATTCTGTAGACTACTTTCATCTATTGTAGACTACTATACTCATTTGTAGACTACTTGACTCATTTGTAGACTACTTGAATCTTTTTGTAGACTACTTTTATATTCTGTAGACTACTTTCATCTTTTGTAGACTACTGACTCATTTGTAGACTACTTGACTCATTTGTAGACTACTTGACTCATTTGTAGACTACTTGACTCATTTGTAGACTACTTACTCTTTGTAGACTACTTGACTCATTTGTAGACTACTTGACTCTTTGTAGACTACTTTCATATTTGTATACTACTTTCATCTTTTGTAGACTACTTTCATATTTGTATACTACTTTCATCTTTTGTAGACTACTATACTCATTTGTAGACTACTTGACTCATTTGTAGACTACTTGACTCTTTGTAGACTACTTTCATATTCTGTATACTACTTTCATCTTTTGTAGACTACTTTCATATTTTGTATACTACTTTCATCTTTTGTAGACTACTTTCATATTTGTATACTACTTTCATCTTTTGTAGACTACTTTCATATTTGTATACTACTTTCATCTTTTGTAGACTACTTGACTCATTTGTAGACTACTTGACTCATTTGTAGACTACTTGACTCTTTGTAGACTACTTGACTCATTTGTAGACTACTTGACTCTTTGTAGACTACTTTCATATTCTGTAGACTACTTTCATCTTTTGTAGACTACTTGACTCATTTGTAGACTACTTGACTCTTTGTAGACTACTTTCATATTCTGTAGACTACTTTCATCTTTTGTAGACTACTTGACTCATTTGTAGACTACTTGACTCATTTGTAGACTACTTGACTCATTTGTAGACTACTTGACTCATTTGTAGACTACTTGACTCATTTGTAGACTACTTGACTCATTTGTAGACTACTTGACTCATTTGTAGACTACTTGACTCTTTGTAGACTACTTGACTCATTTGTAGACTACTTGACTCTTTGTAGACTACTTTCATATTTGTAGACTACTTTCTTTTTGTAGACTACTTTCATATTCTGTATACTACTTTCATCTTTTGTAGACTACTATACTCTTCTGTAGACTACTTGACTCTTTTTGTAGACTACTATACTCTTCTGTAGACTACTTGACTCATTTTGTAGACTACTATACTCTTCTGTAGACTACTTGACTCATTTTGTAGACTACTATACTCTTCTGTAGACTACTTGACTCATTTTGTAGACTACTATACTCTTCTGTAGACTACTTACTCATTTTGTAGACTACTATACTCTTCTGTAGACTACTTGACTCATTTTGTAGACTACTATACTCTTCTGTTGACTACTTTCATCTATTGTAGACTACTATACTCTTCTGTAGACTACTTGACTCATTTGTAGACTACTTGACTCTTTTTGTAGACTACTATACTCTTCTGTAGACTACTTGACTCATTTGTAGACTACTATACTCTTCTGTAGACTACTTGACTCATTTTGTAGACTACTATACTCTTCTGTAGACTACTTGACTCATTTTGTAGACTACTATACTCTTCTGTTGACTACTTTCATCTATTGTAGACTACTATACTCTTCTGTAGACTACTTGACTCATTTGTAGACTACTTGACTCTTTTTGTAGACTACTATACTCTTCTGTAGACTACTTGACTCATTTGTAGACTACTATACTCTTCTGTAGACTACTTGACTCATTTGTAGACTACTTGACTCTTGTGACTACTTTCATTATTGTAGACTACTATACTCTTCTGTAGACTACTTGACTCATTTGTAGACTACTTGACTCTTTTTGTAGACTACTATACTCTTCTGTAGACTACTTGACTCATTTGTAGACTACTTGACTCTTTTTGTAGACTACTTTCATCTATTGTAGACTACTATACTCTTCTGTAGACTACTTGACTCATTTGTAGACTACTTGACTCTTTTTGTAGACTACTATACTCTTCTGTAGACTACTTGACTCATTTTTGTAGACTACTATACTCTTCTGTAGACTACTTGACTCATTTGTAGACTACTTGACTCTTTTTGTAGACTACTATACTCTTCTGTAGACTACTTGACTCATTTGTAGACTACTTGACTCTTTTTGTAGACTACTTTCTTTTTGTAGACTACTATACTCTTCTGTAGACTACTTGACTCATTTGTAGACTACTATACTCTTCTGTTGACTACTTTCATCTATTGTAGACTACTATACTCTTCTGTAGACTACTTGACTCATTTGTAGACTACTTGACTCTTTTTGTAGACTACTATACTCTTCTGTAGACTACTTGACTCATTTGTAGACTACTTACTCTTCTGTAGACTACTTGACTCATTTGTAGACTACTTGACTCTTTTTGTAGACTACTATACTCTTCTGTAGACTACTTGACTCATTTGTAGACTACTTACTCTTCTGTAGACTACTTGACTCATTTGTAGACTACTTGACTCTTTTTGTAGACTACTATACTCTTCTGTAGACTACTTGACTCATTTGTAGACTACTATACTCTTCTGTAGACTACTTGACTCATTTTGTAGACTACTATACTCTTCTGTAGACTACTTGACTCATTTTGTAGACTACTATACTCTTCTGTAGACTACTTGACTCATTTTGTAGACTACTATACTCTTCTGTAGACTACTTGACTCATTTTTGTAGACTACTATACTCTTCTGTAGACTACTTGACTCATTTTGTAGACTACTATACTCTTCTGTAGACTACTTACTCATATTGTAGACTACTATACTCTTCTGTAGACTACTTGACTCATTTGTAGACTACTTGACTCTTTTTGTAGACTACTATACTCTTCTGTAGACTACTTGACTCTTGGTTTTACAAAAGATCTCACCCATTAAACATCCATGGAAATTAACCATGACACCTACAGTTCATAAACACCCAAAATATGATTCAATGGACACTATGAAATCATATATTGATTCATGGATTCATTAAACACATTTTACAATTGATTTGACACCCGATTTGACCTAAATCGACTCACAAACATAATCGAATCCAAACCAAAACTCTTTGACCAGAAATGATTGACATAGTAAGATCAAAAGAATGTTAAATCAGAAGGGAAACATCATATATACCTGTAGATGATTATGGAGATGAAAGATCTAGACCAAAACTCTATCAAATCACCTTTAATCGGAATAATCACACACGAATTGCTCAAGAAAGGGAGGGGGCGGTTAGGGCTTGAGGAAAAGGAAGGGAAAACTGATTTTGATTGTAAATAGGGTTTAGTTAACCCTTAATCCCGTTTTTAAGTTTCACCCTATGTCAAAACTAGTCCCTAGACTTCTTACATCACATTATTACCCCAAAACACCTCTATGGACTATATACAACTCAATGAACCCTTCAAGCACTTCAAAAGGCACATAACTACATCTTTAAACACATTAACTACATTTAAGCATTAAATCTACCATAAGCTTAACAGACACGTTATGTTGACTTAATGACTCGAGTCAACCGATAATTAAAAAGATTGAGATGTTACAGATTCTTGACGAAAAATGGCCGTATTTTTCTAAGTATAATTTAACTAAATTGTGTGAGGTCCCAAATACGATGGTTAACCCCGAAAGTGTATAATACAACAAGTCTAATAATCACTAGAATGGACTAGTATTACTTAAATATAAATGCAAGTATATAAATAAAGTAATACACGACTTAAAGCAATAAACAAGTAAAGTGGAACATTATGTATTTTTCATGGTGTATTTTATTTATGATGTTAAATAAACTACAAGGTTGTGCGGAATCAAGATAATACAAATAAGTATGTATCCTAACAACCTATGAATTACAAATGATCTATATTTGTCAAATAACTCTTTTGGATCGAGATACTTAAAGTTGTGAAGTATCCCTGTTTAAAATCGAGAGTATTTAGACAAATTCACTCTAATGCAAAATATATGCTTAAAAGTATTTTCTCAAAGGAATGACTTTGTATTTATAGGCAACAAAATTCACCAGTGAATTTTGTGCCGTACAAATATGGTTGCATGCATTTAATGAACCGACAAGAACATTAAATGCATTGGTTAATGGTACAAGGATAAAGTCACATTAATATGACTTTATTCTTTTAACCAACCACCTTTTCACACGTATAAACTTTGGTAAAGAACAAGTGGAATGTTCTTTGGAAAGTGTGTAAAGGCAAAAGTCAATTACTCGATATCAGTGTTCAGACTTGTAAGGTCTAGAACACTAACAATCCTCCAGTGTACAGATCTGGTAAGACTTCCAGTGGACTCCGCCATTTGTCAGTCTTCTTTATTCTTACTTCAGTCTTTGACTTCAGTGAGAACGTCTTCAGTAGAGTAGATCTGGACTGGGGTGAAGTCCAGTGAGCTAATCTGGAGAATACTCCAGATTTCCTATACAAGTATTTGCTCACTGGTCTTCCATTATTTCTGGACAAATCTTCAGAGGGACTCCAGATTACAAGTCTGGAGTAGGTCCAGTAGAATACGTTTCTGGACAGATCTTCAGTAAGGCTCCAGTAGTCGAGTCTGGAGCGAGTCCAGTAAATCTGGACCTAACAAATTGTGTTTCTTTTCTTTTCATGTTCATACTTTTGGGTCTAATTGAGTCTAGTCGTTTCAGACTTGAACCTAAATATAACCAAGTCAAGCCCTCATAAAGGGACTTAATTCATATGTTCTTCCCAAGACTTGAACACAAGAGCTCATGCAAGGGGGGATGGTTATTCAACCATTCTGTCTTTCTAACTAATTAATATGACAACAGCATAAAGTTGTAAAAGATTACTCCTCCTTGTCAACAAAAAAAAATAGTTTTTCATTAAGTTATACTTGTGTTATTGTTCATTTATAATAAAGAGATACACTTATTATTAATAGAGTGATCGACACGAATCGTCCTTGTGGTTTACCCAAAAAGTCTGGTTTCGTCCTTTAATTTTAAAACTGTCTGATATCATCCTTTATAGATGGAAAATGATCACGTTTCATCCTTTTCAAAAACGAACGTTAATTTGAATCCGTTAACCCCCTCACGTGCATTCCACGTGAGGGTACTTTGGTCATTTCCTATCTTTAAAGGACGAAATCAGACTTTTTGGGCAAACCATAAGGACTATTCGTGTCGATCACTCTATAAGTTTATAACTACTTTCTCTCTCTCTCTCTCTCTCTCTCCCCAAATCCAGTCACAAACTCACCGGAAAATCGTAACCACCACATCCATTTCACCATTTCAAACCCCAAACACCCCCATCACTTTGTATATCTCAAAACTAACAAAACAACACAAGCACCATCGCCCACCACCCACTGCCGCCACCTGCCACCACCGCGACAGCCCCCATTTGCCGGAAAACATCACCAGCGGCGTCCCACCTTCACACCTTTCTCTCAACCGTCGCTCTTTCCACTCTCTCTTTTTCTCAAGAAACCCTAACGGGTTTTTCTCTCCCTCTCCCTCCTTTTCGGGTTTCCGGCCAGGCAACGACAGTCGCTAAGCCGCCGCCCATGCCACCACCGCGACATCACTCTCCAACATCACCATCTCATCAACAAAAACCAAAAATCTCTCTTTTCTTATCATTATTTTCGAATTAACACAATACCCACCAAAAGCATCCATTTGGAAACTTTCAAAAAACCCATTGATTTTGTTATACAAATACATAGATCGAGAAACAAGAACCGAAAGTCTCTTTTGTGCCTCTTTTGAATTCGGCCAGATTCAAAAACCCACACAAACACCCATTTTCACTTCTTTGAGATCTAACATTGGTGGTGGGGAGAAAGATAGGGATTGATGAGTTTTTCAAGTGTGTTGGTTTGATCTGAAAAGGATTTGATTTGGATGAGTATCCATGTTATGTTTTTGTGGTTGATGGGTTTTATTGCATTTTGTGGTTTTTGATTTATTGAAGGGATGAACAATGTGTGTATGTAATAATGTATACAATAATTGTATATGTATTTGTTTGTGAAACTTATAAAGTGATCGACACGAATCGTCCTTATGGTTTACCCAAAAAGTCTGGTTTCGTCCTTTAATTTTAAAACTGTCTGATATCATCCTTTATAGATGGAAAATGATCACGTTTCATCCTTTTCAAAAACGAACGTTAATTTGAATCCGTTAACCCCCTCACGTGCATTCCACGTGAGGGTACTTTGGTCATTTCCTATCTTTAAAGGACGAAATCAGACTTTTTGGGCAAACCATAAGGACTATTCGTGTCGATCACTCTATAAGTTTATAACTACTTTCTCTCTCTCTCTCTCCCCAAATCCAGTCACAAACTCACCGGAAAATCGTAACCACCACATCCATTTCACCATTTCAAACCCCAAACACCCCCATCACTTTGTATATCTCAAAACTAACAAAACAACACAAGCACCATCGCCCACCACCCACTGCCGCCACCTGCCACCACCGCGACAGCCCCCATTTGCCGGAAAACATCACCAGCGGCGTCCCACCTTCACACCTTTCTCTCAACCGTCGCTCTTTCCACTCTCTCTTTTTCTCAAGAAACCCTAACGGGTTTTTCTCTCCCTCTCCCTCCTTTTCGGGTTTCCGGCCAGGCAACGACAGTCGCTAAGCCGCCGCCCATGCCACCACCGCGACATCACTCTCCAACATCACCATCTCATCAACAAAAACCAAAAATCTCTCTTTTCTTATCATTATTTTCGAATTAACACAATACCCACCAAAAGCATCCATTTGGAAACTTTCAAAAAACCCATTGATTTTGTTATACAAATACATAGATCGAGAAACAAGAACCGAAAGTCTCTTTTGTGCCTCTTTTGAATTCGGCCAGATTCAAAAACCCACACAAACACCCATTTTCACTTCTTTGAGATCTAACATTGGTGGTGGGGAGAAAGATAGGGATTGATGAGTTTTTCAAGTGTGTTGGTTTGATCTGAAAAGGATTTGATTTGGATGAGTATCCATGTTATGTTTTTGTGGTTGATGGGTTTTATTGCATTTTGTGGTTTTTGATTTATTGAAGGGATGAACAATGTGTGTATGTAATAATGTATACAATAATTGTATATGTATTTGTTTGTGAAACTTATAAAGTGATCGACACGAATCGTCCTTATGGTTTGCCCAAAAAGTCTGATTTCGTCCTTTAAGGGTAGGAAATGACCAAAGTACCCTCACGTGGAATGCATGTGAGGGGGTTAACGGATTCAAGTTAACGTCCGTTTTCGAAAAGGATGAAACGTGATCATTTTCCATTTTAAAAGGATGATATCAGACAGTTTTAAAATTAAAGGACAAAACCAGACTTTTTGGGTAAACCACAAGGACGATTCGTGTCGATCACTCTTATTAATATAGTATAATAAGGTCAAAATAGTCATTTATTATATGTTGTTCATTTCATTCCTATTGTAAAAAAAATTAAACAAACATGATTACGGAATGTAATGAGTCATTCTATTCCCCTGTTTATTCCATTCCATCACACATTCCATTCCATCGTTATTCCATTCAGTCCAATCAAACATACTCTTAGTTTAGTAACAGAAGTACAGCTGTAAACGAGCATATGAGATTATGAATTCGAAACATGATATTTCATATTTGATGATGAATGACAAAAGTATGCATCCGTTAAAAAAAGACGGACCCATGATTATATATTATCAAGGTCATAAATTTTACCAGTAAAGATATAATGGATCAACTAGAAAGTAATTCTATACAACATATTTGGACTTGATGTATCTTATTAAAAGAAGGGTTTTTATAAAGTTTTACATTACGTGATGTGATACGAAAAAATGTACGCAAAAGGAATGAAAGCTTAAGAATGAACTTTTATATTCAGTGGTAATGTGGTATTATTTATACTAAATCTAGCAAAAACGGGGAAATATAGAGGTGCAAGAAAAAACCGATTAACCGAACCGACTCGATTTGTAACCGGTAACCGAAACCGGTTAATAACCGGAACAGTAAAAACCGATTATAGGTTACCAGAAATCGTCGGTTAGTAACCGATTACCATTTTCGAAACACAAACCGATTAATAACCGGTTAACTTATAACCGGTTAATTTTCCAAAACAATAACCGGTTAACCGGTTTTTATATATATATCATATAATCTCACACATGACCCACCACCGTCATCGTTCGTTTTTTCTATATATATATATATATATATATATACATTCAAATATTCAATCATCTATCTACCTGTGTGTTTTTATATATATACCATTTCACACATATATACAAATATTCAATCATATTTATTACCCTCAATATCTAGAAAAAATGGAGACGGCGTGTGTGTGTGTTTTTATATATATATATATATATACATTCAAATATTCAATCATCTATCTACCTGTGTGTTTTTCCGGCGTGTGTGTGTTTCTGTCATCATCATCGTCATCGCAGTTTGTTACAGATCGGCGGTGTCGAGTTGCATCTTCAAAGGAAGATTTGTGGATATATATAGATAGGTTTTTCAAAGGAAGATTTTTACTTGATTACAGTTCGGTATGTCGATATGAGGATATATAGATAGGGTTTTGATAGATGAATTGTTTTGGCTGTCGGTTAAAAAAAACCTAAATAGGTTAACCGGTTATTATTAACCGAAACTGGGTAGATCGGTTCCAGTTTTAAAACATAGAAACCGGTTATTAACCGGTACCGGTTAACCATAACCGGTTTTTTTTATAAAAAAAAATAACTGGTTTCGGTTACTAAAAAAAATAACCGAAACCGGTTAACTGGTATTTGCACCTCTAGGGAAATATATACAAGGAATTTTCAGAAAATGAACTATGATTTTAGATATCTAAGTCTAGTAGCTAAGCATATTTATAGCTACCTTGTAGATAGTTGAGAATAGAAAAAGGTCTTTAAAAGATTAGTTAGAATGTTTATTCATGATAACGCCGTTAACTGGTCCACCACATAGGTTATAGGTTGTAGACTATTAAACCAAACAATAACCACAAAAACCATAAAAAACCGAAAAAACCAAACCACAAAACCGCCCCATAATGAAAAACCGATTTTATGGTTCTTGTATTTAGAAAAACCAAATTAATGGTTTGGATCTTGGATTCATATAAAAAACCAAACCAAAAAAACCAAAACGAACCGCATTATATATTATCAATAAAATATAATTAAATTTTAATATTAGTTTAATTAATATATATCTTTATTTGTAACTTAAGAGAAGCTTAATAAAGAGACCACCTAACTTGAATTTAAACTTGATAGTTTTTTTTTTACTTTATTAATAATGTTTTAGCAATTGAATTTTGTTATAGATTATTTAAGTAGACTTTGAGTATTTTGGTATTAATATTTGCATGAAACCATGTAGTTGGATATCTTGCCTTTTAGATTGGTTTATTTACTAAATGATTGTTTTAGAAACCATGTAGTTGAATATCTTGTTTTTTAGTTCTTGTTTAATCCGGTGTTTAAGAAAAAAAACCAAACCAACCAAAAAACCAAAAAACCACTAAAAACCAATCCGAAAAACCAAAAAACCAAACCGCTATAAACCATTTACAAATGGTTTAAAAGTTTGAAAACCTAACATGATGGTTTGGTGTTTGGTTTTAACTAAAAACCGCACCAAACCGCACCATACTCACCCCTAGCTATTATCTTGAAAAAAAATAAAAATAAAAATTGAACAGGTTATCTCTTATATATATAAAAAGAGATCCCTTAAATAGAAAAATGAAAAATCTAGATCCTACATTGAAATTCATCTTTTATTTTCAACCCTTAGATCAAAATTCTTACATCATCTTTGACTGGACTTTTAGTCAAAAGACGATTTTAGTCCTCCAACTTCCATTATTTTTTTCAACACTCATACATTTCGACTTTTGCAACTCTCCACTATTATTTTCATAATATAGATTGCAAGCAATATGAGAAACACTCTTTTAAGTGCGATCAAACACATTTTTATAAAAAATCATGTCCAATAATTTAATAACAAAGCGATATGATAAACGTTCTTTTAAACGATTTTTTTATACTTCGATCCATATTTTAATGAGGTTTTTATTTACAAGTTTACAGATTCTTGTTTTTTTAATATGATGCTTATGATCGATCTCTCATATTCTAATTAAGGTTTTTCTTTACAAGATGATTAAAATACAAGAGAAATTTAGAATACAAGATAAATAAGGTAATAAAAGAAAATATTTTTCCTCATTACGGTACATATTTTCTTCTCTCAGTTTTTTATACCTTTTAACTTTTATTTTTTTTGCCAGGTTTTTATATGTACAAATTTAACTATTTTTATATGATTTTCCCGCGTTTCACGCGGGTTATAAGCTAGTTATCTTCAAATAACAAGGATAAATAAATGATATAGGGAAAGAAAAAAGATTCATATCGACATGCTTTTCTAGTCTCTCTATATAACTAAGAGATGATAGTTTTTTTTCTAGTTGACACTTCTCTTTTTGTGCCAACTAGGCTTTTTGCTTAGGTGACATTTTCTGGTAATTTTAATGTTTTTTTTAGATATATTGACATTTAAATCTATATTTTTTAGTGCTCATGTGACACTTCATTTGCCACGTCATCATTTGTTTACGTGGACATTTGTTTTTTTTTAATCAATTTTAAATAGCAAATAAAAAAGCCAAATACAAGATTAGAATTCATGACCTCTAACTTTTAATATTATGCACAAACCACTTGATCTAACTTAATATTTGTTTATTTTTTGCAAACTACGGTAGATATTCAGTGAATATTAAAACTAATTAAAAGACATTGATAATATAATTGTTGATCTTTGTAAACTCCTTATAAGGAGTTTCGTCTTCCCATATTCTTCCACTATTCATCAGCTTTTCTCTCTCCTAAAGCACCCCAGGAACACCCCCTCTTTATAACCCCCTATTATTCCCCTCACATCACGTTGAACGCGCGTCTAAAGTTAGAAGAAACCTCCGAGACACCGCCTTGGACGCACCCCGTGCTAATAGCATCTTCCCCCTCCAACGCGTCGGACGGCGTCGGACGCGGGGGAAGACACCCTATAAGGACCAGCCTAATTGTCGATCTTTAGTAACTTATCTTTTTCCATTTTCCTTTGTATTTAATTATCTTTGTACGTGGAATATAATTTACTTTAATATAATATAAAACTAGATTATATTGATAATTTTATCTAATATTAAAACTAATTAAATGACATTTAGATTATTAACGTAAATAAATAAATACTCTTGACGTATATATGTTAATCATTGTTTTCAAGTAATATTACTTAAAATATTATATTTATAATCAATTTAGTGTAATGTGTATATTACCATGCATCGCATGGGGCATAATCTAGTCTAGTATATGTCTATAAATTAAAATAATTAGTTATGTAGAGATAACATTGCAAGACAAGTAAAGATTGATTGTATTGTGCGAGTAAAAGGTATAGATATCCCGTTTGTCATTCATGCTTGTGAGTTTTTCCTACTTACGTATGTTTGTTAACGCGTTTCATTTTATACCTATATGGCTATATCATTTGGGGGTATCAATGATTTCAGATTTTCAGTAGATTAACAAGGTTTACATATAAAACAATAAAATTATTAAATTAAATGAGGTTTCTACGAGTTAGTAAAGTATGTTTTGCAAGACAAAAAATGGGTGTGTGTGAGAGAGAAAAAGATGGAGAGAGAAAAAGGTGAGGAAGGGTGGGAAGAGGTCATCCATAGGAAACGAAAAGACAGGGTTTTCACCGGAGAAAAAATCAAGGAAGGCCTAGTCAAATTCTATGTGAGTAACATCCCTGATGGGTGTCGACCATGGGATTTGGGTACTGCATTGGGAATTTTCGGGGAGATTGCTGGGGTTTATATCGCAAGAAAAAGAAATAAGGATGGGGATAGATTCGGTTTTGTCTCGTTCAAAGGGGTAAGGAATTGGAGTGAGCTAGAAAAAAAACTGAAAAATGCAAGGGTTGGAAAGTTTCATGTAAATGTAAAGATTGCAAGATTCGCTATGGAAAATGAGATGATTGAAGGCAGTAAAAAGAACGCGACTGGTGTAAGGAAGATGGGTGACCAGCCATCAAGGGCTGCCCCCTATAGTGGTCCAGCTTGGGTCAAGAGTGGCTTGTCTTTCAGGGATGCTGCTGATGGGTTCAAAGAAGGAGAAAGTAATACTGGTTAATCCGGAGAAGACAACTTTGTCACATCTGTACGAGAGAGCTCTGGTGGCCAGGTGCAGTGATTTTGAGTCATTGTGTTCCATCAAGTCCGTGCTCATAAAGGCAGATTGTTCAGAGGTGGAAGCAACTTATGTAGGGGGAATGAGCTATCTACTCTCGTTCTCAAATAAAATGAAGGCAGAGGAGTTCATTTACAAAAAAGATATATGGAGGAAATGGTTTACTAAGGTCGATACATGGTCTGGGCAAATCTTCCCATTTGAAAGAATTGCTTGGTTGTCGATCTCGGGGGTCCCATTACATCTGTTCTTACCGGAAGTGATGCATCAGATTGGTAGCAGTTTTGGAAAGGTGATCTCTAACCCCAAGATTAGTGACAAAAGCTCAGATTTGGCGAAGGTTAAAATGGGAGTATTGGTAGAAGAGGGAGATAAGATCAGCCTCTCGAGAACCCTTAAATGGAAAGGCAAATTTTTCAAGATCTGGGTTGCTGAAGAGGATACATGTTGGAGTCCAGATTGTGATACTAAGGAAGCGCAGATGTCGGGTGGATCCACCGACGCCATGCCGGAAAATTCCTCTGGTGGGGAGAGAAAGGAAAACGAAGAGACAAGAAGGAAGAATTATGAAGAGAGAGAGGCTGGAGTGCATGGGAACTTGGAAGTCGCTTCGATGCATGGAAATGTTTTTTCACTCCCCATGCAAGGAATAAAGGTTATGGGTCCCACAAAATCGGTATGTGGTACTGCACCGCCGAAAATCCCATCTGTCATTGTCAGGAAAGAAACCAAGAGTTTTAATAAGAAAAAAAGAGATAATAATATTAATAATAATAAAGGGACTTTTGTACGCAATTGGGCCAACTTGGTGGCAGACTGCAACTCAAGGCCCAAAAAGAGTTTAAGGGAAGAAAATGTTTTTGGCCCAGATGAAGGTTTAGACCAAGAAGGGAGTATCTCTAGTCAAGTCAACTTTGAAGCCCAAAAAGAGCAAGCTGACCAAATAAATGAAGTCAGTACAAAGATCGGTGACCTAAATCATTGCCCTAATGTGGGGAATGAAGGAGTGGAAAATGATGGTGAAGGGGAGGTGGAAATGACGGAAGTAAATAATGAAGATTCAGTGGAGATTGAGGTACCAGAAACACAATTAGAAGAGGAGGTTCAAGATACTATTGAAGTAGGCGATACAGTTAGAGTGAATTTACATGGGTGCATCGATAGAGTTAAAGAAGAGATCATCAAAGAAGGTAACAATGGTTTTTTCCAATGAATTGTCTAAATATTAACTTAAGGGGTTTGGGGGTTAGCGGGAAGGCGGATTGGATCAGGGGAATAAAAAACAAGGAAAGAATCTCTTTTATTTCAATACAAGAAACTCAATGTTCCTCGGTTAGTGAATCTTTTATTAAAAAGTTTTGGGGTAGTGATAATATGGGGTGGGAGGGAGTGGATCCTTCTGGCCGTTCTGGTGGCCTTCTCTGTTTGTGGGATACGGGGATTTTCAATAAAGTGGGATGTTATAAGGATACAAATTACTTAATTGTTAAAGGCAAGATAAAGGGTTGTAATGAGCTGGTGTTTCTGGCAAATATTTACGCACCTCAGAAGCTTCGTGAGAAAAAAAGATTGTGGGAAAGGTTATTAGAGATCATAAATAATGAAGGTGGTTTGTGGCTTCTGATGGGGGACTTCAATGCGGTTAGAATTCCCGAAGATAGATCGGGGTCTGTGTTTAACCCGAATTGTGCCAGGGCGTTCAACGAATTCATCCATAATTCCAATTTGGATGAATACGAGATGAAGGGGTTTAGATTTACTTTCATGAAGGAAGAAAATGGCAGGAGAAAATTCAGTAAGATTGATAGGTTCTTGGCGGGTAACGAATTCATCGATAGGTGGCCTTTAGCATGTTTAAGGGTCCTTCCTCGATTATTATCGGATCATAACCCGCTCATGTTAACTTTCAAAGATGTTGATTATGGTCCCAAGCCTTTTCGTTTCTTTAATTCATGGCTCGAGAAGAGAGATTTTGAAGAGATAGTGGTTAAAGCTGTTGATTCTTTTGCATTTGATGGGAAAGCTGATCTTAAGCTTCTTTTGAAGCTTAAACACATAAGGGAGCAGATTAAGGAATGGAGATCGGAAAGCAAGATGTTGGAGGAAGAGGAATTAGATTATTGCAAGAAGGAGATGGAAGAGATTGACATTCTTATGGAAGATAAAGAATTAAATGAAGAAGAGAGCTGGGTGAGAGAGGAATGTCTCAGGAAAATAATGGAGATGAATAATGCAAAGGCAATGGATCTTAAACAAAAATCTCGTGTCAAATGGGCCGTTGACGGGGATGAAAACTCAAGATTCTTTCATGGTTTCATTAACCAGAGGAAGAAATCCAATTCTATTCAGGGCCTCATGATCAATGGAGAATGGGTGGAGCAACCAAAGAGGGTTAAGAAATAGGTAATGTCCTTTTTTCGTGATAAGTTCAAAGAAGATTAGAAAGATAGGCCCAAGTTTGTGAGTTGGGCCGGTTCAAAACTCTCCGATATGGAAGCATCAAGCCTAATTACGAGATTTTCGACGGCTGAAATTAAAAGGGCAGTGTTCGAGTGCGGTGATGACAAGGCTCCCGGGCCTGACGGATTCAACTTTAAATTCGTCAAGTGCTTCTAGAACCTTCTGGAATCTGATTTCACTGAGGTACTTAATGAGATTTATGTTTCTGGCAGTATTAGTAGGGGTTGTGGGAGTTCGTTCATTACTCTCATACCCAAAGTTAGCGACCCCGGTAGTTTGAATGATTATCGCCCCATTAATCTTATTGGGATTATGAACAAAACAATTTCAAAGGTATTAGCCAACCGTTTGAAAAAGGTTTTGGGGTCGGTGGTTTCCACATATCAAACCGCTTTTATTGAAGGTAGGAGTATCTTAGATGGGCCTTTAATTCTTAATGAAATTTTCTCTTGGGCTAAGAAAAAAGACAAGAAGTTATTCGCTTTTAAGATCGACTTCGCGAAGGCGTATGACAATGTAAATTGGAAGTTTTTGATTTCGATAATGAAATGGATGGGATTCCCGGAATTGTGGTGTAGATGGATCTACAGTATATTGGCTTCCGCCAGGTCTTCCATCCTTGTGAATGGATCCCCGACTTTTGAATTCCAATGCCAAAAAGGCATGCGACAGGGGGATCCGCTAGCGCCTTCTCTGTTTACTATAGTCATGGAAGCTCTCTCCATGATGATTAGAAGCGCTATTGAGGCTGGGAATTTCAGAGGTATAGACCTGGGTGGTGACTGCCCGATAATTTCTCATATGTTTTATGCAGACGACTGCGTTATATTGGGGGACTGGTCTAGGAATAATTTGAGTTTTATCATCAAGGTGTTAAGAGTGTTCAATATTTGTTCTGGGCTCAAAATCCACATGGGAAAGTCCACACTTTTTGGGGTTGGGGTTAACAGCTTGGAAGTGAAAGATATGGCAAAGAACGTCAATTGTACGGATGGTAGGCTACCGTTTTTACATCTTGGAATTTGGATTGGGGCCAATATGAATAGGATTGTGAATTGGAACTTCCTTTTTGACATATTTGAGTCGAGATTGTCAAATTGGAAGGCCGCCAATCTTTCTATGGCAGGAAGAATCACGTTGATAAGATCGGTAATGGAAAGTCTCCCAAACTATTACTTTTCCATCTTTAAAGCTCCGCTAACTGTGATTGAGGGGCTGGAGTCTCGCATACGAAAATTCTTATGGGGTGGTGGCGAGGCGGGAAAGAAGATCCATTGGGTAGCTTGGGAAAAAGTGGCAGCGCCTGTCGATAAAGGGGGTCTTGGTTTAAATAGATTACGGGACATTAATATGGCACTTTTAGCTAAATGGATATGGAGGTTCAAGACTGAGCCAAATAACCTGTGGAGAAAAGTGACAAGTACTCTTCATGACACTAAGAGAGGTTGGAACTCTATTCCTTACAACAAGTATCTGCCTGGTGTTTGGAGAAATTTAGTCAAATGGGTCGATTCGATTAAAGTGGGAGGAGTGGGAATAAAGGAGATGTTAAGAGGGGAACTCGGTAATGGAAGCGAAATAAGATTTTGGCTGGATAATTGGTTATGTAATGTGCCGCTTAAGGAAAAATTTCCTCTTCTTTTTAAACTTGAAAAAGATAAAAAAATCAAGGTTATGGAAAGATATAACTCATTGAACGAAAGCTTATCGGGTAAATGGAAGTGGGCAAAATGGTCTATGACCAACCAAGAAACGAAGGAATGGGATGATCTTGCCTCGATGCTCAATGGGGTGGAGATCAAAAACCAACCGGACAAATGGGGGTGGAAAGGAGGCCAAGAAGACAACTTTTCTGTCAAGGATGTGAAGAAGTTTTTGATAAGGGAGACTGATTATAGTGGCAGTATTGTCATCGATTGGTGTAAGTGGGTGCTTAAAAAATGCAATGTTTTTATTTGGAGGGCTCTGCAGGATCGTATACCTACAAAGGAAGCTCTGATGATGCGCAATTGCTGGAAAGGAGACGCGGCATGTGTGTTGTGTGGTGAGGGGCAGGAAAATACTCAACATCTCTTTTGTGAGTGCGAAATCTCGGCTAGAGTTTGGCATTTTATTAGTGTTTGGTGCAAATCGGCACCCTTCTTTGTTTTCAATCTGGAAACATACTAGAAGTGCATAAACAACAGGGAAGGGGCAAAGTGGAATCGCTAGCAATCAAAGGTATCATTATGGTTAGTTGTTGGTGTATTTGGAAAGCTAGGAATGCGAAGATCTTCAATAACGTGGAGGCGAAAATCACTGGAATTATTCATAGTATCAAGACCCTTAGCTATCTTTGGTTTAAGAACCGATCTAAGTATAGGAGTATAACATGGAAAGAATGGTGTAATTTCAATTTTGTGTAAATTTTTGTATATATTGGCCGCCGGCGACTTGCCGGGGCATGAGTTAATAGAAATTTACTTTTCAAAAAAAAGAGTATGTTTTGCTGCTAAAAAAATAACAATAAAATAAAATTAATTAATTATCGTAACTTCATAAAAGTGTCCGTCAGTCGGTAAGTAGGTGACAAGAATGCACTATCCAATGTGAATAGGTACACTTATGAACATAATGTAAATTGAAAGAGCATGATTTGAAACAATGATAAGCACTTTGATTTCTAGAGACAGAAGTCAAAGGTTTGATCCTCATATCATGCAAAGGTCGGAGGTCCTTTTCAACCATTCAGGTAGAGCCTGAAAGCAACCTTTCTACCTAGGTAGAAGTAAATTCATCTTAACCTTCCTCATATACCGTCGAAGTATTGAATCCAAAATCCGTAGAAGACGACAGTGAAAAGATTATAAAGTTCAACTCAAACTAACAACTATGAATATATAGCTTTTACCACGAATATACCCCTACAATAGTACAATCCATAACATATATATCTTTTATTTTATAGTTGATTTTGATTTATAAGTTTAAAAATCACATGTGTGAAAAGATTATAAAGTTCAACTCAAACTAACAACTTCACATATGAATTGAGAAAATAGTTACATTATGACTATAATTTTTTTTTAAACATTTCCGACAGTTTGTTTTAGCATGCTTTTAATCTATTTATTTGAATTTTTCGACTAGTGGGGCGTTTGGTTATCATAATTTAAGGAATTTGGTGGATAAAGTTTAAAATTTTTAATATTAACTTACCACAACAGGAAAAAAAATTAAATTCCACTCTAACAAATTCTCATACTTTCTAGGAACTAAACAACCCCTAATTGGTTTTGATGTTTCAATATGATTTTTTTACAACCAAATAATTTTATTCACTTATATGGCTCAGCAGCCTGCCTGCCTTGTTTTTTTTTTTTTTCCTTTCTATTTTAGTTTTTAAGTTAATGTGGGGTGTAGATGTTAGCTTGACTTCTTGTTTTTATTTTTCATTTTCTGTAGGGTGATAATATTTTAATCTTTCACACTTTAGCCATTAAATCTTTTAAAACTTTTTATTTTTACCATTTAAATTTATGTTTGACGAATCATGGTGATACAATTTTTTTATTTTTTTCACATCAAAGTTTTTACTTTTTATTTTTATCTTACAAGAACATTGCAAGTTTTTATTTCACCATCAAAATCTAATGTTCTAAGATTAACGGTGATTTGTTTAACGATATGTTTTTTTTGTCTAATGATAATGGTTGGTATGTTAGAATTAATTTACCCGCATTCAAGTCTATGTTCGGTTGTTATTCCCGGCCAACGGCCAGGTATAACACTAGTTAAATTTAATTTATATCTGTTTGTTGGGTATGTTTTTCAAATAGAGTTTCTAATCGCAAAATCGTAGATGATTGGCCCATTTTCGACCTTAATGGGCCAATTTCTTTACAGACCCACCCCAAACATAACTTAAAACCTAGCCCACTAAACCCAAAGAAGTACCCTATGCCCCATTATACATACATACCCATTTATATATATCTATCTACTATATTAGGGTTTCTGTCACTTCTCTCCAGCCGATTACTTTCAACAAAAACTTGAGGCAAACTCGCCGTTAATCTGAGCTACCAATTCAGGTTCAACCATTTTTCCCAATTATTAATGCTATAACTTATATATATATATACACATATATGTATATCTATGCATATTGATTAATGATTCTTATACAATTTTCATTATCTGGGTATTTTTTGTTTTTCATTTTTTCATCTGGGTTTGATTAATGCTTTTTATTTTGTTTGTATTTTATGTGTTTAGTTGAAATATATCATTTTGTTATGTGGGCTTACTGTTGTTTTTTGTGTATGTGATTTGATAGATAGTTTGAAAATGGCTGACACTAAGGCAGTGACTATCCGTACAAGGAAGTTTATGACCAACAGGCTTCTTTCCAGGAAGCAATTTGTGAGTCTTTTTTATTTATTTATTTATAACTGATGAATATGTGTCTCTCTGTTTGTGTGTGTGTGTATATATATATATATATATATATGTAACTATGTATGTATAATGTGTATGTTTTGTAAATGTAGGTGATTGATGTGCTTCATCCAGGGAGGGCTAATGTCTCCAAGGTTTGCAACTTTTTTTTTCCTTTTAACTATCAAATTGTAGCAATGGTTTATATGTATGTTTATGTAGGTATGTATGTGTATCTGTGTTGGATACATTTGAAAATTTATTTCATGGCTTCTTATTGATAGACTTATATGTATTGTTGCAATATAGGAAGGGCAGGGTATCCGATAAAAACAATGATTTTAACGAAAATAAGTGTATCTTCTAACATTTTTATTTTTTTTGCATTTTATATATAGTTTTTACATACAAAAAATAGTAACAGAAAATAATAAAGCAATTAAGATATGTTGGACATAGTAAGTTAGGAGATATGGGTTCATATCTTGTGATGCCCCAGAAAAAGTTTAGGAAACGGCAACCAGAATACTAGTTTGGTCGTGTACATCACAGCTGAAGTTTTGACTTTTAATGGGGAGACTTAACTGGGATTCGTATCTGTTTATAATTTAAAGTTTTGAATTTTAAACACTTGAATGAGATTTTTCAAATGAGATGACATGTTGGACATTTTTTTATTATTTAAAGTTTGTAGCTTACTCAGTTTAGTAGCTGACATTCTGAACCATTCAATCTAATGTAATGATCTATTCTGACACATTTGGGAGGTGTGGTTTATTGAAATGTGTTGGTAAAGCATGCTAAGTTAGTACCAACTACCAAACTATTTCGGCTCTATATATGTGTTCCTTTTAATTTCGAAATTGGTATTTATTTTAATTTTGTTCCTTTTGATTGAAGGCTGAATTGAAGGAAAAGCTGGCTGGAATGTATAGTGTTAAGGATTCAAATGCCATCTTTGTATTCAAATTCAGGACTCACTTTGGTGGTGGTAAATCAACTGGTTTTGGATTGATTTACGATTCAGTAGAAAATGCAAAGAAGTTTGAGCCTAAATACAGGCTTATCAGGGTAACTCTCTTTATTATATCTTCCATCTTTAAGTGTTAGGATTGACGTTATTATCATATGTTGATGCATTTATCCAAAAGTGTTGTAAAACCAAAGAAGTATGTTGCTTTTAATGATATAAAATGTTTGAAAATGGACACCCAAGAACAATTTAGATCGTTTTTCTCGATGATAAAAATTTAAAACATCGCCATAGGCCGAGCGCTTATCTCGTGAACAAAGGGGTGGCGTGGTATTTACACGGAGAATAAGGTTCCCTACATCGTGACACACACATCTTTTATATTATTAGTGTGTGATTGGCGTAAATTAAACATAAAAACACGTACACCAAATCAATACTACTGCGTGTGCGTGTTTTGGGAATCCATTTGGCCGCTTGCTTTGCTTTGATTTGCAATTTAAGCGATATGATTTCCCTACATTTCGTCTCTCTTATTTTATAAATGTTTTACCCCAAAAAATAAAGTTATTAAATTTAAACGATATGTTTGATGGTTTATCGATTCTTAGCATTATTAGAAGATTCAAAACAGACTTCAAAAAAACATTTATTGTGTTATCTTTGTATGTCTCAAGTGAAGACTATAGAGTCCCAGTTTCACCATTTATTCTCATAGGTTACTTGTTGCAGCTCTTGTGTTACCTTAAGTTTGTCCTTACATCTAATATACTTATGTTTTTTGAATTCTGTAGAATGGCTTGGATACCAAGGTTGAGAAGTCAAGAAAACAGTTGAAGGAACGAAAGAACAGGGCCAAGAAGATCAGAGGTGTAAAGAAGGTATACATTGATTTTTTGTGCTTCCGAGATACATCAAGATAACTTAATCGTGTGATATAAATAAGTTAATGGTTAACTTCAAGCTAATTTATATTGTTTTCTTGCTTGTGCAGACCAAGGCCGGAGATGCCGCCAAGAAGAAGAAGTAAACTATGAGAGACTTTGCTGGAATTTTCAAAAATATCTTAGCATCCTATTTATTAGGATATCTTGGTATTTTTAAATCTTACATCAGTTATTACGCTGTTGAGATGGACCGAGTTTTTAGAGCTTGATATAGTAAGAACATTATGTGTAATTTTTATCTACAATCTGTTTCCTTTTGATGGATCATCGTTATTCAAAAATTGTGTTGAGTGCTTTTAGTGGTCTAAAGAACTTGAATTATGCTAGTTACAGGATCACCATAACTGATCTTGTTGGTGGTCGTATATCTGTAGATTTGAGAAAATGTGTCAGGCGGGCTAGTTGGTTGGGTAACTGTTCTTTAATGATAGTGTTTTCAAACACCCAAACATTGCAATGTAACTTCTTTTTTTGTTGTTACTTTTCTTAAAAGCAAAAATAATATCTAAAATCTCCTATGCACAATTAGACATTTAGTTCAGTCAAATCTTGTTTGATGTTCTCAAATATCGAATTACCAGTTATCTCTACTGAAGCAGTCCTTTGAGACTGCAACTAATTGTTCAAGCTGAGTGTAATAGTTGCAGTTACAATTGCAATATGTCCACAGTTGCAGGTTATCTGGCTACTAGATGATAATTGATGTAGGCATGGATCTGTTTTTGTTTCTATCAAAGTGTTTAGACATAACATTTTATGCAAAGTTGTGCCCCATAACCTAAAAATAATAACCTTTAAATCACCTTTATATGATTCTTAAGTGACTTGTTTTATCATAGTTCGGAACAAACTTTATTTCAATCAAGAGCGAATGAAAAAGATAATTTTAGAACATGTGTCCAGTCGGTTTATAGTCTAAGAGGAACTCAGCTACCATCGTGATTTCTTAAGAAATTTTATTTGTTGTTTATCTAAACTACATAACACCATTCGACTCTATATTTCATAGGGTAATGATAAATCCTCTTACCTCATCCTCCTAATGCTTTAACTTCATACTAAGTGTAATCCATTAATTCTCTCTCATAATCTCATTCATTGATTGTAACATGTGTCATGATCATATTATTATGAGATTTTTTAGGAGCTTAATCATTTTTCTATTTCATATTCATATTCAAACTGCTTGAGCTTATTACTTGAGCATGTTTTACTGGATAATAATGTTTTGATATAGCTATTCGAGCCGAGTTCAAGCTTGCTGTAGCATGAGAACATGTTAAGTTGTGAAAAAACAAATTCACATCTGGCTTAACATCGTCTAGTCGAGCTCGAATCCGAATTTTCATGGTTTGTTTTGGCTTTTTCCAGCCGTATATAACCATCATCATTGATTTAAAGCTACTCAATTATTGTCAGCTAGGCCGTCTATTTTAGATAACAGGCATTATGATAAAATTAATGGGTTTTAATTTCTATAGGTGTATTATGCAAGGCTGTTGGTATTTGGTAATACCAACCAATAGAAAACTAAAACTACCATGAAACTTTTGGTAGTAATTTATTTTATTTGTTAGTAAAACTTAAAATCAAGATGTAAGCAAAAACTTGTGTAAAAAGACTACATTGCTTATTTATTGATGAAAATATATTGATTTTGTCTTATTTTGTTATGATGAGTATTGAACTTTCAAATCATTAGTTGTATGATTCAAATTTTTGTTGAGGTGATGATACTGCAATTAAACAAAAAATTGTTTCGATGGAAGTTGATAATAAAAAAGTTCTCGTTACAACTCATAGTAAAATTTCGTTACAACTCGGTGACATAGATGAACCACCTGTTTGCCGAGTATATTCATTAGATGAGAATGTGACAATGAGTCATATTCTTATTTAAACAATCAAATATATAAATTATGGAGTAACCAAAATTTCCATATGAACAATTTCAATATTTGAAACTAGGAATTTCTGGCCCCGCGTTGCAGGGCATTAATTGTCGTGCTGAAACGATTGTGTTATTTAGTATTACTTGCATTGAATGAACAAACATTCTGTCATGGATATGTTTGTTTAAAAGTTTATCATATCAAATATATTTATTTAAAGGCAAAAGCACAATAGTTTCCGTCTGCGTGTTGCGTGGTTCAATTAGTTCGATTGGTTTTGTTATTGATGATTTATGTTTCTAAAAACTTTGACATATAAAATATATACTTATTCAAAGACAATACCACAAAAAAATAATAAAAGTTTTTAATATATTGTTTGCAATTGAAACCTGAAAACGATTATGTTTTGTTATTGATGATGTGTCGCTATATATGTTTGTTAAAATATTTGACATATGAAATGATATTTATTCAAAGGCAATAGAAAAAAAAGTAGTTTTGATATATTATTTGAAACCCAAAAGAAAAAAAAAAGTAGTTTTGATATATTATTTGAAACCCAAAAGAAAAAAAAAAGTAAGAAACCAAAAAGTAACCCGTAATTTTAAACCTCAAAGGGATCTAATGTGGTAAAATCTGAATATTGTTACAAAAAAAGAATAAACGTTTTCAATATAATTACAAAAAAGTAGTTTTGATATATTATTTGAAACCCAAAAGAAAAAAAAAAGTAAGAAACCAAAAAGTAACCCGTAATTTTAAACCTCAAAGGGATCTAATGTGGTAAAATCTGAATATTGTTACAAAAAAAGAATAAACGTTTTAATATAATTACAAAAAAGTAGTTTTGATATATTATTTGAAAACCCAAAAGAAAAAAAAAATGTATGGAACCAAGAAGTAACCCGTAATTTTAAACCTGAAAGGGATCTAATGTGGTAAAATCTGAATATTGTTACAAAAAAGAATAAACGTTTTCAATATAATTATTTGAAAACCCGAAAGGAAAAACATATGGAAAAAACCAGGAAGTAACTCATATTAGAAAACCCGAACCGGATGCGATTTGGCAAAATCCGAATAATGGTGCGGGTTGTAACATGGACGAATAGTAAGATAGTAACTCGCCACGCAGGCGAGTTACTATTCACATGCTATTCAATTATTAGAGTATATATATATAATATAATATATAATATAATGTAATATATAATAAATATAATATATAATATAATATAATATAATAATATAAAATTTGAATGAATAACTAAAATTAAGGATAAATTGACAACTAAAAATCTAGTACAACATAAACATTCACATAAGCACTTATATATATATATATATATATATATATATATATATATATATATATATATAGAAGAGTTACTACTTTACTTTTATAAGCTATAATGTAATCAGATGGGTTCAACCATTAATTGATAAAAAAAATAAATTGTTTTGTGAAATACTAAAAAAATATTTTTGAAACTATACAAATTTGATAATTATTTTTAAAATTATACTAATTTGGTAAATAAGTTTATCCATTACCACTAGTTTAGAAAAAAAACTCAAAATTACATTGAACAAGCACTCTGTACTTTTACAATCCAATAACTTTTGACGGCTATTCTGTTTAAGATAGCAAACTTTTTCTGAATTCCGATCCAGTTCTTGTATCATACCGGTCTTGTTATTGGAAAGTGACACCAAATTTCAAGTGGGATCGGGACCAGTAACAACTTTTGGTCATGATACCGGAAATACCAGTATCAATTTAGATGAGACTGAGATTAATACTCATGTTTCGGTGATTTGCAGGACCAATACGGCCAATACAAAGACTTATACGGACGGGTACAATCCATACTTTGTACTAAACAAAAGCATTTATGTATGATTCTGTTCTCTTAACTCACCCTTTCACTCTTTGATATAGTAGAAACATAAATAAATACATGAAAGACTTGTTCTGTTCCCTTTCTCTCTTTGTTAGTAAACAAAGTAATGAAAGGGGGTTTTCTTTGATGTCTTTTTTCTTTCTTCTTATCTTCTCTGACACATTTCATGCCATTTTTAATAATGAAATGCAAAAAACAAAAACACAAAAAAGGAAACTCTCACTCCATGTTTCACACAATGGCCATCAACATGGGAAACATGGGTAAATATTTTTGAGTTATGCATGGAGTTTTTTTTAAAGAGTTAGCAGTGTATGGAAACATGAGTTAGAGTTATATCCCATGTTAAATATGTTACGACTTAGCGATCTGCCAAAGCTGTGTGATGTAAAAATACATCGATAGGAAAACGTTCCGCCTTAAAGTGAACATGACCATATACACAACTTCCCTTTTACTTGCACAAACCTCCCATAAAAAACTTTCATATACTTGTAAATCAACATACAACAGTAACTATTGATACACAAACAAAGATACCAAAACTACATTAACCAAAATGGAATCTTGCAGGTCAGTAAAGTCTAAAGACTGTCATATTGCTTTCATGCTTCAAAGTCACTATTCATGATCAAAACTATAACCCCCAAAAGATTTGATATCTTTTCTTCATAAAAATCACAAAATATATAAAAACATTAATTACAAATCCTACTTATAATACTTTGTTACTGACGCAAAGAAAATGAAAAGATACCCATATAATCAGAACTAAATATAAAATCCAAAAACACTCACAAAACACTGTAAAACACACAACAATCCACCCCTATATTTCTCTCACTAAAAATCCCCAATTTCTTCAATCTTTAAAATTCCATCACACACAAAATCAGTTTCATTTTGACAATTGTGTAATTCCATCATGAATAAGCACTGAATTTTTTTTTTCTTGATCCTTTTTTCAGGTAAAGTTTTAATCTTTATTGTTTTTTAATTCCAGTTTTGCTATTTATTAATAACCCATAAATTGTTTTATGTAATTTCTTTATTTTTCGTGTTTTTTTTATTGTTGTTGATTAAATGTGTTGAATTTTGATTTATTTTTGGTGGGTTATGCTTAAATTTTTGATTTTGATAGTGCATTGATGTTTTATGATGATCAATAAGGCCTAAATTTTGAACCTTTAATGATTTTATATTAAGTATTTGTGTTTTTATGATCATGAATTTTGAATAAAAATGAAAACTTTTTGATTTTTATGGTTGTTGGTGTGTAGGGTTTGTGAGGATGGAATTGAGGTCAAAAAAGGTTCTGAGAAGGGAGAAGCCCAAACGTGATTCGGTTTCGGGGAATCGAGATTTTTCTGATAGGAAGAGATACTTATTGAGGTCTTGTAAAAAGGAAGTAAGTGAAGGTGAAATTGAGGTGTTTGCTGATGATAATCTTGAAATGGATGTAAAAAGGGGGAAACTGGAAATGGCTTTGAGTGGCCAGAAGAAAATATTTCCGGGTGAAAGGAGGTTATCATCGAGGTCTTGTAAAAAGAGAATAAGTGAAGATGAAATCGAGGTTTTTGCTGATGATAGTGATGATAATCTTGAAATGGATGTGAAAGGGGGGAAACTGGAAATGAATTTGAGTGGTGAGATTAAAGAATTTCCGGGTGAAAGGAGGTTATCGTTGAGGTCTGGTATTAAGCGAATAACTGAAGGTGAAATCGATGTGTTTGCTGATGATAGTGATGATAATCTTGAAATGGATGTGAAAGGGGGGAAACTGGAAATGAATTTGAGTGGTGAGATTAAAGAATTTCCGGGTGAAAGGAGGCTATCGTTGAGGTCTGGTATAAAGGGAATAAGTGAAGGTGAAATTGAGGTGTTTGCTGATGATAGTGATGATAATCTTGAAGGAGATGTGAAAAGGGAAATACCGAAAGTGGATTTGAGTGTTAAGAATAAAGAAATTCCAGGTGAAAGGAGGTTATCGTTGAGGTCTGCTAAAGTAAAGTTCGGTAAAAAGGGGGTAAGTGAAGTGGAAGTAGGGGTGTGTGTAGATGCATGTGCCGAAAATCTTGAAATGGGAATTAAAGAAGTTGTAAATACGGATGATAAAGGGTTGTTTTTGGGATCAGAAGTGTTAGATCCTGTTAAAGATTCGGTTGTTATATCACCCAAAGAAGAAGTTGAGGATAGTGTTGAGCGAGTACAAGTTGAAGAAGGAAATGAATCAGTGTCTATAGAAGAGTTAGATCCTGTTAAAGATTCGGTTGTTACATCACCCAAAGAAGAAGTTGAGGATAGTGTTGAGCGAGTACAAGTTGAAGAAGGAAATGAATCAGTGTCTATAGAAGAGTTAGATCCTGTTAAAGATTCGGTTGTTACATCACCCAAAGAAGAAGTTGAGGATAGTGTTGAGCGAGTACAAGTTGAAGAAGGAAATGAATCAGTGTCTATAGAAGAGTTAGATCCTGTTAAAGATTCGGTTGTTACATCACCCAAAGAAGAAGTTGAGGATAGTGTTGAGCGAGTACAAGTTGAAGAAGGAAATGAATCAGTGTCTATAGAAGAGTTAGATCCTGTTAAAGATTCGGTTGTTACATCACCCAAAGAAGAAGTTGAGGATAGTGTTGAGCGAGTACAAGTTGAAGAAGGAAATGAATCAGTGTCTATAGAAGAGTTAGATCCTGTTAAAGATTCGGTTGTTACATCACCCAAAGAAGAAGTTGAGGATAGTGTTGAGCGAGTACAAGTTGAAGAAGGAAATGAATCAGTGTCTATAGATTTGAATGAAACGGGTACTGGTTTTAAGAAGAAAACAGAATTACCGAATTTAGTATGTGAAAACGAGTCTCAAGATTTCGTTATTGAAACATTTGATGATATCATTGCGATTTTCAATGTTAATGATAATGATGATGATAAGGAAACATTATTGAATGATCCTGAGAAAGCTAATGTTTTAAATAAACGTAAAAGAAGCAAGGGAGAAGATAGGCACGGCCCGAAAAAGAAAAACACAGGAAAGTTTAAGAAGAATGAAAGTAACCAAGAGAAAACTGATGTTTTATGCGGTGTAAATAGTGATGATGGTGAATGTACTGTTATTCCCTTGAAACTTAAAAGGGGGAGGAAAAGGGAAAATGTAGATGGTTCTGAATGTAATGGGGATGGAAGAGTTAAAACAGAGGAAGTTGAGAACAATGGGGTTCAACTTAAAAGGGGGAGGAAAAGGAAAAATGTAGATGGTTCTAAATGTAGTGGAGATGGGAGAGTCAAAACAGAGGAAGTTACGAACAATGGGGGTCAACTTAAAAGGAGGAGGAAAAGGAAAAATGTAGATGATTTTGAATGTAATGGAGATGGAAGAGTTCAAACAGAGGAAGTTGAGACCAATGAGGTTCAAGTTAGCAGGATGATGTTGCGGTCAAGGAGTTTGACCACCGCCAGTGGCGATGTCATGGCTGTTGATGGTGAAATAAGTAGAGCGGTTGTTGAAAGCAGTCAATTAGGTAGCATTGGCAGACCAAAGAAGAAATTCAAACGCCGTGGAAGGCCTCCTAAGGTGCAGAATGAAACTAAAGATGGAAACCCGAGACCAATGGAGAGGCGAAAGCGGCCCGGAAGATCTCCAAAAGTGCATGGTCTTACGTCCAACTTAAAAACAGAGGGAAGCTTGATTGAAAAACCAAGAAAGAAACTAAAACGTCGTGGAAGACCCCCTAAAATGATATCACCTGAGACACCTTTGGGACGCACGACATCACGGGGAAGACGACAGAAAGTACTGAGGAAAGAAGTGGCTTCACAAGTAATTCAAAAGAAACGACTTAGAGATATGGTTTTCAAGAAAATTAACCGTCGTAAAAGACTCCCAAAAGTGGAGGCAAGAACACTAGCAACACATGTGATAAAAATGAGAAAGGTGAAGCCCAGGGTAGTTAAGAAAGATTTCAAAATTCTGAAAACACCAAAAGCTGAAGATGACGAAGAAAATGAACACATGATGTATGAAAATGGTATTAGTGAGCATATAGAAAAAGGAAAGCGTAAACAGTTAATAAGGGATAAAATATCTGATATGCTTTTGAACTCTGGATGGGTAATCGAGCTTAGGCAAAGGCAACAAAAAGCATATCAAGATGCAGTTTATGTTGAACCTAATGGGAGGAGATCACATTGGTCTATAACCCGGGCTTATTTTATGCTTAAAAAGAAAGTTGAAGATGGTGATGCCGATAGTAATGAAATCTCTGCATATTCACCAATACCCTCAGAGGAAATTAGTATGCTTTTCAGGAAGGTTGATAAAGAACTCGGCTATAAGAAAAAGAAGAACAGAATAGGGAAGAATGTAAATAGGGGTAAAACCATCACGGGAAAAAAGAAGAAACAGGGTAAGAAGACAAAAAACGGATCAAAGAGGAAAGTGATATTAAAATCAATAGGAGATAAGTTCACGGAGAAAAGAAAGCCGGGCCTTTTAGCTCGTGATTCCGTGAATGGGGCAAAACAAGATAATGATGCTCTTTTGTTAACGAAGAAGCGAAATCTTCTCTCTTGGATGATTGATTCGGGGGTTATTCTGGTGGACTGGAAGGTGAAATACGAAAAAAATAGAAGGCAAAAGAAGTTGTTTGAAGGTACAATTACTTGCGACGGGATTTGTTGTGGTTGTTGTAATGAAGTTATGGGAATATCAGAATTTGTGAGTCATTGTGGAGGGAAAACAAATCATCCTTTTGATAATGTATATTTGGAGTCTGGAATGTCTCTTAGGAAGTGTTTGATGGATTCATGGAGGAAAGAAGAGGAATCAAGTATAATTAAATTTGGTGTTGTTGACGTTAAAGGAGAGGACCCGAATGACGATACTTGCAATATATGTGGAGATGGGGGTAACTTGATTTGTTGTGATGGCTGCCCTTCGACTTTTCACCAGAGCTGCCTTGATATCCAAGTAATTATGGTCCCTATCTTTGATTTTCTAACTTCTTACTTGTTATTAGTGGGCTCGTTAACCATTTTTGTTAGTATGTATTGCTTATTAAGTGGCCCCATGAGTAGTATAGATGTAATTAGTACTTGACGTGTCAATGGGTGAGCTTAACGGGTCAAATTGGGTTGTTGGCGAAACCTTTCTTTTAATGCATGTCAGTGTACACTCTTCTGTCCATTTCTTTGTTTTGGTATTTTGAGGATAGTTTATAGGATAAATACGTAAGTATGGTTACAAAATCTTAATATTAAGTATAATACAGTAAATTCTTTGAAAAATGATTTATGATATTGTAAGTAACTGAATACACATTAGGCGACATTTTCCCCGCACCACAAATTTTGAGTTTTCTTATTTTTATATATTTAACCCGTTATCAACAAAATACAGCCCAACTTGACTTCTGTTCTATCCATTTTATTATGCCAATTTTGCTCCTTTATGCCATTTTTTGAGTCTAAAAGATGTAGAGATAGTTATAACTTTGAAAATCAACAAAAAATCCAAATTCTTTTGCTTGTTCATAGTTTTTCTTATTGGGAAGACCTGGAGACATTGGATATTGTAGAACAGGAAGTTATGAATATAAGATTTTTTATATTGATTATGCCATGGCCTGAATAACTCAAGTGGTTCATGTGTATTGTAGAATTTTCCTTCCGGGGACTGGAACTGCATATACTGTTCGTGCAAGTTCTGCGGAGTGATTTCTATTACTACGCCTCAAGTGGAAGACTCTCACGATGCAATCACCTCCGAAATGCTCTCATGCTGTTTGTGTGAGCAAAAATGTAGGTGATATGTATTTATGATTAACGAAAAATATGTCTAACTTATCATTTTCTGCGGAAACTTTATTATTCAGTAGATATTGTTAACAAGTTTTTGAATGTTAACAGTCCACCGATTGTGCTCCCAAGAAACTATACATTGCAACATACTCCCCTTTTGTGGAAGGAAATGCCAGGAGGTATGCTGTCATGATTGCCATAATTTATTATAATACTAGATGCATAGTTATTTGAATAGTAATTATATATAATTTTTTCTATCTTATTAATTTATTGGGTGTAGGGTGTTTGTGTGTGCATTTTAATAGTGAAAATTAAATAATCCCTTTCAAAATGCATTTCCAAACACCCTCATATATATGTATATGTGTGTGTGTGTGTGTGTACATATATGCATATATATACACTCAGAAACAAAGGTATGCATATATATCTGCTAGCCTTTATCATTTTGATTTTACTAGTGATTTTTATGCATGAAAAGTAAAGTTTTTTTTTTTTTCTTCTTCTTTCATAGCTCTTTGAGCGACTACAGAAGTGTCTTGGGGTAAAGCATGAACTTGAAGACGGATTTTCGTGGACTCTACTTCAACGTTCTGATGTTGGCGAAGATATTAGTGTTCGTGACACTCAATTGACGGTTGAACGCAATTCCAAATTGGCTGTTGCATATTCTGTTATGGATGAATATGTTTATGTCGATTGTTGATGAGAGAAGTGGAATTAATATAATCCGTAATGCCATGTACAATTGCGGGTAAGCTTCAATTTGTTTCAAATCTTAACTGGTTAACCAGGTACATTGAAAGTATACTTAAAAAGGATACAAGTCAAGCTGGGTAAAAGTAGCATTTGACGGAATCAATTGTTCATAGCATCTTAAACAACCTTTTAAAAGCATAAAACCTTCTAATTTATTTTTTTGTAAGAATTTGATTATCTCTTAATATGTTGTTATTTGTAATCGTATTTGACACGCTATGTATAATTTATTTGGAAATTTTTCTTTTCACTTCGTTGGTCCAAAATCTTACCAAATAAATACCCTTTTTGACCTATGAACCAACCTGCGATTTTTTCATTTCTAGATATCATGCTCTGTAATTCTTATACTTTTTGTTTATTCAATTGTTGGAAACTTTTTGTCAGCTCAAACTTCAAGCGGCTGAATTATGCTGGCTTCTTAACAGCGATTTTAGAGAAGGGTGATGAATTGGTCACTGCAGCATCCATACGGTTATTATCTACTTAAGTTTCTTTTAATATGTGGAAATGATGAGTTACTTTGGAAACCTCACAGTGTTAGTATTACTCATGACAGGATAAACGGGTATCGGTTGGCAGAAATGCCTTTCATTGGAACTCGTCACATGTATAGACGTCAAGGGATGTGTCGTCGACTGCTGGATGCAATTGAATCCGTATGTTCCATTTCTTTTAGTGAAGTCTACTCAATAACTTAACAAAAGTGATTAGTTGAGCTAATCGCTTATATACATATATTTTTTTTATAGAACATGAACAAGTGATTATGCCAAGCTTCCATTGTTTGGAAAATTTTTGTTCATTCTTCATGACTAGAATTTTAACTCTTATAATTGGTTAACCACACAGTGTCTGAATTCTGTTGGTGTGGAGGAGCTGATCATTCCTGCCATCCCTGAACTTCTGCAAACATGGACCAAAATGTTTGGTTTTGTGACCATCGAAGAATCAAAGAGGGAAGCAATGAAGTGCATGAACATGATGGTCTTTCCTGGTATCGATATGCTAACAAAACGTCTTCTTCAGAATCACTCTGTGTATGCAAATCCTCACCTATCTGCAGGTACTCTTAAATGGTTGTTTTCTTTTCACAAACTTTCTCAGAGGTGGCAATTTAGATCCATTTAGTTTAATCTATAAAGCCCAACGGGAAAAGGTCTATAAATGAAAGTGTCTTGGTAATTTAAAAAACTTGAAAAAAGAAAAAAACTGTTGGCCAGGCAGGTCAAACCGAACAAGATTGCCTTATAATTACCCAGTTATAACATACTGTTCAATTTGCCAATTTTGCCATCTATACTGATGGTGACCAACTGGGGTCATATGATATTTGATGTATTCATAATTTGTTACTATAAAAAACTTCATGGAAGTACTACTGAGCTTTTGCTGACAACAAACTTTTTTGATTCTGAACATAGGCTTAAACTCGGTAGTTTCTGATGACAAAGCAGCGGAATGTACCACCGAGATCAACAGTGAGAGTATCTCTCAATTAGAAACCGTGTCCTCAAATCCAATAGATTTCCAGGAACCGTCTTCAGATTCAGCTCGGGCTAAGAATGTCATTGATCATGAACAAACTAAAGAGGCTATTGCCATAGTGGATGGTTGCAGCTGCCTTGAGCCAAATGATAAGTATAATTCTCAACTTGAAACCACATCATCGAATGCAACGGATTATAAGAAAACGCCCGTTGATTCATCGGGTGGCACGAAAGATCTCTTTGAATATGAGCAAACAGAAGGACCTACTATGGGGAAAGATGCTTATGAAGAAACTGTAGAGCCATCTGGAGTGAAGGATGTCATACATTCTGAAAATGATGAATTAGTTGATTCTCATGGTGCCAACAGTCTGTGCGACTTAAACTTTCCAGCAACGAATGTTCTTCCATGTGATACTGACTTTCAAACATCTCTAGACTCTGATTCCTTTCCGGGTTCCACTGTTGAACCTAATTCTATGGATTCTGTTAACTGTGGGAATTACCGATCACCAGAGTTGGTTCCGAGGAACACCTTTGACTTAAACCTGCACCCTACTGTAGATGAGACCAATATGCATATCATCAGTGATGATTCTCAAGCGTGCACAAAGTCATTCGAGATACTTGACTCAAGGTCACAGGTTGATCATATTCCTGCCATTCAACCTGATGCCAAAACCTGTGAACGTCAAACTCTCGTCCTGCTTTGACTCCATTTCGTTAACCATAGGTACATGCTAAAACTGTTTACATGCAACAGTATGAAACTTTGATAGGTTTCTTTCTGGCCTAAAATAAGATGTTAACTCGAAATAGAAATCATATAGAAGCTGGTTATCTGTTTATGCAATATACCCTTAAAAGCAGATGTTTCCATAGTTACCGAGAAGCAACGTGCTTTGTTTTTAATCATTATTTTGTTCCATTTTTGAACTTGCAATAAGCATTCTTTGGTTGCAGGTAGGTTTATGTCCAGTTAGATCGGACTACAGTACCAGATAGAGTGAAAGACATAGTTGCATGTTTGTAAGAATCAAACATTGCCTTTCAGACAGGCAAAGGGGACAACCTTTTTTTTTTTTTTTTTTTTTGTTTGTTTGTAGATTTTAGTTTTGTAAATTAATCTTTATTTAGAAAGTTTGTAGGAACTTTTTTATAGTTAAAGTAGCAAATGACGACATGGAATCAAGAATCCCGGCAGGTTTCTGACTCCATGTTGATGTTAATATAGGAATTTATAGAGGGCCGCGAGATCTTCATCTTAAGGTATGTTATGTACTCCACATTTCTTGCTATTTCTGTCTTCGCTAATCATGCAATACGTCGATTTTGGGGTGTATTAATTGTTGGTGTATTTCTGGTTTATTTTTCAGTATGATATTGGCGATTGTAGCCAGGAGCAACTCATGAGATCGGTTCAGCCAATAGTTGAGTCGAGTCTTTGAGTCGTTAGATTAGTTTTGTCTGAACATATAATAAACTGCCTGTGGAAGGTGTTACTATTTTTACTTTGTTTGGTCCTTTGGAGTACAAATAGATGATATGTAGTTAGTCTTTTTTTTGTTTTGTTATGTTTTTTAAATGTTTTATTTGGTTGATAAAAGTCATAAAACTATATCCAAAAAAGGGCAAAAAAAATGAACCTGGATTGGACCGGGGAGTAAAATCAACTAGGTTATTTTTGGTTCGCTACTTACCACATATATCATTCAGTTATCATTCGATAGTCGATACACATCAAAAACTACACGGCCTTTTTTCTCTTTCAAAGTGAGTCCTTTGATTAAATAAGATAAAATTAATTTATTCCACATTTATGTTATTACGATTTAGGAGACATATAAGCTTCGCTTTATCTGATGAAAAACTTATAGAATTATAACATTTTTTGTAAAAATATATTTTATCTTTTTTTAATAACGACTAGTCTTGTTTTTCTGTTCGGTGTTTTGCAAATGGGTATTGATAATCATGATCTTCCCATCTGGTAAAACTTCTACTGTTTTGGATCAAGTACGCCCCGTAAAAAGTTGATATTTATGTTCAAGTGACTAAACTTTGTTCAAGGGGTTTGCAAGATTCGTTACATCTATTTCGAGAATGTAGTTTCAAAAGTGAACTTTGAGGGCACCTATCGACTTGGTCACAGTTAGAGTTACCTATCGCTTCTCCAAAAAGAAATTGACGCTTTCAAAAGTAGTTAATTGGTGCGATTTCATTAGTCTGGTAGTGGTTTTAATGGAATCATCGGAATAAGTTGAATCATGGGTTACTAAAATTCCGACTCATGTGTTAATTTTATTGTTTCGATGTGATAATTTTCTCTCCAGTGGCTCGTCGGAGTTCATTTATAAAATGTTTTGTTGTTAAAAATAAAATATAATTGAATATCGTTAGATAATACGAGTAATTACCAAATATGAAATGGTGTATTTAAATAGTTAAATGATTTTAACACGGCCCATATTTTAGATGGCCCAATCATTAGTCCAAAAGAAAAAGAAAATAAACCATGGCCAGCCAGCCCAATTGATCCTTATACATAAAACCTATATATATAATCAAATGTTAAATTAGGGTTTACAATTTCTCCATCAAATTCCATTGCAGCAGCCACCGCCAAACACTACCAGCATCACCTGCAACTCTGCAATCATGGTATGAACATATATAAGTTTATGTATATGTATATATGAATCTATATATGTATCTATTTATTGAATTCATTTCTGTTTGATTTTTTTTCCTGCTGTTGCTATGATTTAATTATTGATTAATTAATAAATTGTATGTGTAAAAGTCGTTGGTAGCAAATGAAGATTTCCAACACATTCTGCGTGTGCAAAACACAAATGTTGATGGGAAACAAAAGATAATGTTTGCAATGACATCAATCAAAGGTATTGGTCGTCGTTTTTCCAACATTGTTTGCAAGAAGGCTGATGTTGATATGAACAAGAGGTATTCATTCTTTTTTATATCTTTTTTCAAATCTTAATATTATTATTATATATCATATAATGCTGTTTAATGAGATTTATGAGGTTGTTTAGGTTGATTATATATTGTTATGAAAGTATAAATTACATAAAATAAGTTGCATAGAATAAAATGAAAAACAAAGAAATTTAAATATTGAATGGAGTTATATGTTTAGGTTAATAATAGTGTGCAAAACATTGTAAGACATTGCGATACGGAAGACGATGTTTATCAGAAAATGTTTTTTTTCTAAAGAAATTTAGTTTACTTTAGTGATGGTAAATAATTTTGATGAAAGGTTAGTATAGTATAGATCTTTTAACTGAGTTTTGAGACCAGTTTGGAGAACATTTAATGACCACGAAGGTTTAAAAGCCAGCAGGATGGTAAAAAAGTTTCTTGTTTTTATGAAATTTCGTTATCATGTAAGACCAGTGGCGGATCTAGGAATGAAAACCACGTGTGTCCAAATTTAGTTAATTTAGGCAACAAAAAAAAAATTCCCCGTATTCAATAACGGGTCGGGTCTTCACAAAACATCATATATATCATAATGAAATTCTTTCACAAAATACCTATTAACATTTAAGCGAAACTCTTATAAGATTTCATAGTTTTACCTTGTCATATCGTTAACTCAACTTGTTTTATAACTTTATAATAATAATTACACCAAGTATGCTTTAGTTTTGGAACTGCTTCCACTTGCAATCTCTACTGTAAAAAAGCAGACACAAAGATAGAACTTAGCATTTGCTGTAAATTACCCAAAACTTTTGGAACTACATGGGTGTTGGTAATTAAATAAGTACCGACTACAAGTGATATAGCTTTCAAAATCAGGTATTGTTGGTATTATTTTTTTTCTGACCACATTGACATAATTAGCTATTTATTTAGTTTTTTATTTTTGTTTTATGCTGCCTGAATGACCAAAAAGGTTCTGTATGCAATAATATTTATTACTGCAGTACAGTTTTGGAATAAGTTGGACCTTGTTACTTATAACGAAATAAGTAACCATACACCATACACTACGATCTGTAATTTTGATTCTATCTTGGTGTGTTCTTTTTTTCTAAATATGTTGACTGAATCATTTGGTTGCTGCATAGTATTCGTGTTACTTGATAACAATACCTGGATATGCATATATTTCTTGACTAGTAATTTTTTGTTTTTTCTTTGCTTCGAAGATATATTTTTGCAGTTTGTTTTTTACAGGAATATTTATTGTTTGTTTTTGGTGAAGAAATCCTTTTTGAATGACTGGATGCATTAAGGCTCTTTTTAGCTTATATTGTTTTATAGTTATTATCCAAATCTAAGTTTTTTCAAATTCATATGTACAGGGCTGGAGAACTTTCAAGTGCTGAGATTGATAATCTGATGACAATTGTGGCTAATCCACGCCAATTCAAAATCCCAGACTGGTTTTTGAACAGGAAGAAGGATTACAAGGATGGTAAATACTCTCAAGTCACTTCCAATGCCCTTGACATGAAGTTGAGAGATGACCTTGAGCGTTTGAAGAAGATCAGGTTGGTGTTTTGACACTCGGTATTTGGCTTTGTTTGTTTATATCTTTTCTAGCTAGTTACTTAATTCTAAAGTGAAAAATCAACTTTAAGTGAACCCGACAAGATAGTTTATGCACGTGACCTTCTAAATGTCTGTTAAACAGATTACATTGTTAGTTTGGGAAAGTGATATTTTGTAATCTTTATTGAGGCATTAAGTATTTCTAAACCAAAAGTATTTCCAAACATCCTTCAAGTCTTTTATAACGTAAATATGTTTTACTTTGTTTATAGTTATCCCATTGCCTTGTTATCTTGGTACTAGACTAGTTAAGTATCTTTTGTCATTTATGTTATAACAGTTTTGGATCCAATGCTTGGTTTGTAAATTGGTTTTTTATATCGCTTATTTACAGGAACCACCGTGGTCTTCGTCATTACTGGACACTCCGTGTTCGTGGACAGCACACCAAGACCACTGGCCGTAGGGGAAAGACTGTTGGTGTGTCCAAGAAGAGATAAACATGAAATCAAGCTGTGTTTGGGTGTTAGACAATTTCATGAATCTTATTGTTATCAGTTTTGAATGTATGTGTTAAGTTTTAATGACATGGTTATACTTCAACTTTCTTGAATGCTCTTGCTAGAATGTTTATTGGATCTCATGTTCATTGTTCACAATGGATAATTAATGGATTTTGGCTTTATGGTTTTACTTCAGTTTTGCCCATTTCTATACTGACTATTCAAATAACCGACCTTTTAAGAAACAAAACAGTGAACTATAACTGTTCTGCCATTCTTGTCCACCATTTCTCAAACCATTGAAAGTTATATATTTTAATAGTTTTTAGTTTTGGGTGTATACGAGACAAGTTACTCATGACTTTGCTTGAAATTGATTTGTTAAAAGCTTGAAACCTTGAAATTACTACTGAATGAGTTTTAAGCGGAGTTGAAACATTTTCAAAGATCATTTGATAATGAGCTTAGAACTTTGAAGACTAGATTTGATTTATTTTTTTGAACATTCAGTCGGTATACGACATTAAGGAAACATCTCCGTATAATGGTGAAGTCTTGCACGTACCCTAGACAACGGGATATTGATGAGCCGTTACAAGTATTCGAAAGAAAAAACCACAAGGTTTGTCATTTCTAAGGATCGAACTAAGACCTTGGGTAAAACCGGGAGTGACTCTGATCATTGGCTAAGACTAGATTTGATTAAGCCTACATGCTTAAACCATATTATATTATATTATATTATATACTTTAATAGTGAATGAGATGTGAACAGTAAAAGTAAAAAAATTTCACTTATAGTATATATATAGAGTTTAGTAAACATAAAACAAAAGGAATGTTAGCTGAGTTGGTTTTAACCCCACTTTCTAAATGAGATGTTGTAGGTTCGAAACCTGCTTCTGCCTTAAAGAATAGATAGTATGGTCTTTTTTTTTTTGCTTTTTAAAAAAGGGTCATGGGCTCAAAACTCTTCCAAAACACTTTTTTTTATTTGGTTTTATTGTTTTCTTCATTTTTTTCTAAAAATTGTTTGTTTTTTAATTTTGTTTTCTTGCACAAAATATATAAATGTATATTCATGATTGTGCTATTGTCTCTAAATAAATTTGTATTTTATATGACAATTTTTTCCACCAAACATATCAATGATGGACTGGTTTCAGATAAGTGGTCGTTAATTCCACTTCAGTAAAGTAACATAACAAAACCGTACCAATAACAAACGTAATCGCGATAATTATAGCCGCGCAACGCGCAGACCAAACTTACCTAGTTTAATATATGAGAATAATTTAATATAAGGAATAATATCATATATATTTTTTATTACTGAAAAGAAGTATTTCCATATATAATCATAACTATAATTGTTTAGAAAATAATTATAAGGAAATATCAAACTAGAATTTTTACTTTAACAACGGCTGAAGCTTAAAAAATTGTCACAAACAGAGCTTGAGCTCTAGTTGTAAAATTCGAAACATGTTGAGTTTGAGCTCGAGCTCTTTAAAACGAGATCATAATCATGTTAGGAATCCTCAGCCCACCTTCACACCTATCACAAACCTTATCATAACCGTGATCGTAATCACTTAGTCGTAACACACATACATTCTCAGATCCCAAAAGGGAACAATGACATCTCAATCTAAAAGTGAATTGGTAACAAGAAAAACCACATCAAAACGACAAGAAAGTATTCATCCCAAAGTGGAGCACTGACCATTATTTTTGGTCTTAATCGACTATACCAAGTCACATCACACCATATGCAATATAATCATGACCAATTGTATGTTTTTGGTGATATGACAAGCCACTATAAGCTAATAAGAAGATGTAAGGAGAAAACAAAGTAAAAGCTTTATCCATCATAATCCTCAAAAAGAGATAAACATTAGAATATAGCAATACACATTAACCATATGTTTAAATGAATGGACTTTTGACCTAACGGTATGGATATGCCCAAAAAAACAAGAGGTCGTATAGGTACAAGTCTTATTTGAGAGCAGTCGTGTAAATAATAAGTTACTAGGAGTGTAAGATAGCTTTTAAATTAAAAATTACATTTGATCGATAGAATACATGGATAGGTAGATATATTGTAACACAAAACTCGTAAATCACATCAACTTCTTACATTTTTCCGCCAAATCTAATCGTGTTGACCCTATATAATCAAAAAATCGAAGCCGTGGTCACTTTTACCTTGACATTATAAGCTAGTTACTGTGCAGTTTGAACACAAGTTAATCCCGTATCCAAAAAGTCAAAAACCATTTGGTATGTGACAAGATAACATCCCATAGCCACAGCCACACCATGCATTTTGTTTAGCAATTTGGGTTAACTTTTAGGTTGATTTCAATGGTGGTAAGAAACAAATTAAGTACACTCAAGGAACTTTCCTATGTTGTTCCAAAAGAAGAAAAAGTTTTAGCCTTTTTCTCAATGAAATACTAGAACAAAACCAACATCTCAATTTTAAAACCAAAAAGTAACAAAACTGCCATGTGCAAAGGTTGCCAAGGACACAAAAAGTTGGGCATGTGGTGGGCATCTATCAAAGTGGTGAAATGATGTTGAACAAGATAACCATTATCCAAGTCTTTACACACTTTGAAAATGAAAAGTAACATTAGTTTCTTTTTTTAATCTTCCAAGTAATTTACCTTTCAAGAAAGATATAAACATAATGAACACTTGTAGCATTGAGCCTATAGAAGATACGATGTAGCCACGAAAAGTCGAAAATGGTGGGGTTGCAGGTTTGCAGAAGTCAAGATCTAAGTTATACTGATGTATGTAAAACTTGATGATATTTGTCTATAATATTACCGCATAGCGGCCAAGAGTACTAGAACAAGCTATCGAGACTGAATAGTAAGCAAGAGACGCTAGAGATAGTGATGCTGCATTAAAAACCCATAAAATCGTTTGAAAAAGCAGATGTAAGCGATTTCTAATCAATAAACTTCTGCAGCTGCAAAGCGGGATTTGCAATTTAACAAATAAGTAGCACAAAACTTAGGGTTTTTTCACTCACCACAAGCAATGTTTCATGTATATTAACGCTACATGAGGACCTGTTATAACCCGTTCCGATTGGATTCTAAACTTCAACGTGTGCACATATGATCAATCACATACAGCCTATATGAACTTGATATGAACTTGATAGGTATTTGGGTATACATTTGAAAAAGTGGCAAGGTTCGGTTTCTAAAGCCTGGGAAAACCACTTCAACTTCCAACTATCTTATCATTTGAAGGTCAAACAAACGATCATATGTGAAGAGTAAGTTCCATACTAACTATTACAAGAAATGTCCTTAATTTAGACTTATTTGACAAACTCGACTTCCTTCAATAATCATACTATTCTAATCACCTAAAACTATCAAAACTACTTTGCAGGTTTAAGATACACATCCAGACTCCACCTAAAATTCAACAGTTATACACAAAAACGACTACATGTGGTTTACCATGAACATACCAAAATACAACGAATGACCATAAGCTTTAACTGGCATGAAAACATTACGAGTTCATAAAACGCAGATATCCCAACAAACTTGCACCTAAAAACAATATGTGAAACGCAATATCCGGGCTTCAACGACAACTATAATCCTGAACTAACCCCTAAAACAATAATGTTCAGATTTCAGCAACCACTAACCCTAAACAAGCCCCTAGAAAACAACATGTGGAACGCAATGTTCAGACTACAACGGCCACTAATCCTAATTCCTAAACCAGCCCCTAGAGAACAATACGTGGAACACAATGATCAGACTACAACGGCCACTAATCCTAAACTAGCCCTGAAAAACAATATGTGGAACGAAAAGTTCAGACTACGAATGGCATTACCCTTAAAACCATCACAAAACACTCAAAAAACTAGTAGTATAAACATAACAAAATTTCATCATAACTAACACAAGCAATCATAAACATAGACATATATACTTGAAGATCAAAAAGCCATCATCATAATCATGAATTTCATCACATTTAAGTCAAAGTAACATTAAACAACAATTAACAAAAAAAAAAAACTATTCAAATTTCGGCACAACAACTACAAGTTCTCCATCGCTAAACGACGCGGTAGCAAGCTCCGGTTGCGTATAATCCGGTAACCTAAACCTCCATACATCAATCATGTCGAAATCATTATTAACAACATTATCATTATTATCACTATTATTACTATTACTATGATGATTAATATTACTAAAATTAATACCACCCACAACAATCTTAGTAACACCCGGATAGATCTCAATCATATGGGCCGATATATTAGGCCCAATATCATCATCTGTATCGACAACAAACCTTAAAGATTCCGAGGTTTCTTGGATTGAAACATCGGTGTTGGAATAAAAGGGAAGTTCAAGAACTTTGGCAAAGATATGAGGGAGTCGCCGGAGTTTCTTTTGGCGGTGGCTGGTGGTGGTGATTTGTGGTGGTTGGATTGTTAAGTTTCGTTTAATGGGTGTTATTGGGTGAACTTTCATGGTTGTTGGTTTTTTGAGGGGATTTGGGGAGATGGGTATTGATTGAATTTGGATTTGGAATGAGATATTGGATTTGAGAAATGATTGAATAAGGGATTGGTGGTGTGTGTTCGTGGGATATACGTACAGAAAAGGTGTATGTATATGTTTGTGTGTTTTTTGTGAATCACTTTGGATTTGGGGATTTGTGAAAAGACGGATATTATATCAAAGTTAATAAAATAAAATAAAAAAAAGAACGAATTGCATTTTTGGTCCCTGTGTTATCACACTTTTTGCAAGTTTGATACAAACATGTGCAAAGTCGCGAAACGCATCCCTGTCATATCACACTTGTTGCAATTTTGGTCCAACAGTAACGTTCCGTCTATTTTTACCGTTAAATACATCATGTGCCCCTCACGTGAGGGGTAATACTGTCTTTTTATATAAACAAGGACTATTTCTGCAACTAACCAAAATACATATCTTTATCAAAACATCACCATCATCTTTTCCAGATCTGAAATATGCACAGAGTCAAAAATCATAGGCATAAATTCCAAATCACTTTCTCAGATATATACAAATTCCAAATCCAAATCATAAATATATATAAATCCCGCATCAATATCTCATAAATCATAAATCCCAATTTCCACTAATAGAAAACAAACACATAAATTCAATCAATCTATTCGATTAATCAATGTATTTCATTAGTTATTATCACACAAAAAAATAAAAAATAAAATAGAAATATAGAAATCAGAAACAGAACAACAAAATCAAACTTGATAATACCATTGCCACACCGCTACAGCTCGCCTCCGTGTTTGTCTGTTTGAATCTAGGAATAGATGATGAAGTCGCGCTGCTGCTAAAGCCCGCCTCTGCTAAACCCGCCTCCGTCGCTGTTACATCATCACTGAACCACCACAGTGCCACCACCATCTCTCTATATGTGTGTGTGTATATATATATTAATATATATTTATATAAATCTGTCGCCATTATATGTGTGTGTATATATGCTCGTATTAATCTAAGATCTGGTGATGACAAATGCTTATTGATAACACTCAACATCCCATCCTACTTTGATTCAATCTTGAAGAGTTGATTACAAATTATTGTTAATTAAGTAAGAAAATAGATAGATAAAGGAAGACAAAATGAAAATGAAATTAATGTATAGATGTAAATCTCAAATTGGAGAAAGGTGCTGATTGTAGAGAGGAAGAATGATTAATGTAAAGGAAAATGAAAAAAAATAAATTATGGAAGCGATAAAGAAAGGTGTACAAGATAGAGATATGTATTTTGATTAGTTGCAGAAATAGTCCTTGTTTATAATGAAAAGACAGTATTACCCCTCACGTGAGGGGCACATGATGTATTTAACGGTAAAAATAGACGGAACGTTACTGTTGGACCAAAATTGCAACAAGTGTGATATGACAGGGATGCGTTTCGCGACTTTGCACATGTTTGTATCAAACTTGCAAAATGTGTGATAACACAGGGACCAAAAATGCAATTCGTTCTAAAAAAAATAGAAAGATAAGTTAAATAAAAATAAAAATAAAAATATGGTCTTGTTGTAAGTTGTAAGTTGTTAATTGTAAAGACCATTTGTAAAGGTAAGTGAAAGAGGTAGGTGAAGGGTAAAGGTGAAAAGGTAATGGTTAAGGGGTGTAGGTGATGAGTGAAGGTGAAGGGAGGAAGGTGATTGTGATCACTTAGGTAAAAAGACAAAATGTGGGGTTCATTTTTATTTATATATATTTTTTTGTTTTCTTTTATTTTGATTGGATATAGAGTGAAAGATTGTAGGGTATTGTGTTTTTAATTAAATAAAAGTGGGGACCAAATGATAGGTGAATGGTTAAAGGAAAAAGTAGAAGGTAAAAGATATGAGAAGGTGATGCTGATGTGACAGGAAAAAGTGTAAGTGAAAGGGTGAACGGTTAGGAATGGTCTAAGAAATAAATGATATGATCAGGAATGAGTAGAAAATCTCGAAGTCTTGAGTGCTGTTCAGATAATATCTTGATTTTGGTATTAGGAAGTGGTATCGAATTTCAAGTGGGATCAAGACCGGTATTGGTTTTTGATGGTTTTCGGCGTTAGAACCGCAACGTGACTAGGAAAATCCTTGCAAATTACGGGATTTTTCAGTCCCGTCGTGACTGATATCGTCGATATCGGAACAGGCACGAGACGGTTTTACCGGCCTCATACCCATTCTTATGGATTGTTAATAACAATCATTAGATACCAAATAAAATACACACCACTTATCCAAAATGTACCACTATATTATACATAATATATTTATACTAGTGGGAAACCCACAAATTACAACAACAATGTCTGAAAGAAGGGTTTTGGTTTAAATGCGGGGAGTGGAAGTGTTGGTGAAAGGTGATATATATGTATAAGAATCCTCTAAAGTTGCTTCAACTTTATAGGTAAAGTTGGAGCAACTTGAACCATTGGATTAAAATCAATGGTCAAGATTCAAACTTGAATTTTTAATCTCAACCATTGATTTTAATCCAATGGTTCAAGTTGCTTCAACTTTACCTATAAAGTTGAAGCAACTTTAGAGGATCTCTATCCATATATAATCTATATATGGAATAAGATATGTGTTTTTTAAAATAAGGTTATAAATATAGTCTAAAAGAAAGGTTTTGATTTAAAGTGTAATATTGGGATTACAATTAGTAATGCTTACAATTGTTAATAAATTAGAATTGTATTTTTAAATTATCAAGTTTTTATTGTGGTAAGTGAGGAAAAGCTAAATGCATTATAAGAGACTAAAAATAAAATAAAAAATTTGATGTAAAATTCAACTCGTCAGTTATTACAACTTCTATTATGATAAGACATTACCTTTAAATTGTATATATAAATATAAATATAAATATAAAGATATATAACATAAGCAAGTCTTAATTTGAGAGCATGAAGTGATTTGATCAATTTTCTTTAATATGTATAGCATGGCACTCGCGCGTTCCGATAGATATCATCGACGAGCTGTTGCTGTAATGTGTACACAAATTTTGAAGATCCATGAATCTCTTCCATCGTGTATTGGTAAGTAGGTGGCAAACAAAGAGGGGGAGGAGGTTGTTGGAGCAAGCAAGCGCGCGCGAGAGAGAGAGAGAGAAGGGGGGGGGGGGGTATATTGGAGGTAGGGATGTTTTTCGGTACGGAACCGTACCGAAACCGAAAACGACCTAAAGTGAGAACCGAATACCGTACCGATTATATGGTACGGTACCGATACGGTACCGGTACCGGTATCGGTTTTTCGGTACCAAAACCGAATAGTACCGAAAATCTATATAAAATTGGCAAAAATGGAATTGAATGTGTCAAAATCTTAACTAGAAAGTATCGAAGTTTGGAGGTTGTATAAAATTAAATAAGTTTCAGTATTCTACAAAAAGTGGCAGACTATTTAGCAAATAATAACCTCTTTTATGATTCTATGATATGATATTGGAGAATAAATGTTTTTTAAGATATGCAGAGTCCAAGCTCGTGCCTTGATGAAACAACACCACCACAACATAACATGATGTATCTTAAAGGATAGAGCCAATTTGTCTGTAGGCATGCGTGGAGTATAACAAGACCATAACATGTTTTATAAAAAACCACATATTCGGTACTAACAATCGGTTTCCCCGTACCGAACCGGTACCGAACCGATTGGTACCGAAACCGATTTAACCAAATATCTAAAACCGATACCGAAACCGAATCCCTATCGGTACCGATTTTCGGTACCGATACGGTACCAGTTCGGTTTCGGTATTTCGGTAATCTTGCTCATCCCTAATTGGAGGAGCATGTATCTTGGTGCGAGAGGGAAGATAATATGAAGATAAAGGTAAAAAAGTGATATCTTATGTTATAAATTTTTTAAAAGAAAATCGCGACAATAGCCAATATTCGTTGCGATCGTACCAAAATAGCCAAGTTTTTTCGGATTATCACAAAATAGCCAACAAAATCGCAAAAAAAACCAAAAATCGCAACAAGAAATGCAAAATCGCAACTCACAATAGTTTGACTTTTTTTTTTTTTTTAAGGATACTAGTTTATTATATAGTACATGAATACAAAGCTTCAAATATACTAGAAACATACTAATAATCCCCTAAGTTAATAGTCCCGAAAGGAGATGATTGTGAAGTCGATTTTGATTTCCTTTCGATTTTGATGAAGATCCTCCACCGAGAGAGTATGGATCTTCATCAAAATCAAAAGAGAAATCAAAATCGACTTCACAATCATCTCCTTTCGGGACTATTAACTTAGGGGATTATTAGTATGTTTCTGGTATGTTTCTTATGTATTTAAAGCTTTGTATTCATGTACTATATAATAAACTAGTATCCCGAAAGGCTAATTTTGATTTCCCTTTCGATTTTGATGAAGATCCTCCACCGAGAGAGTATGGATCTTCATCAAAATCAAAAGAGAAATCAAAATCGACTTCACAATCATCTCCTTTCGGGACTATTAACTTAGGGGATTATTAGTATGTTTCTGGTATGTTTCTTATGTATTTAAAGCTTTGTATTCATGTACTATATAATAAACTAGTATCCCGAAAGGCTAATTTTGATTTTCCTTCATGTATATATAATAAACTAGTATCCTTAAAAAAAAAAAAGTCAAAGTCAAACTGTTGCGAGTTGCGATTTTGCCATTTCTTGTTGCGATTTTGGTTTTTTTTTTTTCGGATTATCACAAAATAGCCAACAAAATCGCAAAAAAAACCAAAAATCGCAACAAGAAATGCAAAATCGCAACTCACAATAGTTTGACTATTTTTTTTTTTTTAAGGATACTAGTTTATTATATAGTACATGAATACAAAGCTTCAAATATACTAGAAACATACTAATAATCCCCTAAGTTAATAGTCCCGAAAGGAGATGATTGTGAAGTCGATTTTGATTTTCCTCTCTTCATGTACTATATAATAAACTAGTATCCCGAAAGGCTAATTTTGATTTCCCTTTCGATTTTGATGAAGATCCTCCACCGAGAGAGTATGGATCTTCATCAAAATCAAAAGAGAAATCAAAATCGACTTCACAATCATCTCCTTTCGGGACTATTAACTTAGGGGATTATTAGTATGTTTCTGGTATGTTTCTTATGTATTTGAAGCTTTGTATTCATGTAGTATATAATAAACTAGTATCCTTAAAAAAAAACAAGTCAAAGTCAAACTGTTGCGAGTTGCGAATTGCTAATTGCGAGTTGCGATTTTGCATTTCTTGTTGCGATTTTGGTTTTTTGTTGCGATTTTGTTGGCTATTTTGTGATAATCCGAAAAAACTTGGCTATTTTGGTACAATCACAACGAAAATTGGCTATTGTTACGATACTCTCATTTTTTAAACTTTCAACACATATTTATAATCTTTATAAAGGTACATAGATAATAAAGATAAAAATTTATAAACTAAGCTTATTTTTTTTCAACACCATAAGTACTTGTGATTTGATCCTTAATGCTTTCATTGTCATGTTTGAGTGTTTAGCCATAAATACCTTCAAAAACAGTTTAACACAATGGTCAAATTAATTGTTTGGGAAATTTAAGTATTCTTGCAAACTTTGAATATATCTTTACTAGCATTTTTCTCATAAAAATTCAATAACGTAGTTTCCAATATTAACATGCCACCTCAATAATCTACAAATATTATTATATTATATTATAACTTATTTAAACTATTTTCGTGTGAACAGTAACTTTAAAAAGTTAAAAGTTACAGCGTCGTTGGTATATATATTAAATAAGGTAAGGATATAACAAAAGTTTGCATTGCCTCAATTGTGTGAGAGTTACTTTCATACTGCGCCGACCTGGGTTCGAATCTCGGTTTGAGATTTTTGTTATTCCACTTTTTTTTTAATCATATTTAAGTTTATCCCTTCACTGTTTATAATAGGGTCTTATTTTAGTGGTGTGGTGTTATGTTGGACTGACATATGTTACATAGGTTTTACACGTATTCTTATAGCTCTAATTACTCAACATCTTAAACAATAGAATTAATCATCTAAACAATGGAAATTTTTTTTATCTGTTCTTCAATTTTCTTCTACAGGTGAGAGCGATTATTATTATTATTATTATCATTATTATTATTTGTCACTATGAGATGCTACTAATGTCGGCCGTAATTCAATGACATTTGTTGTGTTGTATAGGTTCTATATTGAGTTCTGAATCAAACTTTGTAAGTTTTCATTCGTTCTCTTGGCATCTTTTTTTATAAAATTTAATTATATTCATAGTTTTGTGCTTTTTCTACCATATCTGCTATGTTTGCATTTCTTTTGTAATTTAGTTGTATTTGTAGTTTTGTGTTTCTTTTTTTTAGGGGTTATAGTTTATACTCTTAGGGTGTATTTGTTAACCATAAACACATGAATATTGTCATGGAAAAGACTAAAAACATAATCGTTACTTGCTCAAAATATACTATCTAAGTTTAGATTCACTTACACCCTATGAAAAGCACACAACAGACCCACATTTTCTGTATCCTCCTGAATATCTAAACTCATTAGACTTCCCAGGATATTCCTCACATTCCCTGGAGCTAAAAGTAGGATGCCCAATAGTTCTTTTAATATGTTGTATACTCTGATTTCATTAATAATATACACTTCACCAACGTAAGTATAATAATATTGTTGGGTTAATCGGGTCATTCACAAGTTACGGGTCACGGGTCCAGCATATGCATGGGTCACGTATGATGTGCCAACCTTAATAGTGTTATATTTAGGTTTGGTTTTACTGGTAATTAATAAAGAAATGTGCATGAAGTTGAGAAAGTGTTGGATTAATCGGGTTTTGTCCATTTGTTAAACGGGTCAGTCAATAGGTAAATGGGTCAACCATTCACTAGCGGGTCATGAGTAAATTATGTGGAGGATTTGGTCTAAGTTGACCGAGTATTATGGAAGGCATGATGGGTTGCAGCAAATAAGGAGGGCCACGAAATTTGCATCAACGTGGACTTAGTTTTATAGCATGTGTTTGTTTATTTTGATTATAAATAGGATTAGTCTATTTTATTTTTATGTACCCTTTTTCATTTTATGAGCAAAGAAACAGTAGTAATTTTCTTTTGCAACTCTCGTTAAAACCTTCATTATATTTACTTACAAATATCGAGTGTATCTTGGGTGTGAGTAAGGGCTTGTGAATCCAACAATTGGTATCAGAGCCTAGGGCTCGTGAAGGTTAAAAACATGCGGTTTTGAGAGTCGGTTTCGGGAAAGGGTCGCCTTGGCTGTCGGGGCAAAACGCAGCAGGAGAAAACCGGGCTGTGATGTTTTGATCACATTTAGAACACACAAACAGCAGCGGTAGATGAAGACAGTGGGTTGTTCGGGTCAAGTGTTGTCGTGAGAGAAACGGGGTGTACCGTTCAAGACAACGGGGGTCACCGTGATGAACGTATGAAGCTGTTTCGGGGCTGTTTTGGTGTTGTTTTATGGCTGTGTTCAGGGCTGTTTTACAGCAGTAAACGGAGGCCAGGAGGGTGTTTTTGTCAGGCGTTATCTCGGGTGAGGTACCGGTTAGGATGACGGGGGTGACGGGTAAACACCGCTGGGTCATGTAGGGTGTTAGTCATGAACAAAAGGAAGACAAAGGGCTGTTTCCAAACAGTTTTCAGCAGGAGTGCTGGTGTGTTTTGGAGTCCTTGATCGAGTTGTTCGTGAGAAGAGGAGATCGGCGTTATTGCGTGAAAAACGAGCGTAGAAGATCCGTCAAAGCAAGTGGCTTTGGATTTGGTTCGTTTGGCAAGTTGAAGGAAGACGTTATAAGCAGGTGGCTTTGTTTTCTTGTCGGTGGAGTGGCCCTTGAACAAGGGTGATCAGAAAAGGGAAGATATTGGAGAACTACACGGATGGTGACATTATGGCGTTGGAGTTCAAATCGGGTGGCTTTGGATGTGACCGGGGAAAGGTCGTTGATCCGTGATAAGTCAAGATGATAGTGAACGGTTCCAGCGGGATGGCATGTGATATGTTGCAAGTGTGGTGAATTTTATTTGTTTCGGGTTGAACCGAGATGACTTGAACATGACCAAGATGAAGGTCGGGTGTTCGTTAATTGTCGAGATGGTTCAAGACTAAGGTGACTAGACACTGTTGACTTGTTGTGACCAAAACCGATTAAGGGGGTGAATGTTGGATTAATCGGGTTTTGTCCATTTGTTAAACGGGTCTCAGTCAATAGGTAAATGGGTCAACCATTCACTAGCGGGTCATGAGTAAATTATGTGGAGGATTTTGTCTAAGTTGACCGAGTATTATGGAAGGCATGATGGGTTGCAGCAAATAAGGAGGGCCACGAAATTTGCATCAACGTGGACTTAGTTTTATAGCATGTGTTTGTTTATTTTGATTATAAATAGGATTAGTCTATTTTATTTTTATGTACCCTTTTTCATTTTATGAGCAAAGAAACAGTAGTAATTTTCTTTTGCAACTCTCGTTAAAACCTTCATTATATTTACTTACAAATATCGAGTGTATCTTGGGTGTGAGTAAGGGCTTGTGAATCCAACAAATATGAAATCAAACTATGTATCTTCTGTTGGAATATATAACTAAATATCATTATTCACGAGTACGCAACGGAAGCAAATCAAACCATGTAATCAAATAATTAACCTTGAAATAGGATTAAAGAATACCTCTTAATGTAGATGATAAAGTAAGAAACTTTAAAAGGATTTGAAGTAAATCCCTCTACGATCGCACACTAGACACCCCTTATACCGTATGCTAGTACCCCGATCACGAACCAAACAACCCTTTGTTTAAAATAAAAGTTGCCGTCGAACAAAACTCAAAACCACAACTAATGCCAAGTGATTTGATTATAATATATATAATATATACATCACTTTGAATATTAAAACTCAAAGTCTAGATGTCATTGTTTTGTTGTTTTCGGCCGAGATGAGAGAGATATATTTATTTTGTGAATTGATGCTAAAACCCTAAGACTTAAGCATCTATTTATAGGGGGATATTAGGGCATAATGACTTTGTAAACAAGTCATCTCAAAACCCTTTTTGAGCCTTCAAAACCGGCCCCCCTTCTATGGATTTAGAGCCCAACTCTAATTTCCATATTTCACAATTAAACCTTCTTTTAATTAATTTAAATACAATTAACCCTTTAACTTATTTAAATTAATCATTTTGTGATCTAATTAATCAATATATTACTTTAATATACTAATTAATAGTATAGAGTTACCGTGTCATTTTGTGTGACCCCGTAGGCTTAAATCATTTCCGGACATACGTTCATTTTACGTGATCATATACTAACAGCTCCCACTTGAGCTCGTAATAAATGAAGGTAATAACATTGGTTAGCGTCTAGCAACACGCCAATGCTCCCAGAAATATTTAAGTATAGTTTCTTAAAGTATATTTAAATGGTTGAGACATTTACGTATCCCTTTGTTCAGATACCTTGTTAAACATGAATATGGATCAATGTCATTTCATGATTTAACGATTCTGTTTCTCATTTCATCACTACTTAAGATTACCAAACATAATCGAGACACATCTGGATTTATTTGGACATGGCCATGTAAACATCTTAAATAGTCCCAATGAGGGGCCCAGTGGTATCATTCTGCAACTATCAGTTGGAGGAACAAATCATGTATTGACTACACGTGTCAGTCATCATACTTCACTATACTTTCTGAAAATAGCCCTTTATGTACTCCCTTATTCAGGAGAGTTAGAACTATATCAAGTAAGTGCAATCCATACATGCTGACCTGCTTGTATCTCAAGTCAAAGGATCAATAAAGTAACCATTTACGAATTTCACTTAATGACACCGATCCATAAAGTGATAAATTCGTTAGTGGGGTAGTCCGATATGCATCATATGGATACCATGTGAGTTTGGTGGGACCAGCCATTATATATTCAAAGAATATAACCAATCACTCAGATTTGTCTTAGTTTAATTATATTCCCATATAATTAATCGACAATGGACAATTTAGAATATTTAATAAAATATTCAAGGATTAAACATGCAAATATAGGATACAATTAATATTAAATGAAATCAAACATATCAAGTACTTTATTTCATTATGGAAAATATAAATTGTTTAACATCCCTTATCCAAATACCGAAACAACAGATTTACATGAAATAACTAGCTAATTTAAGTCCTATGCCCTCGGCATGCCTTTCAAGCTTGGGCCTAGCCAAAGCTTTTGTGAAAGGATCAGCTAAGTTAAAATCTGTGTGAACTTTGAGTAATTTGATCTCTCCTAGTTCGATCTGCTCACGAACATAGTGATATCTTATAGCATAATGTCTGGCACCTTTCTGAGCTCCGGGCTCGTTGGCAATGATTAATGCACCAGTGTTATCACAATACATATCAGTAGGTAAGTCACTCGAGGGGATCACGTCAAGCCCGCTAATGAACTTCCTTATCCAGACTGCTTCCATTGCGGCTTCTGAGGCGGCAATGTACTCAGACTCTATTGCAGACATGGCAACTGTGGTTTGCTTTTAGCTCATAGCATTCCACCGTGTCTTCATTTAAATAATGAAGACGTATCCCGACTGATATTTTGAATCATCTTTATCAGTCTGAAATCCAACATCACAGTATCTATTCACTTTGAATTCTGGATCAGGATTTCTTCCATACACCAAGAATAATTCTTTAGTAGCACACATGTACTTAAGAATATTCTTTACAACAATCCAATGATCCTCTCCAGGATTTTGCTGATAATGGTTAACTATATTTTGCGCGAACGCAATATTAGGTCTAGTGCATCTTACCGCATACATGATAGATCCCACCGCCAAAGCATAAGGAACTCTTTGCATACGCTCCACCTCATTAGGTGTAGAAGCACCGTTCTTGCTAGATAAGTTAAGTCCTTGCATGAGTGACCTTATCAATATAAGCACTTTGACTTAGTCCAATTAACCGCTTTGATCTATCTCGGTAGATCTTGATTCCAAGAATAAATGCCGCTTCTCCTAAATCTTTCATGGCAAAACACTTTCCAAGATGGAATTTAACATCTTGCAACATTGGAATGTGTTTTCCAATGATCAATATGTCATCAACATATAAAACAAGGAAAGTAACATTACTCCCACTAGCTTTGCGATATACACATGGCTCATCGGAATTTTGAACGAAACCAAACCTTTTGATTTCTTCATCAAACCGCTTGTTCCAACTCCTTGATGCTTGCTTTAGTCCATAAATGGACCTTTGAAGCTTGCATACTTTGTTGGGATATTTTGGATCAATAAAACCTTCATGTTGATCCATATAGACTTCTTCATTCAAGTAACCATTTAAGAAAGCAGTCTTAACATCCATTTGCCATATCTCAAAGTCATAGTACGCAGCTATGGCTAAGAGAATCCTAATAGCTCTAATGTCCGCAACTGGAGAAAAGGTCTCATCATAGTCAACACCGAAACGTTGAGTATAACCTTTCGCCACGAGACGAGCTTTATAGGTGTGTACATTTCCATCCATCTCCGTCTTCTTCTTGAAGATCCACTTACACCCAACAGTTTGAGCCTTTTGTGGAAGATCAACCAAGCTCCAGACTTGATTGTCTTTCATGGATTTCATTTCCACCTTCGTAACTTCAAGCCATTTGTCAGATTCCGGATCTGATAATGCAGCTTTGAAATTCGGAGGCTCATCGAGATCTCCTAAAACGTTTTCTTCTACCATCAGACATAATCTGTCAGTAGGACGTCTTGTCCTTTTGGACCTACGAAGTGGAATCGCTTCATCATCATCGACTTGAGGTTCATCACTTTGAACATTCCCCCCCCCCCAAGTTGATGATTGCTAGGAGCTACAGAAGGTGACACATCTTCCTCTTGAGTCACATCAAGTTCTACAATCCTCCCACTGTTCTCTTGAGCTAATTTCTTTTCAAAGAATTCAGCATATCGAGCAACGCGAACAGTGTTTTTGACGGGATCATAGAAGTCGTAACCCATCGTTTCCTTAGGGTATCCGACAAAGATGCACTTAGTAGTTTTGGGTTCAAGTTTGTCAGGCGTATCGCGCTTCACAAGTGCCTCACATCCCCAGACTCTTAAGTAAGACAGATTAGGAACAATTCCATGCCATAATTCATATGGTGTCTTGTCAACCTTCTTGGTTGGAACCATATTGAGAATGCGTACAGCAGTCTCTAGAGCATAATCCCAAAACGAAAATGAGAGAGTTGTAAGGTTCATCATAGATCTCACCATGTCTAGCAAGGTTCGATTTCTCCTTTCAGACACTCCATTATTTTGAGGAGTGTATGGAGGAGTAAGTTGTTGGACAATTCCACACGCTTTTCGATAATCCTTAAACTCTTGGCTTAAGTATTCACCACCTCGATCCGAACGAAGAATCTTGATGGTTTTTCCGAGTTGATTTTCTACTTCATTTTTAAACTCTTTGAATGTTTCAAACACTTCATGTTTATGTTTAAGCAAGTAAACATAACCATAACGACTGAAATCATTCATAAAAATGATAAAGTAGCTAGCATCTTTCCTTGACTCATGTCTAAATCGGCTACATACATCCGAATGTATTAGTCAAAGTAGTTCCTTAGCCTTTTCCGATTTTATGCGAAAAAGGTATTCTTGTCATCTTGCCGAAAACACAAGACATACATTTTTCAAATGATTCATCATTTGATTGTAAGATCCCTTTACGTTGAAGTCTTTCAATGCTTTTCTTGCTAACGACAATTCAAAAGACACGCATTTATCAAATGATTCATCATTTGATTTGTAAGATTTCTTCACATTGAAGACTTTTAATGCGTTTCTTGTCAAAACCACGCATTTTTCAAATGACTCATCATTTGATTTGTAAGATTTCTTCACATTGAAGTCTTTAAGTGCGTTTCTTGACAAAATTAAACAAGATGACAATGCCAAAGATAGATAGAGTCCAAGTTAACTTGACTCTTTTGCTATTGAATTATCATTTGAATCTCATCAACACTTATAATTCAGTTAAGAAGATACTTGAAGAACTGGTTAAACCAACTTGCTTCTTCGTCTTGTTCAACTCAGCTAGATACTTAGGACAATTCCTTTTCCAGTGTCTCACTTTAGCATAGTAATGACAAGACTGGTCTTTAGCCGTATGCTCCTTTTTCCAAGGGGTCTTTTAAGGTTTTGAGACTAAATACTTTGTTTTCTCTTACCAAAGTTCTTGCCCTTAGCTTTACGGTTGTTTTGCTTTCTAAACCATTCCCCCCTTGATCATAAGAACTTGGGGTATCTCAGATTTCTTAGGAAGGTTTTCCTCATACTCAATCAACTTGATTATGAAGTCCAACTTATGCTATGCAAATTGTAATTGTGCACAAACTTCTCAAAGTCTCTTATGCCAATAACAATCGATAGAAGATACGCATAGTTTAACCTTTCCAAAATGCTCAAAGTAACTCTTCATCTTGAGTACACGAGCATTCACCGGTTTCCCATACTCGTGTTCAAGTTATGGAGTGACTCAATTAGCTCAAGTAATTTCAACTCCAACTTGTTTTCCGTACATAGACTTGAGTTATTTGATCATATCACACGGATTTTGCAATCCGAATTGCTTTTTGAAGCTCGGGAGACATGCTTCTAACATCAAATAAGCAACCTCAATATGTCTATAGTACTGAGTATTTTATGCTTCCAACTGCAAAGCAGTGGCATTCGCATCAGGAATAGCGATATCTGAGTTTCAATGACACGGGTTTTCTTTTCAACTTTTAGAACAATTCTCTATTGACAAAACAGCCATTGAAATTGGTTTTAGAAAGTTTTCCCTTTCTAGCATCGACCTAAAAGCCGATTGGTGTATGTTTTGTGAAGGATTTGTTGCCTTTTACAAAACAGATTCAAGTTCAATTATCGGTATTTTCGATAATTAATCCTTAAGAAATTAATTACCCAATGTTTATAATATAAACAATTAATTTCATTAAGGCTAGGATCCAATTGATATACAATCATTTCATCAGTTGATCTGCTAGAAATGATTGCACTCAAAAGGTAAGTGACGAGCAGTAATTGCATTACATGTGCAATTCCTAGTAAGAATGGGACCTACAAATGACACTCGATTCATCAAGTGATTTGTAGTCATGTTTTGTCCCATCTTTTGCCACGGGTCAAGGTCTCACCGCTTAACTCGCTTTAAGTCGTCCAACCAAGAACGCGCAAATTTGTCCACCACTGTGTACCAGTGAGTGGGATTTGCCATGCAACTTCCATTTCACCACTGTGTACCAGTGAGTAAAACAACAACCACAAGTGTCCTTTACGAGTTGGATGGCAATGACTTAAGTTTATTGGGTCAATCAATTTGATGTGTGATCAAAAAGTTATGTTTGAAGATTCATGCATATCTTCTAAACATAATATGTTTATAAAACTCATTTTTATTGCCTTTAAATACAAAAGAGCTCGGTAGTTCCATTTGAACGCACAAAGAAGCGCAAGGGCAATGGTTTGCGATGGACGCAATTAAAAACCCGCCCTTTTAGAAGGCTAGCGCACTCCGACTTATACCTCTCTTAGAGTTTGTTCAAATGGGTGAGCCGGTGTATATTTTGATTTTAGGGCACCAATTTTATAAACAAAATCATTATTTCAATATAATTTAGTCAAGTTTAATTTTTGAAAAACAATTTTGCACACAATTTTCTTAAAGGGCAAAACTAAACTTACTAAATATAAACACGTAACAATTAGGTATCCATCCTTGGTTAGGCCACTATGGTTTAAGATTGGCTCCCCTTTCTCAAGGAAAAGGACCACATACATCAAGTAAACTTGATTGCGTAAGCCAAAATTTAATAACAAATTTATCACATAAACACATAAGGTGCTGATTGGAAAATTCCAGCAGCTTCACGACCCATTTAGGCCTAGAGGATGGCCGAACTGGGCTTAGCACAGAACTACAAAGTTGTAGCCCTATGGTCAAGTATCTAAAATTCAAAGGACGACTTCTAACTCCTTACGGATTAAAAGATATGGTCGTTTTAGTGGACTGGTGTCAAGCAGCAACATTAACAAATAATTATCACATTGTCAAACAATTAATTATTTTAATTATCCACCTAAATAGACCTAGTGATCAAGTAATTTTATCATTATAACTAAGTAATAATAATGAATTAATTGCATGTAAAAACTCATGATTATTACTTCTATTTAACAATTAAAATAGAGGTAATCCATAAACGCATGCAATTAACACATTAATCATGCAATAAATCAAAACTTGCAATTAGGGTTTCCAAAAAACAATTTTTTTTATTTAATTCCAGATTTTCGAATTAGGGTTTTAAAAAAAATAATTTTATATTTTTTTTATTTCATTATTTTATTACAATTAAATCAATTAATTAATAAAATAACCAAAATAATTATATAAAATTCTCGAAAAATATGAAACCCTAACCCCCCTTCAAGTTTTGATTTTTAGGTAATTAAAAATCACATGGGTGGCTTGTGATACCACTGTTGGAATATATAACTAAATATCATTATTCACGAGTACGCAACGGAAGCAAATCAAACCATGTAATCAAATAATTAACCTTGAAATAGGATTAAGGAATACCTCTTAATGTAGATGATAAAGTAAGAAACTTTAAAAGGATTTGAAGTAAATCCCTCTACGATCGCACACTAGACACCCCTTATACCGTATGCTAGTACCCCGATCACGAACCAAACAACCCTTTGTTTAAAATAAAAGTTGCCGTCGAACAAAACTCAAAACCACAACTAATGCCAAGTGATTTGATTATAATATATATAATATATACATCACTTTGAATATTAAAACTCAAAGTCTAGATGTCATTGTTTTGTTGTTTTCGGCCGAGATGAGAGAGATATATTTATTTTGTGAATTGATGCTAAAACCCTAAGACTTAAGCATCTATTTATAGGGGGATATTAGGGCATAATGACTTTGTAAACAAGTCATCTCAAAACCCTTTTTGAGCCTTCAAAACCGGCCCCCCTTCTATGGATTTAGAGCCCAACTCTAATTTCCATATTTCACAATTAAACCTTCTTTTAATTAATTTAAATACAATTAACCCTTTAACTTATTTAAATTAATCATTTCGTGATCTAATTAATCAATATATTACTTTAATATACTAATTAATAGTATAGAGTTACCGTGTCATTTTGTGTGACCCCGTAGGCTTAAATTATTTCCGGACATACGTTCATTTTATGTGATCATATACTAACATCTTCTATGTGTTTCTAAGTTTTCTTTTTTCAATTAATAAACTATGTATAGATTGCAAAAAAGTTTTGTCTATTGTATTACCAGTTTTAATGTATTATTCATTCATATTGTATTAATTTCTATCTATACACCACTAAAGCATATTTGATATATATGTCATTGTAGCAACAGGAATATGGCAACCCGGAGTCTAGCAACAATCCAAGCAGAAGATGACGGAGGTCCCATAGAGGTGAAAGACGGAGGTCCCATAGAGGTGAAAGTCTTACGTCACTGGGAATCTCATGCCATGCGAGCTGAATTATGTTATCTATTAGTTGATCGACAAGTAAGCACACAAACTTGGAGTAGCTCATCTATTAATCACAGACTTATCCGTAAATATCAAAAAATAAAGGTAAATCCTTTGTACAGATTGAGGCAATACAAGCGTATGCAAGCTCAAAAGACAAGCCTTTCTTTGACAAAAGACTAAACGTTGGCCAGTGTTACCAAATTCGACAATACAGTTCTTTGCACGCAAGAAAAACACTTAAAGTTGTTCCCCATCAATCACATCTAATATTTGGCAGGGATACTATTTTTGATCCCATTGAAACCGACGACTTCCCAACACACCACTTTAACTTCAAATCATATGAAGATCTACCAGCAACAATGGAGAACGCTGATCAACTAATTGGTAAATCTTCTTGTACCTATTTAACATTCTCAGACATAAGCTAACAATACATATCAAATTGTACCTTATAAACACAGATTTCCTTGGAAGACTCATATGTGTCAAATCAAATATCTTAACATCCAGTGGACGAAGAATACTAAAGATTGACTTAGAGGATTCAAGGTAATAAAACATATAATTTGTCCATACTGTTGCATTTTCCATATCATTAAAACATAAACTCAAATGTATTCATATGCAGCGAAAGATGTATCTCAGTGCCTATGTGGACAGAAATAGCAAACAAAATAGACAAACTATTCATCCTCAGAGCTCCATACCCAACAATTGTCGCCATGACGTCCCTCAAACCTGAAATTTATCATGGCTTACAGCTAACAAGCACTTCAGCAACACATATGTATATCAACCCTGCTATACCACAATCTAGAGAATTAAGCTCCATGTAAGTTCACATTTTGTAGGCTATACAATATCATTACAAAAGCTAACACCTATAGTTTGTACATAATTTGCAGATTCCAAAAAAGGTACAATGAGCTCTCCATAAATTTAAGAAACCCCACTACAATCAGGACACTCGCCGCTTCAGTAGCTACTCTACAACTGGTACGTTACATACATACATACTTTATATAATTATCACAATCATACGAGAAATAGCTTAAAAAAATATTGTTAAAAATCTTGAAGTAACGCAAAACTCAACATAGGGAGACACATTTGGGAATTTTTTTTTGAAACGGTCGTATTTAAAGGGTGTTTTGTCAAACAAGTTTTCGGGAAAAAAAAATTGTACAAGTGGGTAAACCGGTAATGCTAATACCGGTTTCAAGTTTTTGGCTCGAACCCGGTATTAGCATTACCGGGTTCAGAAAAAGCAATTTGAACCCGGTATTTCAAATACCGGTTTCGAAGTACGTACAGGTTTTGCAGAGAAACAGTGTAGCATGCAGTAAGAAACAGTTATGATGTGACAAGACACTCGAACCCGGTATTGCCAAAACTGGGTTCACGAGTGGCGACAAAAAGGACATGCAACGTAGCAGACTTTTTAGTTTATATATACATGCATATTTTCTGATAGATGTTCACGCAAACATAAGCAAACATATAAGCAAACATATATTTCTCAGTTTTCAATCATCAACAAAAGTAGTGTTTTCAAAATCAAAAATGGCCTCTGTTAATTTTAGCTGTGTACCAAGAAACCAAGAGTTGTTGTGGTTACAAGCTCCAGATGTGCATCGCTCATACAATATTTCCCAAGAACGTGATGTGATATTCCTAAGATGTAGAAAAGGTGATGGAGGGCTGACTAGAGCAATGCAGGCTGGTATGCCCAGCAAATTCGTTCAGCATCTCAAGAATGCTGGGTTTTTCCAACTCTTCAAGGCGGCGATTTGCCAACTTGATCATTCTTTGATCAACGCGTTGGTGGAGAGATGGCGTCTAGAAACCAACACGTTTCACTTTCCTATTGGTGAAGCAACTGTCACCTTGCAAGATGTGCAGGTGATATGGGGTTTACCCATAGATGGACCAGCCGTGACTGGTGAGTGGGTTACAGAAACCCGAAATGTTGATTACTGGAACAATCTGTGTTTAGAATATCAGGGCTTTTTTCCTACAGATGAACTAGATTTTGATAATTTGAAAAACGCCGGATCAAATTTAAAACCTTAACAAGGCACATTGATATGGAGTTCGACGAGGAAGATGATCAGCTGTGTCTATTCATGGCTAGAAGGGTTATGCTAGCTCTTCTTGGTTCGGAGCTTTTTCTTGATTCTAACACCTATGATGTTAGTTTGAATTTGTTGAGGAACCTAGGAGACCTGAGCAAAGAAGGTCGAAAGAGCTGGGGTTCAGCAGCTCTTGCTTGTTTGTATAGAAACCTGTCCAAGGCGAGTATGCCTTTAAGAAAGGGCATTGATGGGCCTTTGTTGTTGCTCCAGTATTGGGCGTGGGAAAGAATGCCACGGATTGCCCCACGCGTCACGACACGCAAAGAGAACAAAGAGAGACCGTATGTTTATCGGTCTTGTTTAGCAAACAGGTGGAATGGAGACCACTCAAATGTTGAGACACCGGCACACGTTCTTGTTTCGTACCGGTCTTTTTTCAATACGCTCAGGAATGAGCAGGTATAAAATTAATATTTTTTAATGTGTTTAATATTTTATATACTTTGTAAGTTATAATAATTTAAAATTTTTATAATACAGTTCAAATGGACTCCGTATGAAGAGTTCATCAACGTACTCCCCTCGAGTTGTAGGACTGGTCAACACATATGGAGATATATTGGTCCCTTGATCTTTTGGGATGAGGTGGAGGTACATGTAGCAAATAGAGTTGCTAGACAGTTTGGCACTATACAAACCATTCCATCTAATTTTGGTTTGTTGGAACCAAAGAGTTTTCTGACCTTCAAAAAATACGGAAGGGAGACCGGCTGTGGTCGATTGGGGTGTTAAACATACCGACTATATCAACCAGTGGGAGAACCGACACCTGCGGCTCGACCACCAAGGAGAGCCAGGGACCACCACTGCGGATGGCTATATGCAGTGGTATCATGCTCGTACCGTCTTAATAGTCGGTAAACCCGGTCAGGCCCAGCCTCCAGGCCAATACCCTGAATGGGGGTCTACTCAACAATTTTTTGTAAGTATATTTTTTTAAAATAAAAACTTGCTACTAATAAATATTAAATTGTTACTAATATTTGAATGTGCGCAGCAAGAGGGTTTGATACAGGTAGACGAGCGAGCTCGTCTAAATCAAGAATCACATCCGCAGATAAGTCAGTTGTTTGCGGATTTTAGAACAATACCGAGGGAGGTATTTTCTTTCAGTCAACAGGAAGAACGTATGAATTATCAGTCACAAAATTTTCAGTTTCCTGAGTCACAGCAATTTCAAATGCCTCCCTCCCAAAATGATCAAAGTGGGACTTCATGGGGTGCTGGTCCTTCCGGTTCGGGTGCTGGTCCTTCCAATTGGGGTGCTGGTCCTTCCAGTTTTAATACCCAAACCGTGTTTAGGCCGTCACCAAATTCGGGTTTTCAAAGTTACCAACCGGGTAATTCACAAGCTGGACCCTCAAGTTCAGGACCCCAACAAATGTTCCCGGGTAGCCACCAGTTTTTCACGGGTACCTCCCAAAACCCGGGTTATTATACCCCGAATGCACCACCACTTCATCTATTCGATGTTCCTCCACATCTTTTTGCACCTGATTTTTATGGAAGTGGTCAACCGGCACGAAACATCTCTCCTTATCCGATGCAAAACTTCTCTCCTTTTCCAAGTTCTTCTCAACACCCAGTTACAAATCTGGGAAATGACGAAGGAGAAGAGAAGAAGAAGAAGAAGAAGAAGAAGAAGAAGAAGAAGAAGAAGAAGAAGAACCACAACAATATGTGCCGCCGCGAAGAAGTCGCAGAGTTCGCCGTGATCGACCAGGATGTGGAACGGGGGGTCAAAGATAGATTGTATTATGTTTTTTTTTAATGTTTTTATTAATAAATATTTGTTTTCCAATATAAACTTACATTAAAATAATACATATTCAAAATAACGATATAAAACTTAGATAAAAATAATACATATTCAAAATAACGATATAAAACTTAGATAAAAATAATACATATTCAAAATACTACTTAAATAAATTTTCTAACGGAAACCGTCTTCAGCTAGCAATTTATAATATGTCGCAAAGTCGATTTTTTTTTCAACCAACTTTAGCAGTTTATCAAGTTCAGAAGTTATTTCGTCGATACTTGGTAATGTCGTTTCAAGATATTCGCTATGCATTTCTTCACTTATAATGATTCCGCTGCCAATTTTCCTTATTTCTTTTATTTTCTTCTTATGTTCGCGCTTCATTTGTTCCATAAGAAGCTTACAATCATTAATTTTGTGGTATAGTTCATAACCGTCGTCTATATCCTCTTTACATTGCGCTTTCAATGCATGAAATGTTACCGTAGGAGGTGATGACGGTTCAGATGATGATGAATGAGTCATAAGTTTTAAAAAAAGAGACTGATAATGTTTTTATAACTTTGTTTGTTACAAATGGTTGTAAACCGAGTTATATATATATACTACATTCGAAACCGGTTTTTGGAATACCGGTTTCGAAATTGATGCACACGACCACTGTAGCCAGTCAACTCTCGTACCTGCACGCCGTCACATCACCTGCAAGGCCTGAAACCGGTATTTGAAATACCGGGTTCAAATTGCTTTTTCTGAACCCGGTAATGCTAATACCGGGTTCGAGCCAAAAACTTGAAACCGGTATTAGCATTACCGGTTTACCCACTTGTACAATTTTTTTTCCCGAAAACTTGTATGACAAAACACCCTTAAAATACGACCGTTTCAAAAAAAATTCCACATTCCGGTGCCACGCCTGCATCAAAAGCTATACAACAAATAAAAATTGGTACTATCACGGATGCACAATTTGCAAAAAACAGTCGACAGTAATGGCAGGATCTTTCAAATGCGTTGACCACTCGGGTGAAAATATATGCGGACCCATGTAAGCAAAAATCTCATACCTTTTATCCATACACACATAGATCCGTCGGTTTGCAACAATCAAACACCTACCTAACTACAATTCTCATAAGAATACAAGAACGCTGTCCATTGTTTTAATTGTTCTAAACTTGGAACTTACTTTTTAACAGCTATCGTGTAAATGCAACTTTGGAAGATGAATCCGGCACCATACAAGCTACATTCTTCGATGACGGGATGTATTCAGCCACCAGAATAACTTGCGAAGAACTAATCAACACTGCAGAGAATCAAATGCCCAACGCCCTAAATCAACTAATTAAACAGCCGAAAATATTCCTTATGCAACCCAACAGCCGAAATCTACAACCAACAAGAAGCTTCATCGTGAAACAGACATTCCCAGGAGGTATACTTTCACTTTCTCAGCAAATACTTATTTTTAAATCATGTTATACCAACTCTTTTCAAAACAATACAGATGAAAACACCAACACCCCTCCAAACATGGCGTCACTACACAACCCAACTGCCACTCCACTCTTTCAAACAGAAGGTATGCAACAACCAACTATAAATGGCTCAGATTTATTGATTCCCATTGGAAATTAGGGACATATACTGTTTACAGGCCCCATTTTATTAACAACCCCCGCTTACAAACTACCATTACTTTATTTTCTCAGACAATAACCGCATGGACAAAAAGAAACAAAGTTATGTAACCTGATCTATCTAAGTCGACCGCGAACTTCACTATCTTTTGTATCCATGTTTTTTGCTGTACAAAGTTATGTAATCTGTTCTAGCTAAGTCGGTCTCAATCTCACTATCTTTTGTATCCAAGTTGACTGCACTCTTTCTCCTATGTAATATATCAGCCTATGTTATCATGTAAGCTACAATATTGTTAATATATAGCTGTGTTTTAAATCAAAATAAATCAGATAACTAATGTTATACTAGCTATTTATATTTATATTTTAGTGAAAAACATACATAAGGTTACTTACCAATTATTTATTAAAGGAAAATAATAAATAAATGATATGCATATCTAAAATCCAAGGTTATATTTGGTACTGAGCTTTTTAAAGTTACTAGCTTCTAGCTTTGGGGAAAAAACTCATAACCATAAAATTTTCGTTTGACTATCAAACATTTAACAAGTTGTAAGCTTAAAGCTTCTTGTCATTTTATACATTTTGTTAATAGTTTCAACTACTCCATCAAACACTTTCAATTACAACTAAAAGCTTTAACTATCAGCTTCCATTTACAACCAAAAGCTCAAAAGATTGACATGGAAGTCAACCAATGAAGATTTGGCTTGGGGAGATGTTTAAGTAAAAGGTTGCACCGAATTTTATCATTAATCTATTGTCATATCTATAAATGAACGGATTATAAGGTTTTTTCAAGGACGTGGAGTTAGTGAGCCCCACTATTTACTCCAATCAAAAAACAAACAAACAAAAACAAAGCCTTTTATTCAATATCTAAATAATAAGTGGTCTCATAATGACTAATGAGTCATTAGACTCATTATAAAAATAATAATGAATGGATGATGAATTGATAATAATCGACTATGAAGGTTATATCAACTGGACTGGAGTCATTTTTGATGTTACCATAAGTCATGAATTTAACTCTCCAGACTGATATTTATTTAGTTTTTCTTTAAATCTTTTGTAATGATTCATGATCTATGTCTCATAGTTTAAGAATTCGGGTAAAACTTGAATGAAGTATCCCTAATGTGGAATACAATAACCAATAGTCTTTTTTTCTTTAAACATGACTTTTGCTTTTTCATGATTTCCAAAGGTGAAATCATCTTTATTGGTGGATCCATAACATTTTAGTTTCAATACACCTCTGAGTATTTTTCACATCCAATTTATATTATCTTTACCTTCCATACCATCACAAAATAAAAATAGAAAAAGAAAAAACTCTCACACAAACATAAATCAAATCACACAGACAATTGAAAAAAAACAAACATAAACACATACATCAAATCACAGACAATTATAAAAACACACACACAAACACTAACAGATCTCACAAATCTACATCATCATTAATCAGGTAATCCATCACTGATTACTTTCTTTAAATTGTAATTAATTTCTTTTGCATAGATCTGGTTGTTTTATTTCATTTACAATATATACAAATTAAGGAAAAGTTAGGTATATAAATTTGCATGTAACAATCACAAAATAACTGTCCTGATTAACATGTTACATAAATAAAGAAATGAAACCCATTTTCAAGATTTTTAACTAACAGTAACAGGGTGGAGATATATGTCTGATTATTATAGCTCTAAAAGTTATGATCAAAATTAAAAGCACTTCCTAGCCTGCATAGCTTAAAATCAAGTGAATTTTTGAGTTAAAATAAGCTAAAATATGATGTATGCATTTGGAAAAAACGCAACCCTTTAAATAGTAATGTAGTTTATTAAAGATAAAACGGGTAAATGGACGAGGTTTTCTCTATACGGGTTACCCTTGAAAGTGAGACTCTGATGTACGCAGCCTAACCGCGGGATAAACGTTAAAAAACACTTTTTATATTTTTGAAAAGTAGAAATAGAAAGTTGGGAACTTTTTGTAACTAAACGCACCCTTTGTTATTTAAATACGTCCCTAATTTTTGTCCAAGATTGTTAACCCGAGATTTTGAAATCGCAATGCAAAAGCATCAACAATGTCAAGTACTAAAAACTTGCTAGGCCGTGTCAAACGGAAAGTATACAAAAATTACAGTATATTGCTAAGTAGAAAGTAAATACTCTTGTGAATTGTGCAACAGATATACCCTTTTAATGAATGAAGGTGACAAATTTTGTCATTTTATATGACAATTTTATTCTTTGTAACGATTCAGGTATTAATAAACGTTCGTTGAGGTGAAATGGAGACGCTTATGTTTATTGCACAACACAAGGATGAAAATTATGGTAAAAGCCAACATTTCAGAGAAATTAGTTGTCGTACATTTCAGTCCGGAGTAGGCATACTACCCACCCCTAAAATATCATCCAAACTTACGTTGAATGACCAAAACCTTACACAGTCTGAGAGAATAATGAAGCGTAGCTCAGTTCCTATACAGATAAATGTTAAACACGTTGATCATTCTGTTAAGGCGAATATTAGTGGCTGTATGGATGAGTTTTTTTACTCAGAGCTTTGGGCTGGACCGGCATATTCAAACTCACCACCACCTAGTTCTTTGCCGATTCCTAATTTTTCATTTAAGCCAAAAAGGACTGTTTCACTTGACATACCTTCACGTTTGGATTCAGATGATGTTGATTTGTTGTCCCTGCTTACGAAATCAGCTCCTGCTTCGCCAACGGGTATGCGTCAGGAGTGTTTTGAAATGGAGTTTTGTGACAGTGGTGACTATGATTCTGCTACAAATACTCTTCGTCGCATTCTTAACCTTAATAAGGTTGAGAGTGACTAGGAGTAGTAGGTGAATGGTTTTGTAAATAAAAATGTCTACTTCAATGGAGCATAATAGAGGTAGATTGTATATAGAGTGAATAAGTTGTTGGTACGCTCTTTCGGGATTTCATACTAGTTAAGTGAATGGTTCTTTCTTGAAGTCTGGATATCTAAAGGTTTTAGGTAATTGATCAGTATGCTGAAAATGGATTAAGACAGTGAGTTGAGGCAGGTTCTTTATGAAAGTAGACATAGGAAATTATAGGTTCTGACCCACGGCGTTGTAGTAACATTTTGGCAGTTTGGAGGAGATCTGCTTTCTTTATCGTTGACGAATCGATGATATTGCTGGTGGAGTAAGCTTATTGTTTTTATTGTCAGTTTCAACTATAGGCATCTAGTTTTCTATACTTGTATATAGTTCAGAAATCTTGTTGGTCATTCTAGTTGTGTAGCTGTGTAGGGTCCTTCTTCAAACTTCTCTAACTTAATAAACCAACTCCGGGCTCAAATTGTGGATTTCTTTTCTATAGTTGGTTCGTAGTGATTTTCAAGCCCCTTTCAAACTTGTATGTGGGCAGTGTCTAAGTTATCTTCATTTCCGAGCGTCTCTTTTCTTAATTCATCTCCAAACCAAGTCTAACTTATCTTCTTGTTTACCTAGGTTAAGAAATTTTGTGTTTAATACTTTAATGTTCCTCTTTGTCATCTTTTCTGGTTTTTATGAAAGAAAGATGAGAAGGGAAAGTCAAAGTTGCTAGCTTGTTTCCTGTTCTACTCTTTAGGTCAATTGTAGTGTTCTTTTTCTTGGGTAATTGTTGCTAGCAGGTCCTGTTCACTGTCTCTGTTTTACAATGTCACTGTCCAGTTCTACAAATGGTTTTGTCTTTGGAAATTGATCTTGCCAAGCCACTTACAGTACAAGGTGAGCGTTTTTAATACGTGAAATATTTTTGACTTAGAGGTGGCGATTTGATCCAGTTATTTATGAATTGGTCAGTTACCGTTATGTTTATATTAGCTAATCAAACAGGTTAATAGTAAGTATTTAGGAAGGAAATGGGTCAAAAATATATCTAAAAAGGAAATGGGCAAAAATCGGCCATAAAGTTTTCTTTTCAAATGCATACAAGTATGTATTTTAATAGTGTAGTGTGTAACTGTGTAACACAAAAGATAAAGATAGTATGGTATAGTAATCATACTGATAATATCCGACGTAGTAAGAAGTGTTTCAGGTCAACCCCATTTGACCCGTTACCCAACCCACTCATTTTGCCACCTATAGTCTTGTAATCTTAAACTGCAAATCTTCTTGTTGCTAACATTTTTTATGATTCGTTGCAGGGAAGGTAGCCAACCAGGGAAACATCTTTAGGAGGCTATTCTTTTGCTTGATGGTAGTAGTTTTTTCATGTCACTGTGTTTGTTTCGTTTACTTCCCAACAAGACTTCTGTTTGATGGGCTATGAAAATGTTTGTGTTATGTCTATGTTTCGATTTCGTGGAACTCACAATAAAGATAACTTGTTCTTTTGAAATGGTGTGTATTTAACAGTCTAATTGGGAGAAAAAGTATGTTTGGTTTAAAATTGCTCAAAATTTACACAGTTTTTGAAAGATAACATATTTTTTATGACTAATATTGTTTTTCTGTGATACTTGCTAATAAGTTATGCTCTTTCACTTTGAAGTTTGTTTGAAACTGGACGCATGTAACATGTGAATACCTGCTTCTAGCTTCCGATGATTCATTCATATCTAAAACATTGAAGAATTCATAGAGTAGCAAAAACTTTTATTTTTTGAGTTATGAGACCTAGTCTGTTTGAAATAACCTAAGAGCTTATCGATCTTTTTTTAGTCAAACTTCTTATTAGGGGAGTATAACGATACAAAACCAAAAAGTAGCAAAACTGGATATATGGAAAGGCTGATATTTGTGACTCCTGCATTACATAATATCGGTTACATGACAATTTTACATGTTTTGAACCTGGTCTCTATTGGAAAATTGTCTTGACGAGCAGCCGGGTGCACTTGAAGTATAATTCACTGTGTAATGTGTAAACGATGTTCTATTTAAACTGTTAGAAATGAATTCGGGTTTTGACCAAAATCGAACTGCACGAGTACCAGACTCGTGCGAGAACCAAATTTATTTCATACCATGGACTGAGATTCGGACCATACATAACCAATGCACCCTGGTAGTCTACATTGGTTAACCCTTAGATTGTGTATATATTAGTCTAAAAAGACTCAACTTCGCTAGATATAATTTAAGAAAAATGCCAAGTGCAGATAAAAAATTATACCGTCCATATCAAAAGTCTACTCCTGAATTATATGATAACAAGAATTTTAAGCCGGGCGTTGCCACGGGAGACATATTGCCGCCGCATCACGCAAACATACATTTAGCATTACCCAAAATTTTGGACACTTAAAGTCAAAAAGTAATAATGGATAGATAAAGTTGAAAAAACCGAGAGTTCGAAAAAAATTATGGAAAACAAATGCCAAAAAAACTAACAAAGAAAAAAAAAATTAAAAATGAAAAGTATAAAAAAACCCAAAAAAAACAATTTTAAAAAAGTTATTAAAAAATAAAAAGTTACAAAATATATAATCCAAAAAGCAAAGTAAGAAAAAAACTAAAAGGAAAACAAAGATGTTAAAAACAAAATATTACAAAAGTTAAAATATATATATATACAAAATAACAAATTATTACAAAAGTTAATTACAAAATAAAAAATATACACACAAAAGAATAAAAGTAAAACAAAAGCACAATAGAAAACAGGAGGGGGCAGGAAGCAAGGAAACAAACTGGAGGGGGGAAAAAGAAAACCTATGAGGGGGCAAAGTGTAAATTAGTAAATCCAAAAAAAAAGAACAAAAAAGAAAAAAATGGAGAGGCGGGTTTCGAACCCCCGACCTCTCACACAAAAAGCCGCGCGCGGACCACCCCACCAAAGAGCTACTTTGTTTTCTTATTCGCAAACAAAATATATATGTGAGTCCGAAAGTTTTTGCAATAAAAAAATATTTTTTTCTACAGTACTTGCTACAGTGGACTGAGAGGGGGAGCCGACTTTTGCTCTTTGTTATATATAATAATTGTACAACTATCTAATGCACTTTTTCAAGGGCTGAAAAACATTAAACTTCGTCTTTTTGTGCTTGAATAAAGCTAATCTTAATTACTCACCAAACATAAAATTGGAATCTGAATTATTGATCATCAAATCTCACGTATGATATGATTCCAAAAGACCACAGCCGAACCAACCATTTAGTCATATAAATTTGAGACTCTTCAACAACTCATATATTCAGCTGTACTATGTGTTTATATGGATCACTCATTCACTTAATTAAAATTGTTTTTCAGTTTACCACTACTTATTGAACTGGTCATTAATTGAATGGAGGAATGATTTATAAAACTTTTAATAAATGTTGGCTAAATTGAAATAAAGAATTGCATTACCTAAGTAACTAAGTTTCTTTTTATCATGGGTATGTGGGTTTCTTTGGTTTGTTTTGTTAATCTTTTTAATTGCTTTTAGCAAATATGAGCAATCAATAACAAGAATTGTATGCATAATTTTCTAAAAAATTGCTTGTATGCATAATTTTGTAGAAAAAAAAAACTATTCATAAGCAGATAGGTATCTAATCTTTCTTTTTTCTTTATTAAACATAAGCAAATTATAAACACCCTATAAGTTTTCGTTTTGAAAAATAAAAGTAAGCTATTAATAGTTATAAGCCAACCTAAAATAGCAATCAAACTTTTCCTCCGAACTTTTTATTTAATTCTGTAAACCAGAAAGTTGGAAACGGCTACCACAATTTGTATTATTGTATAGAAATAGAAAAACGCTATATACAAAGGAGTGATACACTGATACTACACTACAATATATTTATGAAGTTTGATAGCGGCACTTCAGTTGTATTAATGGCATAGAAACAAAAACAAAAGAAGCAAAAAGACGACTTAAGCATGTGATTATCACGTGATCAATGACTTAGACATGTTAATTTACTCTTTTTATTACACATGCATACAAAAAAATGTCACATAAATAATTCAACAGCTAATATTTTAATTATAGTATTTCATTTTGCACTAAACACTATAGTTCAAATGTCAACAGATTATAAATATATATAAGGCCAAAGTACTTTTTTCGTCCCTGTGGTTTTTCGAATAAGCAATTTTCATCCTCGCCGTTAACTTTTGACTAAAAGTATCCTCGTGGTTTGCATTTCGTCCCTGCCGTTATAACTTTGCCGTTAACCCCCTCACATGCAAGTCACGTGAGAGGCATTTTCGTCTTTTTATAGAGTTAAGTGCAAAAATCGTCCCTGTGGTTTGTCGTTTTTGCATTTTTCATCCTCGTCGTTAACTTTTGGCTAAAATTATCCTCGTGGTTTGCATTTCGTCCCTGCCGTTATAACTTTGCCGTTAACCCCCTCACATGCAAGTCACGTGAGAGGCATTTTCGTCTTTTTATAGAGTTAAGTGCAAAAATCGTCCCTGTGGTTTGTCGTAACAATTTAATCCAAACAAAACAAAAACCTATATACCTACATTTGAGGATCTGGTCAATCACTTTCAAATGCAAACACGTACATACAATGTTTTAAATACATGTAGTATTACTCGTAATACCGGTATCGGAGGGTACTCCGGTGCAACTATTTCCGGTATTTTCGGTATTTTTCGGTATTACCGTTCTGGTATTCTCATTTTTTATTTTTTGAATTTTTTTAAACATTATTTTTATAATACTTTAATGTTATATTTTTTTTGTAATTTGTGAACTTTCTTATATTTTGTTATAAAGTACCTATTTGGTATTATTTTTGAGTAAATTGTAATTATATTTTGACTATTTTCGTTAAATTGTAGTAAGTTTTATAAAAAAAAAATTTAAAAATAAATTAAATTAAATTAGCCGTACCGGCCGGTATTAAATTAGATCCTCATATGTAGGTATAAATAGGTTTTTGATTTGAGTTTGTTTTGGTTTTTGATTAAATTTTTGTTTGGAGGTTTGTTAAATACAAGGATGAAAAATGCAAAAACGACAAAGCATAAGGACGAATTTTGCACTTAACCATAGGGACAAACCATGAAGATGGGTGAAAAGACATAAATGCCCCTCACGTGCCTACGTGAGGGGGTTAACGGATCCAAGGACGAAATGTAAACCACATGGATGATTTTAGCCAAAAGTTAACGGCGAGGATGAAAAGTGCTTATTCGAAAAACCACAGGGACGAAAAAAGTACTTTGGCCTATATATAATTTGATAAGAAATTAAGAATTGAAATAATATACATATAAAACAATATATTCAATTATTACTTCGTTTTAATGTTAAATACTAATAGTAGGATGTGCATATATAATGTTATTAGGTATGTAAATTATAAATAAAAAAATCACTCACATATTAACTTTTTGATTTATTTCATAAAATAAACATGGGATTTTTATTTTTAGTTTTTGATACATTAAAATATTGACATGGGAGTGATGTTTCATCAAGTTACATGTTTATTGACACCATTCCATACTAATATATTGTGTTACGAGTTTTTTGAAACATGTAACCGAAAAAGAAATACAATGATTGAAAATTGGAATAAACTATAATGTAAAATCCAAAGTAAAAACAAAAGCATAAAGTGCAAATGATAACAATTAAAAGTATATATTAACATCATCATGGCACCTTTTGTTTATTTATTTATATTTTTGTTTTCACATTATTATATATAAATCTCACTCTCATCTCTATTCTATTGATGCTTAAAAGAGAGGAGGATACCAGAATTGGTAAAAGAAAGAAAGAAAAATAAATAAATTACATGACAATTAACAAAAGGAAAAGCCAAAATCATCACCTACTTCCACTACATCTTGCTAACAAACAATCTAAAAATTTTATTTAACATTATATTAAAATATCTCTCTGATCATGGTCAAACTTCAGGTGTAGTGTAGGGGCAAAATAGTCATCTGCCAAAATTATTAGTAATTCATCATCAATCCATCCAAAATCATTTCTTGGCATCTGCATTCTTCACTACAAAAAGCTTTCTCACCCCTGTTAAACATATAAATTATTCAACTAATTAGGATTCATCAATAATTCCACAAGATAATCTAAAAAATTAACTTAATAATGTGATTTTTTAAACACACAATCACACATTTTATTATTTTTATATAAATAGGTAAATAGATGAAATATTGTTATTTTCGAGATGTATGTAACATTTTAAACATCCAAAAAAGTTACGTAGTGTGATTGATACCTTTTATGAACATATTATGTGTCTTATGACCCTTAGACGGTCGATGTGGTTATGCATTTTACATGTAACTGATTATTTACTTATAAATTTTGAGTAAACAAAGTAAATTTTTTTTTTTAGCAATTTAGAATTAGAACTTGGAAAAAACAAAAGAAGTAAATGACAATATTTATTATAGTCATATAATGAGGTTTCTTTTCTGGATCATGCTCTATGTTCTGTTTGTTTTTACTAACATTTCTTAATAAATTCATAATTATGTAAGAAAACTAAGATACAAAAATTAGGATTATTAACCTGTACATGAAAATATCACTGTCTTCACCAAGATTCTTCTTACAAGTGTGACAAAAGCTAATTACATCCAATGTTGGTTCTGCTGACCCGACCCGAATACCACAACACCTCTCCACAACACAATTATCATAAATATGGGTTGTTTTCGGGTTAGGCCCATGACAGATCACACGTGTGTACTCCTCTGAAAGCTCCATTTCCTTCAAAGATAAAGGCCCAGTACAATATTTAGGCGACCCGAACCCTGACCCAAACCCGGTTAGTGCTGGCCCATTAGAAAGTTGAGAATTCCTGGTTTTGATCCCAAAATCACCCGGTGATTCCGGTGAACCGGTTAGAAATGGGTCAAGTGATGGGATTTTTATCTTTAAATTGTTTCCAAATAAGATTTTCTTACTATTAGTTTTATTACAAATGTTGCTATTTTTAGAAGTTTCTTGAATAAGAACAAGTGCAAGTGCTATTCCTTCATAATCAAAATTCTCAGATCTTTGATTGAATTTTCGGAAAATCTTTGTGGGTTTTTCTGGGTTTTTGATTAGCTGAGATGGGTTCTTTCCAAAATTGGAAATTTGTTTATTTGTGTCAAGAAATGAAGCTGGTGAAAATAGTAACCTTGGAGAACCAAGAAAAGATGAAATGGGTCGGGTCGTGTTTTGGGTTGTTTGAGATGAAGTAGTTTGATGATCAGTCATGATTGTTGGTGATTGTTTTGTTACAATTCTTAATCTATTCCTCAACATTACTAAAAAAAGCACACAAAAATATGATCAATATGTTAACACTAGATTTCAAGCTGGAAATAGAAACCAAAAATAACATGAATGTTTTATTTTTTTTCAAGAAAAACAAGAAGTGATTCTTATTAGAACCCAAGTGTTGGTAACAAAATTGAAATTAGATTTTTTAAGATTCAATCTTCCCATTTACTCTTAAAAATGAAGACAAGAAAAGAAAAGAGAGAGAGAAAAAAAAGGAAGAAGTGTTAATTGGTTGTGGATGGTTTTGGGGTTTTTAATAAAGGATAAGGAAGAGAGAAGGATTGAAAGAGGCGTGTGCAATAGGAAGTTTAGTGTCATTAAATTCTCTTATATTAAACACCATTTATATAACTACTAAACGTAAACAAATTTCCACTGGGTTAAATCCCAGTGGCCAGGGGTGTTTCACTAAACCTGCTATGCGGGGCCCCGGAGGAGTTTACTCCAAGGTCTCGAGTTCGAACCTTGGTAGGTTCTCCTCGACGGTATTTTCCAATTAAGGAGGTGGTATGGTGAGAAAGGATATTTAAGATCCGCTTAGTGCGGGACCCTTTCGTTGTGCGATTAGCACACATCATACGCGTCTGAGATAAAATTCACTTGTCAAAAAAAATATGTATATAACTACTAAACGTGTCGTATGTATATTGTAAAATATGTTTAATTTGATAGGATTTTTTTTTGGAAAGGCAAATTTCATTCAAACTTAAAAAATAGTTACAAAGAGTATTGTAAATAACATAGTTATGTTTCTACATGAAACTAAAATATACCCATTTTTCCTAAGTCAGACCAAGTCTAGGAGTTCTATTCTTGATCCATAAGAATCTAGTGATTGGATATCTTGAAAAATCTGAGAGGTGGTTACCAGGACACCATTGAAAATTTTATCATTCCTCGCCTTCCATAATCTCCAACAAGCTATAATGATGACCGAGTTTAGTAAGCCATTGGCAACCGAATTCAACCCAGAAAATTTGTGTAGCTCTAAGAGATCTTTAGCAGAAAAGGCATAAATGGGAGAGATTTTGCACCATTTCTCAACTCGACACCAAACTTCAGAAGCTACAGAACAAGATGTCAGCAAATGGTCAAGAGTTTCAGGGGCCTCATAACACAACGGGCATAGGTTACACGGTACAGCCACACTTCTTGACTCCAAGTTGTCCCATTTACCTTAATGGGTAGCCACTTGTTCCATTTATATTTAAAGCACCCATTTTCTAAGGGCTGATGTAACATTTTTCTGCAGGACTTAACAGTAAACACGCGATCAGTTCCTCCCGAGTCCCAAACCATTCGACCACGATCAGATTGGGCAACCCGTGATTCACGATACATGTGTTGGGCAATATCCAAGTTTCTATTCAGTAACATATTCTTGACATGCCAAATATTACGCCATACCCCATAAGCCCTTTTACCACATGGAGCCAAACCGAAGTTTGTATCATCACCATGAATGGCTAAAATAACACGCCTCCATAGATTAGACTCTTCATTATTGAACCGCCATAACCACTTAACGAGAAGACTATAGTTCATATCTTGCAAGGAACCGAGGCCGAGACCCCCCATCCTCTATGGGTGCAATTACTCGCTCCCAAGAAACCCAATGTATCTTTCGACTCCCTTCCATACCTCCCCACAAAAATCTTTTCCTCAAAACATCCAGCTTGTGAAGAACTTTTGAAGGAGCTCTAAATAATGAAAAGAAATAGAGTGGCAAACAATCCAATACAGCTTTTATTAGAGTAACCCGACCACCAAAAGAGAGAGACTTACTCTTCCAAAGTGACAATCGTTTTTCCACCAGGTTTATGACCTCATCCCAGCTTTTTACCCGGTTCATGTTCTCCCCGATTGGGACCCCGAGATATACAAAAGGTAACGATCCCATGGCTACTTTATTTGCATTGGCCACATCTTGCAACATCGATGATGAAACATTACCAATACTGAACAACTTAGATTTAGAGGCATTCATTTTTAGACCAGAAATCAAGTAGAAACAACGTAGAATGCGAATGACATTTCGAACATTTTCCCCAGGCCAGGTCCCCATAAGCAACATATCATCTGCATACATCAAGTGTGAGACTACCGGACCATTGTTTGGCGTTTTGATCCCTTGAATAACCCCTGAAGAGGCAGCATTACTGAAGAAAGTATCCAAAACTTCCATGGCGAGGATGAAAATAAAAGGAGACAATGGATCCCCTTGACGAACCCCACGAGAAAATTGGAATTCATGCGTAGGAGAACCATTCACGAGGACTGAAGCACGAGCAGATTTTAGAATACCACTTACCCACATTCTCCACCGTGGAGGAAAACCCATCTGCCGAAGAACCGAGTCAATAAAAGACCAGCTAATAGAATCAAAAGCCTTTTCAATATCGATCTTAAATAAAAAAGCCTTGTAATTTGAACGTTTAACCCATGATGCAAGCTCATTCACCACCAATGGACCATCGAAAATGAACTGATTTGCAAGAAAAGCAGATTGCGAATCAGATATAAGAGAATTGATGACCTTCTTTAATCGGGCAGCCAAGACCTTAGATATAACTTTTGATATGCACCCTATTAAACTAATTGGTCGATAATCATTCAACCCCATTGCAACACTAGACTTGGGAATAAGAGCAATAAAGGACGAAGCATAACCACGACTAATTTCTCTACTTAAAAAGAATTGCTGAAGGACATTATAAAAATCCTTTTCTAAGTTTGCCCAATACCTCTTTATGAAAAAGAAGTTGAACCCATCAGGCCCGGGAGCCGGTCACTCCCGCAATCCCATACAGCCTCCTTAATTTCTTCTTTTGAAAATGGTAATATCAACCCATTTGCTTGAGAAGCTGATAGAGTTTTTAAGCCAACACAAGAAAAAGAAGGGCGGCGCATATAGTTTTCAGAAAACCTGCTCACAAAATTTTTTTTGACTTCCCTTTTAATGATAGTAGGTTTGGTAACCCACTCCCCATCTAACTCAAGGCCATTAAGTCTAGATTTTGCAACGGTACTATTTATAATCCCATGAAAAAAATGGGAATTCACATCCCCAAATATAGCCCAACGAATTCGTAACTTTTGTTTCAGGTCACAGTTTAGCTGGTAGTTTAAAGCATCCCTTCCCACTTTAGCACATAGCATAACATCTATTTCGTCATCTGTAAGACGTCTCTGCTCCATGAGACCATCAAAGAATTCCAAAGTGCTATTTAGATCGTTTAATCCATTGGTTCCCACACCACGTTGGCACTCTTTCCATGATTAAATCTCACCTTTTACAAATCTTAGTTTAGCTGCCAATTGCTTATCAAAAGGACCATGCGCAGAGAAGGAACTAAGCGCATTATTTACCATATCATCAAAACCTGAGGTGGTTACCCATGAATTGTAAAACCGAAAAGGAATAGGTCCAAAATTAGGAGAGTCGGAACTGAAAATGACTGGGCTATGATCAGAAAGCTCCCTAGGCAGAGAACGATAGGAAGCCTCGGGCCATTTTTGCCACACTTTGTTGCAAACAAAAATTCGGTCTATTCTGCTTAACTTTTCACCTTTAACACAAGTATACCTCCTACATTGCAATACAAATTCCGAAATATCCATGGCATAAATAAAATTATTGAAATTGCGAGCACATGAAGAGTTAAAAATAGAGTTGAACCTATCTTCAGGACATCTAACGGCATTAAAATCACCAAGCACAAAAAAAGCACCAGAAAGCGAATTTTTTACAGAGACAATCTCATCCCATAGTCTGACTTTTGACATCACTGCCTGAGGAGCATAAACATTAAAAATATGAATAGTTTCAGAGAAGACTTTCGATATTACCGAGATAACCATGAAGTGATGCTTTTTGATGGTGTTGACATGCTGAAAAATGGAAGAATCCCAAATTGAAACAAGCCCACCAGATCTCCCATTTGCATCGATGGAAACCTGTAAATATCCCTTATTACCCCAAATACCATCATAATTTATCGAACCCCCATCATGAATCATGGTCTCTTGAATAGCTGCAAAAGAAATCTTGTGATCTTTAATGAGATTCCTAACCCATTTAACCTTATTGGAATCTCGGATCCCCCTGACATTTATGGTCATGATATTCATGAGGAAAAAGAAAAAACCCCATCTTTAGTGACCGCATCCTCGACCAAAGATGTAAAACCATCCAAGGGAACACCAATTTTATTGCCCACCTCAAGAGTACCATTTACCTCCTGCTGAATGCCCCCCTCATTTAGTTCATTACAAGAAGCGAAGTTCACCCCACCATGATCACCAGAAGCTAAGACCTCTTCAGCAATATTAGGGGAGACCATGACCTGATCGACATCAGGACCCATATTAGCTATAGAGATAAAAGGATTTGCCTTTGCCTTGCCACCAGAAGATCTGAACTTTCAAGAATGAGATGCACTGCATGTCCTAGATCTGGTTTGAGAGAGTGGTAGTTGGAACAAGATAGGACCAAGAGAGAAGGGGTCCTCACCCAGTGAAATACCACGAGACCTTTTTCTAGGATTAAAACCACTTGAAATAAAAGGCCCAAAAGAAAAGCATTCACCATCAGGGCCAATTGATTTGGGACCCAAATTAGATGGATCATTTACATTTAGGCCCACATCAAAGCTCTCCAAACTTTTAAAAACAGATCCCACATTTAAGACACCAGCTTGTGAATATTCCATGTTAACGGTTGTAATATTTGAATTCTCTTTTTGCGCGAGTGATGAAACTGAAAGCGAAGGATCATTTGCTTTTTGACTGGCCATATTCCCAATGTGTGGTGAATCCCTATGAGATCTTTCAGAATCCAAGAGAGCTGCCTCACCATCTTCTCCGACCACCGTCTCAATAAAGTTTGTCGATTTCCGATCATTAGCTGCCAATGGAACAACACCAGGGAGGGTATCACTGTTGATTTCAACCCATTTAGGACACCAATATTTGTAATCTTCGGACACCCAAATTGATAAAGAAGCACTCCCCCAAAACACTTCAACGACTTTTTCTATCCGACCAATTTGTGAAGTTAAGACACAAATTCTGGCCCCCGAAAAGTCGTTTCCATCCTCGGGGAAATCAGAGTTCAGTAAAGTCTTTCCGAACAGGTTCCCGATTTCAGCAAAGTGATTGTGAGTCCAGAACTCAATTGGAACACCACTAATTCGAACCCACGCCACTCTTTCCTGTTGGACTTGATTTCCTGCCCAAACCCCAATTTTGTTCCCAGTTGAAGAGGCCGTCTGCGAATGTAATGACACAAAGCGATTCGCCTCCATGCTATCTTCGAACAGAATCAATGCCGACAAGCCTCCAAGGTATTTGAGCCCCTTATGTCTTGACTCAACAGAATTAAGCCACTATACTAAATTAGTAATATTGTCAATTGACTTGGTTTGAAAAATTACAGCATTATCTTTCCATCTAAGGAAATAAGGGGATGCTAAGTATGGCAGATGAATTGATTTCTTCTCATCTTGTTTAGACATACCAGACGAAGACACAACCTCTTTGTAAGATCGGTGATTAACAAAATCTGAGTGTCTAGGAGGCTGGCCTTTCATAGTACCAACCGGACCCCTCTGAGCAGCTTCCTCCATATATTTACACCCATCTCGGTTATATCTAGCAATGTTGGCTGCTAGCTTAGCCCCCTTCAGTAACACCCTATTCAGTTTTTCTAGAATCTGGGTATCATTACCTTCATTTAGATAACGGACAAAAGCAAAAAACATTCCCCCCTTGTTCTTCTTTGCAGGCATAAAAACATCCGTTAGTTTCCCGAAACTCCGAACCACGTTCTCGATGTCAGACTTAGACACCCCCTCCGGAATATTTGTGATGTAGAAACTTGTAATACCACCACCTTTGTCACTCTTGTGCTTTCTTCTTGTCACATACGAAGTTTTAGGGTTGTTTCCATATTTTGAATCATTAGGCCCCATGGAGGCAACCCTTCAGCGACCCCAGAGAGAGAGAGAAAATGGATACAGATTACTGATTTAATTTGATAGGATAGTAATCTACGAGTAACATATATGGACAAAACGACAAAAGCAAGTAACTCCAAAATGATTTAAATTGCTTTGTAATATACTAACTAATATTAATGTTTGACTATGGGGATATCATAACGGGGAGTGATATCTTACAACACTTTTTAGCCATACACAACAATACATGCTTCATATAGTTGCATACTATGCAGTAAATCATGTACAATTGTTGTGTATAGCTAAAAAATGTTGTAGAGATATCACTTCCTATATAATACATAGTTTTAGTCTTTTTAAAAAAATTATAAATATCTTTTTACATATATTGTATAGATAGGACACTAGCCTGGCTGGGGGATTAGTGGGTACCAAATGGTACATGTGTAAAAAATATGAACAGAAACCAAAATAATGCAATAATCAACTATTATTGCCCAGAAATCAATCAACAACTAGTAGTCCTCAAACGAGTGCTACTTATTACAATGAAAAAGAATCGTCCCCTTAATGGATGCGATTCACTAATACATAAACTCTCTTACAATACCACCTCACTACAACTCTCTTAAAATACTAGATAAAAGAATAAGATCAAGATTATCTTTGACAGACAGAATAATAAGACAGAAATATAGATACAGAATATGTATATATATCGAACAATAACCCTAAAACTCTCTTAACCCTAAGTCGATTGGATGCGAGTATATATAAACCAGACTTTGAGCTATTGTCACTTTTAGTCCCTGCAGAATAGAACAATACAAATATATACCAAAATATAAACATACCTGAAAAACCTTTAGAAGATGTCAAGAACAGTCCCTGAAAGTTATAAAGATTGTATAACAATACATATTTTTAACACCCTTCCTCAATCTTATAACTTTCAGAAATCCAAAAAACATTACTGACCAACAGCAAACATATCAACAAGATTAAGTTTTGATCTCAAACACTTGTGTTGAACCTTTCCAAGACTTTTAGTAAAGATATCAGCTATTTGATCATTAGATTGAACTTTAACAGTATTAAGAAATCCAGTAGAAACCTTTTCTCTAACAATATGAAGATCTATTTCAAAATGTTTTGATCTTTCATGAAAAACAGGGTTTCCTGCAATCTGAATTGCAGAACTATTATCACAATACATTTTGACAGGCAATAAATTAGTAAGACCAAGACTAGAAAGAATATTAGTAATCCAAATAACCTCACAGGTAGCAGAAGCCATACACCTGTACTCAGCCTCTGTAGAGGACCTTGACAGTGTTGCTTGTTTTTTGCTTTTCCAGGAGATCAAAGAATTTCCCAAATAAACACAGTAGCCTGAAACAGATTTTCTCGTAGTTGGACATTTAGCCCAATCAGAATCAGCATAGACACTGACCTTAAGATTACTCGCCTTATTAATTTGTATACCCAAACCTGGAGATCCTTTAAGATACCTAAGGACTTTTAAAGCAGTTTTGAAATGAGATTGTAAGGGAGCATGCATGTGTTGCCTAAGACAATGAACTGAATAAGAAATGTCAGGTCTAGTAATTTTTGATAAACAGTAGGACTATTCAGAAACTTATCTTTCTCAGTTTCAATACAATTCAAAACAGTATTAGTTTCCATAGGAGTATCAATAGGTTTTGAAGCAAGAAGACCATATTCATGAAGTAATTCTAAACAATATTTTCTTTGAGACATGCACACACCGTTTTTATTTTTCATGATTCCAATACCTAGGAATTACTTAAGAAATCCTAAGTCTTTAATCATGAATTTGCTACTTAAAAACTGCTTAAACTTATCTGTAAGTCTCAACTCAATAGATGGCACTACCTGAAGACACCTCTATGTCGATGGTGGAGTTACTTTGCAATATACTCGCTGAACTGGAGACGACCAGTTACAGAGGTATATACCAAGTTCTAGATAGATTACTTATTTAAATGACAATAAGTAAAGAACAATGCAATAATACAAATAACTTGTAAAGATAACTTGATGAGACAATATGTAATTTTCAATGTATAATTTATTTATGGATATTAAACAAATTACAAGGTTGTTGCGGAACCAAGATAATACACAAATGTAAATATCCTAACAACCTATGAAATACAATTGATCTACACTCGGAATTTCTCAAGACAATCGAAACACTTAAAGTTGTGAAATGTTCCTTTTAGCGATTGAGAGAATATTACACAAGTTCACCAAGAATATTGCAGGTTTGCAAAGTGTGAAGTGTTGTATGTTTTTCACTTGATATTCTTGGTGTGCAATGACTTGTATTTATAGGCAAAGTTAACATTGGGATGTTAACTTTGGCCGTACAAATGTGGTTGAGAGCATTTAAGGAATATCATTTAATTCCTTAAAATGCAGTGTAAAGTTGCACGTGAAAGCAACTTTACTTAACCACCTTTATGTACCTTTTATATTTAAATAATAAGATGAGTCTTATTATCCGGGTAAAGGTACATAAAGCATATAAGTCAATTCCTCGTAATCAGTGTAAAGCTTTGTAAGTGCTTTCCACTGATGGTCTCCAGTTTGTAACTGACTAGAATGTCAACTGGGCTTCGCTGCCATTGCCATTCTCTATATTCCATTTGTTGTCTTTGACTTCATCTGGAATGATTCTTCAACTGGTCAGTTCTCAACTGGAGGAAGTCTTCAGTTGCGTTGACTGTACGGTGCAACTGGACTTCAATATATTTCTGGACAAATCTTCTTGGTCACCAGTTTTACTGGGTCACCAGATGCAACTGGTGACTGGCAAGTGTAAACTGGTGACTGGCCAGTTTCCAGGTGAAACTGGTCCTAACAAATTCCCCCCTATTTGTCTAGAAATATAGGCAAGTCTTTTTCAGTCCTTGTATCTGTACAAGTGTGAACTGGAGAGACTTGTTCGATTTAAATCTATCTAAGTTTCTAAGGCATTTTTATAGATCAATAAATGCCTTAGGTTTTTCTTTTAGGTTTGTTAGATTTTAATCTATTATCTACCTTGTGGTTACAAACTGGTAACTTCATTTATACAAGGAAATGAAATTTATACAAGTTACAGAATGTAAAACAAAATACAAGTAGATAACTGAAAAGAAAGAACTAATGAGATGGCCCTTCGCCAGTTCTTATTCTCTTGGCAACTGAAGAAATAGGTTGTGAGTCTTCAGGGTCAATATTCAGCCTTTGCTCCAGATTCTCTTTATGTTGAATCTTGCCCCTTAAGAAATTCACCCACGCTTTCTCAAACCTATTCTTTTGTGCCTTCGCATCTAACACATTCACCATCTCGACCCATTCGCTGAACCCATATTGCATTGCACCAGGATTGTCAGTTTTCACCAGTGGCCCCCTGGTATAACTAACTTCAACTTGAAAGACTTTGGTGTCTGGCTTGATTGTTACATTGACACTATTGATAGTACCACTATGTCTTCTGGTTGACATGATCTGGGAGTAATAGCTTCTAGCTTCAGATTCATTTGTTATTTTTATACTCCCAGCACCAGTAGCCAGTACAGCGGACTTAATGTCTTCATTTGATACCTCGCCAGTTGGTTCAACGAATGTGCTAAGGTCAGCATCCCTTGCATCTCTTGTCAGTGGTCTTCTTGGTTGTGGAATCCTTCTTCTTGGAGGATTCATTACTTTCTGCACAACCTTCTTAACGTTTGCAATTCGTTTAAGAATCCCACTGGCCCTATTCCCCTTGGCCTTCTCCACTGATATGTTTAAGCTTTTGGCATCGAATTCAGCTTCATCCTCAGGATAATGTCTATCCAGTTCGACATCCAGCATTTCTTTCAACTGGTTAACTATCCTGGGATCATTCTTGATCCTGACATACTCCTCCTTAGTGATACCCAAAAGATTGGCATCACTCATATCAAGCAACTTGAGCTGTACAAGGTGTGCTCTGGCTTCAGCTTGGTTTCTTTGTTTCATTTTCTTTCTTTCTTTAATGTCATTTCCAAGTCTGGCCAGTCTTCTGCTATCACTATCTGAAACTGGAGGAAGTATATCAGCATTGCCAGTTTCAAGCATTGGTACATCAGTGGCCGGCTGGGCATCAACAGCTAAACCTTTGCCCTTATCCAAAACAACATTCCCCCTATCTCCAACATCACCAGATCCACCCACTCTTTGCTCACCAGCTTCAGTACTGGTAGCCACAATCAATTCTCTTCCAGTTGAGGTTCTTCCAGATGCAACTGGTGCAAGGACTTGACTTATTTCCCCCTTGGCAGCATCTAGACCTGCCCGAATACCTTCCCATTCAGAGGGGTGAGATGGCAACTGGTCAAGAGGCTGCCATGATTGCAAGTTCTTGCACTCCTTAAAGATTCCACACATCATCCGGAAGGACCTCCACAAATGGTTGGTCTCCTTTGACTGGGTCAAGACATTTGCAGTTACTTGTTCTTGACCAGTTTTCAATTCATTCAAGATCTTGGAGTCTTCATCCAAACCAGAGACAACCCTTTCCTTCACTTCCTCATCCTTCTTCTTCAGATTTTCTACTTCAGTTGTCAGTTTGTTCAAAGATTCAGCATGGAGAGATACTTGGGTGTTCAAATTCTCAATGCTGCCTCTCAACTGGTTGATCTCACTGGTGAGTGAGGCCAGATCAACCTGAGGAGTGGCCAGCTTGGTGATCTCAGACATCACCCTTTCAATCAAATGTTCTTCTCTAGCACCCAACGTATCCTCTATCTTCTGACCAACCGAAGTCATCAACTGCTCTCCAAGGTCAGTCACACTTAGGCCAGGTTTTTCAACCAATTCTTTCACCTGCCTTTCAATCTCTTTCAAGTCAACCTCTGAAGTTCTAACAGTATTTCCGAGCAGGTTGGAGATTGAAGATGTGACCTTGGAATGAGTAAGGTCAAAGGCTTCCTTTAAAGTACCAGCCAGATTATTGCAGCCAGTGACCAACTCATTTAATTTGTTGAACACCAAGTCTTCATTTGATACCTCGCCAGTTGGTTCAACGAATGTGCTAAGGTCAGCATCCCTTGCATCTCTTGTCAGTGGTCTTCTTGGTTGTGGAATCCTTCTTCTTCAGATTTTCTACTTCAGTTGTCAGTTTGTTCAAAGATTCAGCATGGAGAGATACTTGGGTGTTCAAATTCTCAATGCTGCCTCTCAACTGGTTGATCTCACTGGTGAGTGGGGCCAGATCAACCTGAGGAGTGGCCAGCTTGGTGATCTCAGACATCACCCTTTCAATCAAATGTTCTTCTCTAGCACCCAACGTATCCTCTATCTTCTGACCAACCGAAGTCATCAACTGCTCTCCAAGGTCAGTCACACTTAGGCCAGGTTTTTCAACCAATTCTTTCACCTGCCTTTCAATCTCTTTCAAGTCAACCTCTGAAGTTCTAACAGTATTTCCGAGCAGGTTGGAGATTGAAGATGTGACCTTGGAATGAGTAAGGTCAAAGGCTTCCTTTAAAGTACCAGCCAGATTATTGCAGCCAGTGACCAACTCATTTAATTTGTTGAACACCAAGTCTTCATTTGATGAAAACTTGTTTATCCCCAGATCAACCACCTTGATATTTGTTAAGGAGTCCTTGTGGTATCTGGAGAAAGACTTGGTGTTTTTATCAAGTGTCTTCTGAATCTCCTCCACCCTGGTTAGAAGGTTTTGGAGTTCGGCTTGAAGTGAGACAACTTGACTGTCCAGTGACAAAGGAGAAGGTGTCACTGGACCACTAGCAGTTACTACTGGAGCAACTGGAGGAGGCAAACTTAAGGAAGTCTCCCAGTTGTCAAGCCAGCAGTTGAAGATATAATAGGAGTGGTGGATGAAGAAAGGACTGGAAAATCAATGTGTTGTTCATGCTGAGAATGCTCAGGTGTGAACAACGGCGACGGTGGTGGGGGCATTTCTCGAGCAAATGATAATTGCCCAGTTGGTGAAGGAGCGGTATATGTTGGTAAAGATATATCAGTAGGCACATTTTCTTGGGGGGGTGAAAGTGAAATTGATGCGTCTGGAGGTAAGACTGGAGATGAAGGGTTTTGAGCTTGTACAGAAGCATCAAAAATCTCCAAGTCTGTTTCAGTTCCTTCAGAATCCGAAGATTCTATCAGGATTTCCTCGTCATTAACACCCATGTCCAGATCCATGAATGTGACAGAGGGCTGTTCAGTTTCCTGGACAGTCTCCAGATGACCTTCCCCAGTTTCCTGGATGGGTGCATCTGTTGAAGGATCAGATACCGAAGTATCTTCACCAGGGATAGACGTGATTGGAGTTGCTTCAGTTATGGTTGCTCTATCCTCAACCACAACTTGAGACGAACTGGAGGGTCCCTCATTATTTTGAGGCCCGCCCAATTGTCTTTCTGACTCACTTTCCAAAGGTGCATCAGTTTTAGCAAATGCCAGTTGCATTCACTCTGGAATTTTGACCTCTCCAGCTTCAGATACTAGAGAGTCTAAATTCCTCAACAAATCTGGCCTTGTGTACGGTGAATCTGTACTTTTATACTCTTCATTGCCCAGAATTTGTTGAAAACAGAGAGAGAGAAACCTTGAAAAGGGGACGCAAACTCCCCTGGTGCCCTTCAGCTTTTGTACAAGACTTCTAAATAAGATGTCAGCAAAGTCTACTCTCAATCCGTTCCACAAGCAGTAAGCCATCTCTGCTTGTGAGGAGTTGATCTGGTCAAGACCATCAGAACTCCCACCCATACTCTCCACCAGGTGGATGAAGAAAGGACTGGAAAATCAATGTGTTGTTCATGCTGAGAATGCTCAGGTGTGAACAACGGCGACGGTGGTGGGGGCATTTCTCGAGCAAATGATAATTGCCCAGTTGGTGAAGGAGCGGTATATGTTGGTAAAGATATATCAGTAGGCACATTTTCTTGGGGGGGTGAAAGTGAAATTGATGCGTCTGGAGGTAAGACTGGAGATGAAGGGTTTTGAGCTTGTACAGAAGCATCAAAAATCTCCAAGTCTGTTTCAGTTCCTTCAGAATCCGAAGATTCTATCAGGATTTCCTCGTCATTAACACCCATGTCCAGATCCATGAATGTGACAGAGGGCTGTTCAGTTTCCTGGACAGTCTCCAGATGACCTTCCCCAGTTTCCTGGATGGGTGCATCTGTTGAAGGATCAGATACCGAAGTATCTTCACCAGGGATAGACGTGATTGGAGTTGCTTCAGTTATGGTTGCTCTATCCTCAACCACAACTTGAGACGAACTGGAGGGTCCCTCATTATTTTGAGGCCCGCCCAATTGTCTTTCTGACTCACTTTCCAAAGGTGCATCAGTTTTAGCAAATGCCAGTTGCATTCACTCTGGAATTTTGACCTCTCCAGCTTCAGATACTAGAGAGTCTAAATTCCTCAACAAATCTGGCCTTGTGTACGGTGAATCTGTACTTTTATACTCTTCATTGCCCAGAATTTGTTGAAAACAGAGAGAGAGAAACCTTGAAAAGGGGACGCAAACTCCCCTGGTGCCCTTCAGCTTTTGTACAAGACTTCTAAATAAGATGTCAGCAAAGTCTACTCTCAATCCGTTCCACAAGCAGTAAGCCATCTCTGCTTGTGAGGAGTTGATCTGGTCAAGACCATCAGAACTCCCACCCATACTCTCCACCAGGTGGATGAAGAAATACCTCCATGAAGGTGTAAGACCCTTCATGGTCATCGCACCCTTTGTCTTCAACACCCCATTGTCCAAACACTCCTTATGACCCATCTCCAGGAGTACTTGACGAAAATTAATATTAGGGGGTAAGACGACTGGAGATTCACCCTCTCTCCAGTAATTGAGGTGTAAGGCATCCCTCAATACTTCAGTGGTCAAGGTACACTGGATTGTTCCATCCTTTAATGTGAAACTGATGGAGGAACAATCAGAAGAAAGACTGGCAGTGTACCAAAACTCACACAAGTAGTTATGAAACATCTTGCGTGGGTTTCGAGAGAATGAGGGTCCTATTGGAGAATCCTTCAAAAACTTTTGGATTCTACCAATAAGGGTATTGGACCCTTGAGATCCTTGTAAGCTTGCCATCGGATTGTTAGGATTTAGTTTGATGGCCGAAGCATTACTAGGAGCACCTGGTGCCGGTTTGACATCAGGTGAAGAAGCATATGGAACAGTCAAGAGATTTACATCTCTTGAACGAGATGGTCTAGGAGCCATAGGAAAATGAAACTGAATTTTAGGAATTAAGGTTCTTGATTTATGAAGCAGAGAGAGAAATGAAGCAATTTTGATGATTGGAAAGTAAATGAAAGAATGTGAAAGGAAAGTAAATGAGTTGGGAAGTAAATGAAAGAATGTGAAAGGAAAGTAAATGAGTTCGGAGTAAATAAGGGTATTTATAAGGGATTCAAGATCCCAAGGAAATACCAAAAATTATATTTTAATAAACAAAATCCTTTTTGTAGATATTTTGACAAAATGAGTTTGAATTTTGAAATAAAAATATAATTTTCCATGTAAGCATTAAATGTTACCATGTCAGCATTAAATGCTACGACGGCTTATCTTACCCATGACCCCACTCACTTTTTGTTTTCCCAATACAAACAGTTGTTAAGTACTAAAATAGCTTCAAACACGTCAGATCACGATACCAAGTGGTTTAAAACACTCGAGTATCATCATGTGTCACACATATTGACCAAGTATTTGTAACGTTATAAAAATTTAGACAAAGACTGAACCTGGTCACTGGAGGATCAGTCCAGTGCCAGTTTCCAACTGAAGAGTTCTCCAGTTGCCATTTTCAAACAAAAACGAATTTTAGTAAGAAAATTATTTTGAGTCTTTCCCCCTAAAATGATGATCCAGAAATCAATTAGTGCCAAGATAGTATCACAAAGGCGTTCGATAGCCTGGCGAGCAAAGATTATCTGGACCTCCTCAACTGGAGAACTTCATCAGTGTCACTGACGCGTTCAATAACAAAGAAAGCTCCAGTTTTAAGGATTTAACATTCCCAGTTCGCTGATGAGATGTTTAAAGATTTTCTCATCGAGAGGTTTTGTAAAAACATCAGCTAACTGTTTGTCAGTGGGGATGAAATGAATTTCAATATCTCCTTTCATTACATGATCACGAATGAAATGATACCTGATGTCAATATGCTTTGTTTTTTAGTGCATCACTGGGTTGTGAGATATAGCAAGTGCACTGGTGTTGTCACAAAAGATTGGGGTCTTTGTAAACTTTTGACCATAATCTAGTAACTGGTTCTTGATCCAGAGAATCTGGGCACAACAACTGGCCGCAAAAATGTACTCTGCCTCGGCAGTGGACATAGAGACTGAAGTCTGCTTCTTGCTGGTCCAACTTACCAGTTTTCCTCCTAGGAAATGACAACCACCAGTTGTTTATTTTCTATCTATCTTACAACCTGCATGATCAGAATCTGAATAACCCATTAGATCTAATCCTGAGCCTTTGGGGTACCAAAGACCAAGATTAGGACACCCTTTCAGGTATCTAAAGATACGCTTTACAGCGTGCAAATGTGATTCTTTAGGGTTAGCCTGAAACCTGGCACATAAACATGTTGCAAACATTATATCTGGTCGACTGGCAGTTAAGTACATCAGGGAACCAACCATACCTCTATAGTCAGTTATGTTAACTGGTTTGCCATTTGGGTCAGAGTCCAAATTTAATGGTGCTGCAATAGGTGTGTTTTTCGATGGGATTGAATCATATTTGTATTTTCTTAACAAATCTCTGACATATTTTCCTTGGTTTATGAAAATTCCATTTTCAGTTTGCTTAATCTGAAGACCTAAGAAAAATGTTAATTCACCCATTAAACTCATCTCATACTCAGATGACATGATTTTAGAAAACTTTTTACACATTGCATCATCAGTTGAACCAAATATAATATCATCAACATAAATTTGTACCAATAAGATATTACCTCTTTCTTTCAAGATAAACAAGGTATTATCTATTGCACCTCTTTGAAAGCCATTTTTAAGAAGATGTTTAGTTAAAGTATCATACCAGGCTCTTGGGGCTTGTCTTAGACCATACAAAGCTTTGTTCAGTCTATAGACCCAATGTGGATGCTTTTCATCAATGAAACCTGGAGTCTGCTTAACATAAACTTCTTCTTCCAATGTTCCATTAAGGAACGCACTTTTGACATCCATCTGGAAGACCTTGAACTGCAGATGGGCTGCATAAGCCAAAAATATTCGTATGGCCTCAAGTCTTGCAACTGGTGCAAAAATCTCATCAAAGTCAACGCCCTCTACTTGACAATAACCCTGGGCAACTAGTCTGGCCTTGTTTCTTACAACATGGCCATCTTCATCCATTTTGTTTCGGTAGACCCATCTGGTACCAATAGGTTCTTTCTTTAACCCTGGTGGACAAGGAACAAGCTCCCAAACATTGTTCCTTTCAAACTGGAGGAGCTCTTCTTGCATAGCTTCCACCCAGCTTGGGTCTGCCATAGTCTCGTCAATCTTCTTTGGTTCAATTAAAGATAAGAAGGTGACGTTTAAGCATTGCTCACTGGTGGCTCTTCTAGTCTGAACCCCACTATTTGGATTACCCACAATTTGTTCAATTGGATGGGCTCGAGTCCATCTAGTGTATTGACTAGGCTGGTGAACTACAATATCAGTGCAAGGTACCCGGCGATCTTCTTCAGTTGCAGCAGCATCTGGAGAAGGATCAGTCCAAACTACTTCTACATCCTCATCAGAGTCAATGAGGTCTCGATTAGCATCATGAAATTCTTCATTCAAAGGCATTTCTTGAAGAACTGGAGAAGTAGGAGTTTGAACTGGTGCTGATATTGGAGTGGCACGTACATCTGATCCAATCACCAATTCTTGTGGCAAGTTGAAATTGATGGAGGGATAGAATGACGTGTCACTGGTGGTGTTCTTCTTCTTAACTGGTTCCAGTTTGTTGTAACTGGAAACATCCTTTGGTGAAGCAACTGACGGATGAACTTGGTCAGTTTCACCAAAATTGATTGGAATGACTGGAGTAGTATCAAGGCTTGGTCTCTTGTTGATTGCTTCAGTTGATTCGTCGAATGTGACATGAATTATCTCATGAACCTTTTGGAGTCTATAATTATAAACTCTAAAGGCCTTTCGAATATCTGAATAACCTAAAAATACCCCTTCATCAGCTTTAGCATCAAACTTTCCAAGCTGACTGGAATCGTTTAAGATATAAACTGGACAACCAAATACATGGAAGTATCCAATATTTGGTTTACGATTCCTGAGTACTTCATAGGCAGTCTTCTTGTGTCTCTTGATGTAGACTGACCGGTTTTGGGTGTGACAAGCAGTTGCAACTGCCTCAGCCCAAAAACTGGTAGGAAGACCAGATTCAGATAGCATACTTCTGGCGGCTTCTATCAGTGTGCGATTCTTTCTTTCCACAACTCCATTCTGCTCTGGAGAGTGTGCTGAAGAGAAGTTTTGAGAGATGCCAGTGTCATTGCAAAATGTTTCAAGTACTTTATTTTGGAATTCAGTACCATTATCACTTCGCAACTGACAAACTTTTCGAGTATACTTGAGTTCAATTCTCTTGATGAGAGAGATGATTTCAGCAGGTGCATCACTTTTGGATCTGATGAATACCACCCAGCAGTATCTGGTGAATTCATCAACCACAACTAGAGTGTACTTCTTTCCAGCTCTAGTTTGAACATTCACTGGACCAAAGAGATCCATATGAAGCATGTGAAGAGGTTCAGTGATGCTAAAATTTTGCCTAGTTTTGAAACTAGCTCTTTTCTGCTTGCCCATCTCACACCCTGGACATGGCTTTTCTTTGTTAAAAGAAATTTGAGGTATCCCATCAACCAGTTGCTTGCGAGACAACTTGTTAATGTTTTTGAAATTGAGGTGGGATAACCTTTTATGCCATAGCCAGTTGGTGTCCTCATCAGCCTTGGTATAGAAACATTGCTCTTTTGGAGCTGGTTCCATATCCATGATGTACACATTGCCTTTTCTTGGTGCAACCATCACCACTTTCCAATCCTTGTTAAATATGGTGCCTTGTGTAATATCGAACAAAACTCTGAAGCCATCATCACAAAGTTGGCTGACACTGATCAGGTTGTATTTCAAACCATTCACAAATGCAACTCTTTTGAATTCGACTTGTCCATTATTGAGCACACCATATCCTTCAGTCTTTCCAGATTGATCATTACCAAACGTCACTGTCGGTCCATCTTGGACAGTGAACTCTTCCAGCAGGGGCTTACATCCGGTCATAGTCCGGCCAGCAGCGCTGTCCAGATACCAGATATTCTTCTTTCGATAGCCCTGCACACCCACAAAAATCATTAGTTATTTTTGTGAACCCATCTTTTCTTGATGGGTTCACTGGACTTCTCTACAGAAGTCACAGTTGATTGTTGTGTTGTAGAACTGGAGGCTGCATCTGGACCTTTTTCACCAAATCCAGGTGCAGGAGTAAAAACGATTGGTACTAGATACTTACTCCCTTTATTTTTACCAGATTTTGTTCCAGATGGAACATTCTTTTGTTTAGGTTTAAAAAGGGGGGTTTTAACATTTTGTTTTAAAACTGGAGGTGGTGAACCTCCTTCCAGATTGTTAATCCGGGCAGTACAACTCTGAACCTGTCGAGACAAAAGTTGGAGTTGACTTTCCAGTTTAACCAAAATATTATTTTCTTCACGCAGTTGAACCTTGGACCTTGGTTCAACTGAAGTTTTAGTCTGTCGGGTCTTGGGCACCTTAGACTTTTGAGGTAAAGGCTTGTTACCAGTGGCCCTTTTGACTGGAGCTTTAGCCTGTTTGGCTCCAGTTTTAACCTCAATGGGGGTGGTCTCAATGGTTTCAGTTTTAACAGCTTCAGGTTGATCATAAGGTGTTTCAACCTGAAGAGCTGGAGGCAATGCATGAAGATCTGGTATGAGAGCTGCCATCTCCAGATCTCCAGATTTCCATGCATTCTTCTGGACATCGATAGTTCTTGAAAATGCATCATAGTTTTTGCCAGATGCTTTTACCCATGACTTGATAATCTTTTGTTCTTTTTCAAGATCAGAAAATAATTTTTGATTATCAAGTTCTAAAGCCTCAATCTTTAAAACTGACTCCTTGAGAGCCAACTGGACACTTTGTAAATCATTCAGTTGTGTTTTAACATTGTTTAGTTCAATTAAGATAGTGTCAAGATACCTTTCACTATCAGATCTTACAGTTTCCACAAAAGCTAAATCACCACTTAATGATTCAGCCAGGTCCAGTTTCAGTTCAGGGTCAACCTGATTATCATAGTCACATACCTTCTTCAAGACGATGTCTACCCATCTTCCAGTGATGACATCTTCTTTTGATACATGTGGTTGTTGCTCTTCCAAGGCCATGAAACACATGTCCCTTTCCTCTTCTTCATCAACTGATGAGTCATCAGAGTACTCCCATTTTCCCTAAGCACTGATCCTTTTCCTTTTCCATGGACAGGAGGGCAATCTGGGCCTTAAGCTTCTTGTATTTAGCTTTGTAGCTATCATCAGGCCGATTGAAATTAGGGACAGAGGGGTCAGTTTGGTTGTTCAACTGACTAGATCTGCATTCCTTCATAAAGTGACCTTTCTTACCACACTTATAGCAGGTAAGATTGGTTTTATCCAGAGAGCTGGAGCTGGAAGCATTGTTGGGGCCATTAAATCTTTTGGATTTATGCTTAAACCTGTTAAAGGTTTTAGCAATCATGGCTACCAGATCATCATCGTCAGTTTCCTCACAACCATCACTGATTTCAGTGGTCAGACCAGAATTCAAGAAACTGTTTAACATCTCCTTCATCGAGTGTACCTGGACACTCTCTGCAGACATTAAAGCAGCACAAGGTCGCTCAGTTACACTAGCTACCTTGGAACTCTGGGCATGGTTCATGGCATCTTGCTCAGCCACCAGCCTTGCAGCATTGTTATCTTCAGTGAATCTGAAGGCTCCATAGAGCGATGCAAGAGTATGGCTGTGCAAGGTTTTACCTTGTCTCAAGACAAGAACCATGTTTTCCCATTTGGAAGGAAGAATATCACAAAACTTCTCAAGAAGAATATCCTTATCCTTCTCTACACCCAAGCATCTCAATTGATTAATGAGGCTAGAAAATCTGATATATGTACCAGTTAGACTTTCATTGGGCAAGGCAAAGAAGGATTCATACTTCTTGTTCAAAGCAACTTTTCTAGTGACAATAGTATCATCACCTCCTTCAAACTGAATAACTAATTCATCCCACATTAACTTGGCACTGGGGAACAACACAAGTGTTGGAATTAGATCTTCAGGGACAACCCCAAGGATCATGTTCTTGAGTCTGGTGTCCAGATCAACAAGTCTACGATCCTCATCTGACCAATGGTCTTCGGGCTTTTCTCTTGAACTTCTTCTTCCAGTTGGATCTAGAAGAGGACTTACTCCAAGAGACATGGGTATATATGGTCCATCCTTAAGGATTTTCAACATATACCTTTCAATCCCACCAAAATGCAACAGCATTCTAGCCTTCCATGTACCAAAAGTCTCACTGTTTCCATCGAATTTGGGAACAGGAGTGTTAGAGTAGTGTACATGGACGTGGGAAGGGGTAGAAGGAGGAGGAGGAGGGTTAGTATTAACGTTTTGAAAAGGTTGTGCATTATTATTCAAGGGGTTTTCACCTGAACCAGAACTATCTCCACCTTCAGTAGTGTTCATCTTAGCAGATCTAGGCAAGTTTATTCGCCTTCTGCTCTGATACCACTTGTAAGTCCCAACTCAGTAGATGGCACTACCTGAAGACACCTCTATGTCGATGGTGGAGTTACTTTGCAATATACTCGCTGAACTGGAGACGACCAGTTACAGAGGTATATACCAAGTTCTAGATAGATTACTTATTTAAATGACAATAAGTAAAGAACAATGCAATAATACAAATAACTTGTAAAGATAACTTGATGAGACAATATGTAATTTTCAATGTGTAATTTATTTATGGATATTAAACAAATTACAAGGTTGTTGCGGAACCAAGATAATACACAAATGTAAATATCCTAACAACCTATGAAATACAATTGATCTACACTCGGAATTTCTCAAGACAATCGAAACACTTAAAGTTGTGAAATGTTCCTTTTAGCGATTGAGAGAATATTACACAAGTTCACCAAGAATATTGCAGGTTTGCAAAGTGTGAAGTGTTGTATGTTTTTCACTTGATATTCTTGGTGTGCAATGACTTGTATTTATAGGCAAAGTTAACATTGGGATGTTAACTTTGGCCGTACAAATGTGGTTGAGAGCATTTAAGGAATAGCATTTAATTCCTTAAAATGCAGTGTAAAGTTGCACGTGAAAGCAACTTTACTTAACCACCTTTATGTACCTTTTATATTTAAATAATAAGATGAGTCTTATTATCCGGGTAAAGGTACATAAAGCATATAAGTCAATTCCTCGTAATCAGTGTAAAGCTTTGTAAGTGCTTTCCACTGATGGTCTCCAGTTTGTAACTGACTAGAATGTCAACTGGGCTTCGCTGCCATTGTCATTCTCTATCTTCCATTTGTTGTCTTTGACTTCAACTGGAATGATTCTTCAACTGGTCAGTTCTCAACTGGAGGAAGTCTTCAGTTGCGTTGACTGTACGGTGCAACTGGACTTCAATATATTTCTGGACAAATCTTCTTGGTCACCAGTTTTACTGGGTCACCAGATGCAACTGGTGACTGGCAAGTGTAAACTGGTGACTGGCCAGTTTCCAGGTGAAACTGGTCCTAACATTATCAATTTCATCTATGTTATTTCCAGTTATAACAATATCATCCACATAAACCAATAAAGCAATAAACACATCATTAGACTGTTTAATATACAGAGAGTAATCATATTTACCCTGAACAAAGCCATGCTCAGCCAAGGCACTAGTTAGCTTAGCATTCCACTGCCTTGGGGCTTGCTTAAGACCATACAATGATTTTTTTAACTTACAAACTTTGTTATTATTTTCATTACCACAACCAAGAGGAACAGTCATATAGACTTCCTCTTCCAAGTCACCATATAAAAAAGCATTGTTAACATCAAGCTGGAATAAAGGCCAGCCTTTATGAACTGCAAGATTAATGAGACATCTTACAGTAACCATTTTAACAACAGGACTAAAAGTTTCTTCATAATCTAAGCCTTCTCTTTGACTATAGCCTTTAGCTACCAACCTAGCTTTATATCTTTCAACCTCACCAGAAGCTTTCTACTTAACCTTGTAAATCCATTTACATCCTATAGGTTCTCTATTACTTGGAAGATCAGTAATTTCCCAAGTGTTATTCCTATATAAAGCTTCAATTTCTTTATTCATGGCTTCAATCCATTTAGGATCTTTAACAGCTTCTTCATATGAAGAAGGTTCATGACATTTGTTTAAAGAAGTAGAGAAACAGAAATTAGCACTACTAAGATGAGAATAACTCACAAACTTTTCAATGCCATATCTCATACTAGAATTAACCACATAATCATTAGTCTCACAGAAGGTCTAGTGACCCTTTCTGACCTTCTTAAACCAGTATTACCTTCATCATTATTATTAACATGAACAACATTATCTATATTAGGAATGTTCACATTTCCCTCAGGAGCATTATGATCAATGATATTCTCATTTGTAGGTGTTGCTGTGTTGCCATCAACTTGTTCATCTATATAAATAGAATCAAACAAATGAGTTGCACTACCTTCACCATTAAATGCATCTTTCCCTTCATCATTGGGATGTGACTCTTTATTAAAGAAATTAAGTTTATCTTTTTCTGAACAATCATTTAAATCTGAAAAAACATTTTTAGTAGAATTCATTTTGAAAGGGAAAACAGTTTCATAAAACTTTACATCTCTAGAGAATAGAACAGATTTAGAGTCAATACTATAAAGTTTATATGCTTTTTTAACAGAAGAGAAACCAGTTAAAACACATTTTTCTGACCTAGGAGAGAACTTGTCAGAATTGTTTAAGACAGTAGAAAAACATAAACAACCAAAGCTTCTTATATGGGAGAGATTAGGTTTTCTTTTATAAATTTTCTCAAAAGGAGAAAAACCATTTAAAAATGATGAAGGTAACCTGTTAATAAGATAGACAGCAGTCAGAATACAATCAGACCAAAAACTCAAAGAAAGACCACTTTGAAACAAGAGACTTCTAGCAACATTTAGCAAATGTCTATGTTTTCTCTCAGCAATACCATTTTGCTGAGGAGTATAACTAACAGTAGTTTGATGTTCAATACCATGCTCAATCAAGTAATTACTCATCTTATTATTTACAAATTCAGTACCATTATCAGAGCTTATACATTTTATTTTTACATCAAACTGATTTACCAACAGATTCACATAAGTTTCAAACATATCAAACACTTCATCTTTAGTTTTTAGAAGATAAACCCACACTGCCCTAGAGTAATCATCAACAATTGTCAAAAAATACTTGAACCCTTCCCTACTAGTAACCCTGTATGGACCCCATAAATCAAGATGTATAAGTTCACCAAGTTTACTTGTTTTATGTGTACTTAAAGGGAATGGCTCTCTGGTTTGTTTTGCTTTATGACACACTTCACAACGAGAAACATAAGTATTTTTTATCCAATTTCAAATCATTTTTTAAGACAGCAAGAACTTGATCAGCAGGGTGACCTAATCTACTATGCCACAAACTTTTTGAAACATGAAAACACATACGTAACACATTATGTGACTTACCAAAAACAAAATCACTTTGATCAAACAAGTAGAGACCATTTGACTCACTACCAGTCCCCAATACATTCCTTCTTGTCAAATCCTGAATATAACACTTAGTCTCATCAAATCCAACAAATAATTTGCTATCTTTTATCAACTTGTGTACAGACAATAGACTTACACAATAATCAGGAACAACAAGAACATCATAAAGAATCACATTATCAGTTAGTTTTAAATTTCCAATTCCTTTTATTTTTGCAAGTGTTCCATTAGGATGACCAACAGTTAAATTCAGATCAGAAACATCTATCACATTAGACATGTTTTTAAATGACACAGTCATGTGTTGATTTGCACCAGAATCTATAATCCACTTTAAGAATTCAATTAATTTATTTTTATCACTAGAAGCACAGAAATATTTATCAAAATTGGAATTAAAGTGCACACTGTTATTAAAGAAATTTGGCATACCTGCCATATTAGCTTGCATACTTCCAGAAGGCTTATCACTAATCAAAGAAATTAACTTCTGCACTTGTTCATTAGTGAATGGTAAAGAATGCACAGAATTCATATTCATATTTGCAGTTTGAGCAGACATAGCATTTAAATTACCAGATTGCACAGAATTCACATTTGCATCACAATTAGCATTAAAACCTTGTTTAAAACCATGATTATGTCTAATTGGATTAGGATGCCTTTTAAAACCAGGTGGATATCCAACAATTTCATAACATCTTTCCATAGTGTGTCCTATCATACCACAGTTTTTACAATTCAAATTAGGATTAGGACCTCTATTTACTGGAAATTTCTTTTTATAATCAACAGACTTAGCAACAAAAGCAGATACTTGAGGTTTAGCATCAATATTAGTGGTTTTTGAACTCCTCTATGTGACTCTTCCCTAGATACAGTAGCAAAAACACTTTTAACATCATGTAATGGATCTTTAGACAACAAAGTATTTCTTATAGGCTGATATATATCATCTAGACCTATCAAAAACTGCATCAGTTTAATCAATTTATCATGAGTACCTACTTCCTCTCTAGCTTCACAAGTACAGTTAGGCAGTTTAGTAAGAATATCAAATTCTCTCCAAAGAGAGTTCAGTTTATGATAGTATTCAGATAATGACAAACCATTTTGTTTGAATGTATTAATTTTATGCATCAAATTATACACAATTGAACCATCAACCTTATCATATGTTTCTTTAAGTTCATTCCAAACAGTAGCAGCATTTTCAGAGAATACTTGGCCTAAATAAACATCTTGAGAAACAGAACTTAATATCCAAGAAAGAACCACAGCATTACATCTTTCCCATTGTTGAGACTGATCAGGACTAGTAGCATAAGCAGTTTTAACAACAGTACCATCAATAAAACCAGTTTTATTTTTAGTTTGTAAAGCTAGTTTCATAGCACTAGCCCATATTCTATAGTTTTCAGTACCAGACAATTTCACAGAAACAATAGGAACACCAGTAGTGTCATTAGCATGCAAATATAACGGATTACCAATATCCAGACCACTAATAGTAGCAGTACCACCCATTTTAATAAAGATAACAAACAAATATCACACAAACAAATTTTTAAACAAATAATCAAACAAAAATATCAAAAAGCACAAATAAAAAAAAAAAAAAAAAAAAAAAAAAAAAAAAAAGATAACAAACAAATATCACACAGACAAATTTTTAAACAAATAATCAAACAAAAGATATCAAATAGCACAAATAAGCAAATAAAATTATCTGGAGTTTTTCAGATCACACAGGAATCGATATAGTTTGCAGGTATAACTACTACCAGGATTCCACACTTCTTCAAGGAAGAGGGTCAAGGCAAGCTGTAAGTACCCTGTATATCAACTCAAGGCAATCCACCAGATAATGGAAAGAAGACTTACAGTGCTATAGGAATAAGAAGGAATTTAAGAAGAAGAGAGTATCACCAAATTGATACTCAGCGGAAGCAATAATAATCAACACTTGTAACCTAATTAGGGTTTTTAGATGAAAACCCTAATTCTCAAACCCTAGATCTCGAATATCAGAAAATCCCCAAAATATCAGAAACCCTAATTTTCTCAAACCCTAGATCTTCGATTATCAGAAAACCTGGCTCTGATACCATGTAAAAAATATGAACAGAAACCAAAATAATGCAATAATCAACATTATTGCCCAGAAATCAATCAACAACTAGTAGTCCTCAAACGAGTGCTACTTATTACAATGAAAAAGAATCGTCCCCTTAATGGATGCGATTCACTAATACATAAACTCTCTTACAATACCACCTCACTACAACTCTCTTAAAATACTAGATAAAAGAATAAGATCAAGATGATCTTTTACAGACAGAATAATAAGACAGAAATATAGATACAGAATATGTATATATATCGAACAATAACCCTAAAACTCTCTTAACCCTAAGTCGATTGGATGCGAGTATATATAAACCAGACTTTGAGCTATTGTCACTTTTAGTCCCTGCAGAATAGAACAATACAAATATATACCAAAATATAAACATACCTGAAAAACCTTTAGAAGATGTCAAGAACAGTCCCTGAAAGTTATAAAGATTGTATAACAATACATATTTTTACCAACATGGGATCAGAGGGTTTCCATCCAATTACCCTTTTTTTATATTGTATAGATATGATATATTTATAAAAAAAAATCATATTTTTATACAGTAATTTTTTTTTGAAATCATATCCTATAATTGCTTAACTAGAATACATGGTTGTTTGGTTGTTTAACTAGAATAATTGTTTTCTATAGTCATGGATCTCATATCAGACATACGTGGTTCATGCTACACATACTGCTCAATTGTATGTTACTGTTGTATTTCTAATGCTAACTATTAACTACTAACCTAATAAAATAAAAAAGTAGTTGGTTGTTATGTCAATAACAACCGAAATTGTATAATGCTCGATATTAATGATATATAAGAAAGGGATAAATTATGGTGTGAATAACTGATATTAGTGACTTTTCTATTTTATGTTTATGTAAAAGATTGACAAGTTATTGTTTTTATATAAAAAGCTATAATATTTTTTCGTTTTTAGGATGAAAAATGAAAAAGTTGTCAATGTAAAGGTCGAAATATAATTTTTGCTATGGCCAAAGAGTCGATAGCGAGGGGTCCTTCATATGCACAAGCCAATTATTGTGACTTGATTGAACACTTGCCCTATAATTCAAAGACTTAATTTATGTTCATTTTTAATGTGTTTATACCAATTTTAAATTCTAAACGTTTGCATCACAATAAATGATAACTATATTAGATTTTTTTTTAAACGGTAATTTGGATCACTGACGGAGCACTAGAGTATTATCGTGCCACCAGGGTACCACTTGATCATATCCCACAACATGTTAAAGCTATCACTTTTGCATAGAAAAAATACTATAAGCTGAATATTTATCTAAAACAATAGACGTAAACAAATCGTGAAAGCTAAGCTTTGTTGCATTACAAAGTGATACATGCAGAGGCGGAGGGAGATCGAGGGGGGACTAGGGGGTGTTTGGTCCCCCAACAACCATGATTTTCACCGGAAGTTACATGTTATGGCGGAAAGAATGGTGGGTTCGCAAGTGGCAAGCCACCCCCAACGTGCAGACAAAATTTTTAACATTAATATTTTTGTGCCTTTTGGAAATGCGATTGAAATCACGCGGATGTCAAAGTTTTTTTTTTTGCCGTTAGAAACCATTTGCAGGTTCACATGTGAGGAAGATGAAGTCGTTTTTGATATTTAGATATTATATTACAAATTCCAATATGACCCCTACATTATTATCAAGTCTTTTTAAGTCTTATTCTAATAAAGTTATTTCTTTTTATCCCTTGAATGAACTTGTAGACATTTATATGGATTGGATTTTATAGATGGGTTTTTCTAACTTGTGCCCTAAGGGCACACATAAGGGTGTCTCGGGAATTGAAAAAGGTAAGAATATTCTTTTTGAAAAATGCATTTTTCAAATCCCGAGAAGAATATTATTACCTTTTTCAATTTCCGAGAAGAATATTCTTACCTTTTTCAATTCCCGAGACACCCTTATGTGTGCCCTTAGGGCACAAGTTAGAAATATCCTTTATAGATATATAGAGAAGGATAGGGTGTGATATGTAAATATAATGATGATGGTGGGTATGATGTAGATGTTTTGAGGATTTGTGGGGCTTGTTTGTAATGTAACCGAAATTTTAATTGGAAGTAAATTGATGATTGCATATAAATTTGCAATTTATTTGTTTTACTTTCTGGTACTAAACTACCCAGGTGCCAAACTATTAGAATTTTTTGTTTATTTTTTATAAATAGTACCTAACTAGTAAAATACCCGTGCGTAGCTCGGGTTACAACTATTAATGTAAGTTTAAAAGTCACATTAAACAATTATAGATGAGACAAAATAAATAAAATAGGTTTTAAGGTTTTGTAATTAAGAATTGTGATGGATAGAGTTTGGGACAGGTAGTATCATATACAAACCCGATAAGAAAAAAATTACCCGAATCTGTCCGGATACTCATCGGGCATCGAGGATAAAAAGACTTTCCAAAACCTAGTCTATATTATAAAACCTAAAACCTGACCGATAGTGATGACTTTCTTAACACTGGTCTTATCTACCTAAACTATTTTGTTACTTTACAATATATATTTCTCAACCCTTGAAATAACTATACCATCCATTTTACATTAATTACTTTTACTTTAATAACCACACCACCATTGTCGCCACCGCCACTGTCGCCACCACCACCTCCACCGTCACCGCCAACGCCATCACCACCTCAGGCACTTTTGGTATTTTTTTATGTTTTATTTTTTGAATTTTTTGTTTTTTTTAATAAAAATGAAAAAGAAAAATTCCCCGGTGATAATACAGTACGAGATTTGCCTTTAGAGGTATTAATAAGGGGTAGCTAGTGGGGATGATAGGTCATAGGGTGATAGATAACAGAAAGTGATCGGTGATGGATAATCTACCTAACGGGTTCTGTCCTTACTCATCATGGCCCAGCCATGGACTTACAGGCTTCGCCTGTAGCTGTATGGGCTACACCTTTGAAATTATTTATTTGTTTTTTTAATGAGCTTTTATTAAAAAGAAAAAAAAAATTAAGTAAAATTAATGAAAAAAAAGTAAAAATAGATTTATTCCTTCAATCTTGTTAGATTAATTGTTTTCAATTTAACTTTAAGCGTGGTTAACATAATTGAAGACATGAAAAAATATAAGCATGTTTATCTTTAGATAATATTATGTATAACTACTTTGTTAAAGTTATTTGTTATAAGTATTAATACTAATACCTTTTCATATAAAGACCTGCTTACAAATGTACGTATTATATTGAAAAGTAGATCAAGCTAGCTAGGTACCAAATTAAGAAAACAAAGGGATAACTGCTTATCTATTTAGGGACATATGGTAATGTATGCTAATTGCTAAGTATGTTGTTAAGAGACAAACAAATTTAACATTAACGACAATAATACGACTGATCGAAATACGAGTTAGTAACACTCATACAACTGAATGACTGATATCTATTTCAACCCGAATATTAAAAACATTAGGTACCCCATCAGACCAAAACGTATAGTAGCAGTCCCTCGTGTCATAAAAAAATCACCAGTGCGGCTAGCAACCAAAAGATTTTGGCTCATCAAATCTGCACCCATAGCTTGAATTGAAAACTAACGTGTAAGAAAACATGCATTACACTCACTCTTTGAATCGTAAAAGTAAAAAACCTTGAGATTGTGCCACTGTTCCGTATTGGACGTTTATCTTAGTAATTGGAAATCTCCAAGACTATTAGCCCATTTATAGTTATCGCTTTGTTTTCATCAATCATTTATCTCCAAGCTAGCCAACCTACATAAAACACTTTGAATAGATAAGTACTACTTTGAAACTAAAATTGAAAACATATATGTATATTAAATACATGGCCAAATGATTTTTTATAATTATTGTATAGTATTAGTATTGTTTTTATGTTGTTTTGATATGGTTTTTAATTCGTATTTGGCGTTTAGGTGCTTCAGGAATAGATATGGCAGGGAAATCAAGCAGGGAGCTGCCCACCAATGAAGCAAGGTAAATATTCTTCAATAGATGTTCTTTTTATCATTTCTTCAATAGAAAGTTTATAATTGGATGCATTTGAGTAGTTAGTTCACAAATTTATAGTGTTGGGTAATTTCATCAGTGAAGCATCCAAATCCAGCTTCTATGAACTTATTTGATCATGTGCCAACTACTTGGATCAGGAACCAAATTGCACAAGGCAAGGTGAGTAAAAATTCAGTTTGTTCTCTATCAATCTATCGATATATGTTTTCTTTCTATTATATATCGATTGTCTTTTGTACTTAGTCATCAGTTCAGGCCTTCCCAGAACCTTCTTCACCAGGTACCTTTTACACTTTGATTGATAATATCATTAGTATTAGGCAGTGTTTGGATCACCATGTAAAATCACCATATAAAATGATAGAGCACCATATGTATTTTACAGTCCTTTCATACTTGGAAACCGGCTTCATCTATAATGGCTTCGCCCTTAACAGCCTTAAGACCACAACAACCTATTACTAATGATTTCACTTTTCAAAGTCCCCTGCCAAAAACCCCACAGGGTTGGCCTTCCCAGAACCTTCTTCACCAGGTACCTTTTACACTTTGATTGATAATATCATTAGTATTAGGCAGTGTTTGGATCACCATGTAAAATCACCATATAAAATGATAGAGCACCATATGTATTTTACAGTCCTTTCATACTTGGAAACCGGCTTCATCTATAATGGCTTCGCCCTTAACAGCCTTAAGACCACAACAACCTATTACTAATGATTTCACTTTTCAAAGTCCCCTGCCAAAAACCCCACAGGGTTGGCCTTCCCAGAACCTTCTTCACCAGGTACCTTTTACACTTTGATTGATAATATCATTAGTATTAGGCAGTGTTTGGATCACCATGTAAAATCACCATATAAAATGATAGAGCACCATATGTATTTTACAGTCCTTTCATACTTGGAAACCGGCTTCATCTATAATGGCTTCGCCCTTAACAGCCTTAAGACCACAACAACCTATTACTAATGATTTCACTTTTCAAAGTCCCCTGCCAAAAACCCCACAGGGTTGGCCTTCCCAGAACCTTCTTCACCAGGTACCTTTTACACTTTGATTGATAATATCATTAGTATTAGGCAGTGTTTGGATCACCATGTAAAATCACCATATAAAATGATAGAGCACCATATGTATTTTACAGTCCTTTCATACTTGGAAACCGGCTTCATCTATAATGGCTTCGCCCTTAACAGCCTTAAGACCACAACAACCTATTACTAATGATTTCACTTTTCAAAGTCCCCTGCCAAAAACCCCACAGGGTTGGCCTTCCCAGAACCTTCTTCACCAGGTACCTTTTACACTTTGATTGATAATATCATTAGTATTAGGCAGTGTTTGGATCACCATGTAAAATCACCATATAAAATGATAGAGCACCATATGTATTTTACAGTCCTTTCATACTTGGAAACCGGCTTCATCTATAATGGCTTCGCCCTTAACAGCCTTAAGACCACAACAACCTATTACTAATGATTTCACTTTTCAAAGTCCCCTGCCAAATACACCACACGCCCAAAATAACTAATACCCAGTATCATAACTCCATCAAAATTTTATGGGGTTCCCTTCGTGCGCACACGCAACGCCGTCGCCATTTGCAGGTTAATCTTACCATCACCAACGCCTCCACCGCCGCCTTCCATCTCCACCACCGCTATCAACACCAGCGGCGCCGTCCATCACCACTGCTGCCCTAAATTGTCATCACCATCGCAAAGAGCACTGATCTCCGGCCGCCATAACCAAGATCAGCCCCGCCGCAACCATCGACGCCATGGACAACCATCACCACCTTCATTTATGATTGGGGTCCCTGATTTATAGAATCACTCCTCCTGTATGTACATGATACGTATATGTGTATTTGTTTGTTATATATGTTTGTTATTATTGTAAGTTATCTTTTTTACGACACGATGAGTATGTATATTGATGGGTGCTTTTTCAAATAAAAATCCTTTTTATAATTATTGTATAGTATTAGTATTGTTTTTATGTTGTTTTGATATGGTTTTTAATTCGTATTTGGCGTTTAGGTGCTTCAGGAATAGATATGGCAGGGAAATCAAGCAGGGAGCTGCCCACCAATGAAGCAAGGTAAATATTCTTCAATAGATGTTCTTTTTATCATTTCTTCAATAGAAAGTTTATAATTGGATGCATTTGAGTAGTTAGTTCACAAATTTATAGTGTTGGGTAATTTCATCAGTGAAGCATCCAAATCCAGCTTCTATGAACTTATTTGATCATGTGCCAACTACTTGGATCAGGAACCAAATTGCACAAGGCAAGGTGAGTAAAAATTCAGTTTGTTCTCTATCAATCTATCGATATATGTTTTCTTTCTATTATATATCGATTGTCTTTTGTACTTAGTCATCAGTTCAGGCCTTCCCAGAACCTTCTTCACCAGGTACCTTTTACACTTTGATTGATAATATCATTAGTATTAGGCAGTGTTTGGATCACCATGTAAAATCACCATATAAAATGATAGAGCACCATATGTATTTTACAGTCCTTTCATACTTGGAAACCGGCTTCATCTATAATGGCTTCGCCCTTAACAGCCTTAAGACCACAACAACCTATTACTAATGATTTCACTTTTCAAAGTCCCCTGCCAAAAACCCCACAGGGTTGGCCTTCCCAGAACCTTCTTCACCAGGTACCTTTTACACTTTGATTGATAATATCATTAGTATTAGGCAGTGTTTGGATCACCATGTAAAATCACCATATAAAATGATAGAGCACCATATGTATTTTACAGTCCTTTCATACTTGGAAACCGGCTTCATCTATAATGGCTTCGCCCTTAACAGCCTTAAGACCACAACAACCTATTACTAATGATTTCACTTTTCAAAGTCCCCTGCCAAAAACCCCACAGGGTTGGCCTTCCCAGAACCCACAAGTGCATCCACTGGAAAACTTTGGACAAGCTCAGCAAAATCATCCATTCATGGGATTCCGACCACAAAACTTGGCTCCTATGAATCAGCAATTCTGTGACAATGGCCCATATTCTTGGGGCGGGCTGGTAGGTTCTAACCTATTTGTACATCAACACGTGCATGATCCATTTTCCCAGGCTGCTTTGCCTAAGCCTAACCTTCAAAATTCAAGAAAACAAGATAGTGATCCCGAGTATGATGACTTGATGGCATCTGTTATGCTTGCTCTATGGTAAATTATATCATTTTAGGCTATTTTCCAACTTATGCATGTTTTTTCGTCTTTAAAGGTGAGATTTCAGGTTTGGCTCAGTAGTTCTTTATAATAATGGCATTCGTTTCTGAATATTTATCTGTGCAGAATGTGCCCCCTAGCTTTTTTCTCCGAAGAAGTTATTCCTGTGCTGTTAGTCTTTCTTACCATAATGTTTCTTTTTTTGTCGTGGCTTTTAATTTCCTTTGATATGATCTTTGAGGATTGCAGAACTAAATATGATAATATGCATTACTGTGAAACATTCCACCAACCAGTTGGAGAGAATGTCGATTTTGTGAGAAGGTAATATTAGATCCTATGATTTCTTAAACTCTCTATATTACCAGGGATGATGAGATGGGTGGGTTGGGTAACAGGTCAAACCGGTTCGTGTTGGAACGGTTGCACCGGGTTTACTCGCGAGAACTTTTATCTTCCTATTTAATTTTTAAATCATATAATGAGTGCCGTTAGTTATGATGAATACTATGTAAAGATTTGGTTAAAATGCTCTTTAGAAGGTTGTATGCGTAATAGCAGCCTTTTTTGCATCTTCAGGTTGTTTTTTGTCCTTTATCACTACCCGCCAGTTAGATTTTTGGTTGAGTTTAATTGGAAATCTGGTGTGACTGCTATAGATTGGTCTAATGGTGCTATCAATTTGCAAATTTGTCTGTTTTGTAGGGTATGGAATTAGCGCTAAAGAAGCTTAAACATTAGTCTTCCATTCATGAGGAGATATTTTATCTTTGTGACAGGTTTTTTTGAGTTCTATTAAGTGTCAACCAAGAGCAATGTAATTGGCTACGATAGTGATACTCTTAGTCGACCTATGGTTAATGATTAATGAACTTATATCGAATATACCTTTTTTTATGTAGATGGAGAACATGTCGTATGTATATGCATAATTGTGATTATGAATTACGAGATGATCAGATTTAGTCCATCTATGATTGCTCCAGGAGCGGTGTATGCAACCCCTTCCACATTACACAAGACTCAAGTGTGGTAAGAGACTTTGGAAATGCCTTTAACTGAGCACTTTGTGGTTCTATGAGAAGGTATAAGCATAGCTTTTTCATTCAATTTTGTTTAATAATAACAACAAATAGTGCATATATTGTAACTTAAGGGTGCCTCACTTATTTAAGTATCTATAGCATTCTTGAAGTGACATATAAGTGGTGATCACATGGTCTTATAAGAAATGCTATATTGAGAAATTTGAAGTTTGGAAATCCCAAAATTGGAAGTTTATACAAAGGAGTCAAAACGAAAATTGTCAGTTTTAGTTGGACAGGACGAAGGGAGAAACACCTCTTAATAGTCTCTGTGTTTTTTTATGTAGATGGAGAACATGTCGTATGTATATGCATAATTGTGATTATGAATTACGAGATGATCAGATTTAGTCCATCTATGATTGCTCCAGGAGCGGTGTATGCAACCCCTTCCACATTACACAAGACTCAAGTGTGGTAAGAGACTTTGGAAATGCCTTTAACTGAGCACTTTGTGGTTCTATGAGAAGGTATAAGCATAGCTTTTTCATTCAATTTTGTTTAATAATAACAACAAATAGTGCATATATTGTAACTTAAGGGTGCCTCACTTATTTAAGTATCTATAGCATTCTTGAAGTGACATATAAGTGGTGATCACATGGTCTTATAAGAAATGCTATATTGAGAAATTTGAAGTTTGGAAATCCCAAAATTGGAAGTTTATACAAAGGAGTCAAAACGAAAATTGTCAGTTTTAGTTGGACAGGACGAAGGGAGAAACACCTCTTAATAGTCTCTGTGTTTTTTATATGATCATTCTTTTACCACAAACGATTTAAAGTCACTTTCATTAACTATTAAATGAATGCTAATGTGGATGTGCAGGGTGCATGGAGCACTCTCTCCTGACTTAAAAAACTTGGACTAGATCCGGAATGTAGCCCATCCTGTTAATGTGCTAGATCAGGGATTTCTGTATGATTTGTTATGGGTTGATCCTGATGGAGATTTGGAAGGCTGGGGTGAGAATGACAGGGGCATGTCATATACATTTGGGGCTGACAAGGTCGTGGAATTTCTTGGTAAAGCATAAATCATTTTCTTTTTCAAGCTATTGTCATGTAACTTATTTTGTTTCTTATTATTATAAATGGCTATTTTGAACCATTTACTTATGAGTTGTGTATATCTCAAAAGCCAAATGGATTGAAATAAAGCTTAGTTAAAATGGGTCATAAGTAAAAGGTTAACAATTGCCAAACTTATAATTTTGGATGCATCCATACTACAAATTCTTTTATCCAACAATATAAATTATTATGGTTCTAATTTTGCTAAGAAAAAAATTGAAGTAGTTACAAATCATTTTAGAAAATGGACTAAACAATGTATGGATCACCTGGCTCATAAATTATTAATGAGTTTTATTATATATAATCATGATTGTTTAAACTGGGTTTTGCTTTAAATTGATGTTGTAGGAACTTCTTATCAGGAAGCTCCTTTGGTGGTTAAAACAGATGTATTCTATACCTTTGATGATGATGATAATAGAAACTCGACAGAGCATCGAGAACTTATGAGCAGGTTCATATCTTTTATCTAATTACTAGAATCCAATTACTTCATTTCATTTTTAAATGTTTTGGCCTCTCAGGTGATCCATTTTTGGCTAAAGTCGAGTTAATTGTGTGTGTAATATATGATACTTACTCTATGAGAATTCTACTGTTACTGTTCGCTTACGCTTTATTATGATTATGTTTATATATGAATTTGGAGTATTACTGTTACTTTATGTTTTTGGCCTCTCGGGTGATCAATTTGTGTTACTAAAATCTGGTTTTATGTGATTTGTGTGTATAGATTGGTCTAATGGTGCTATCAATTTGCAAATTTGTCTGTTTTGTAGGGTATGGAATTAGCGCTAAAGAAGCTTAAACATTAGTCTTCCATTCATGAGGAGATATTTTATCTTTGTGACAGGTTTTTTTGAGTTCTATTAAGTGTCAACCAAGAGCAATGTAATTGGCTACGATAGTGATACTCTTAGTCGACCTATGGTTAATGATTAATGAACTTATATCGAATATACCTTTTTTTATGTAGATGGAGAACATGTCGTATGTATATGCATAATTGTGATTATGAATTACGAGATGATCAGATTTAGTCCATCTATGATTGCTCCGGGAGCGGTGTATGCAACCCCTTCCACATTACACAAGACTCAAGTGTGGTAAGAGACTTTGGAAATGCCTTTAACTGAGCACTTTGTGGTTCTATGAGAAGGTATAAGCATAGCTTTTTCATTCAATTTTGTTTAATAATAACAACAAATAGTGCATATATTGTAACTTAAGGGTGCCTCACTTATTTAAGTATCTATAGCATTCTTGAAGTGACATATAAGTGGTGATCACATGGTCTTATAAGAAATGCTATATTGAGAAATTTGAAGTTTGGAAATCCCAAAATTGGAAGTTTATACAAAGGAGTCAAAACGAAAATTGTCAGTTTTAGTTGGACAGGACGAAGGGAGAAACACCTCTTAATAGTCTCTGTGTTTTTTATATGATCATTCTTTTACCACAAACGATTTAAAGTCACTTTCATTAACTATTAAATGAATGCTAATGTGGATGTGCAGGGTGCATGGAGCACTCTCTCCTGACTTAAAAAACTTGGACTAGATCCGGAATGTAGCCCATCCTGTTAATGTGCTAGATCAGGGATTTCTGTATGATTTGTTATGGGTTGATCCTGATGGAGATTTGGAAGGCTGGGGTGAGAATGACAGGGGCATGTCATATACATTTGGGGCTGACAAGGTCGTGGAATTTCTTGGTAAAGCATAAATCATTTTCTTTTTCAAGCTATTGTCATGTAACTTATTTTGTTTCTTATTATTATAAATGGCTATTTTGAACCATTTACTTATGAGTTGTGTATATCTCAAAAGCCAAATGGATTGAAATAAAGCTTAGTTAAAATGGGTCATAAGTAAAAGGTTAACAATTGCCAAACTTATAATTTTGGATGCATCCATACTACAAATTCTTTTATCCAACAATATAAATTATTATGGTTCTAATTTTGCTAAGAAAAAAATTGAAGTAGTTACAAATCATTTTAGAAAATGGACTAAACAATGTATGGATCACCTGGCTCATAAATTATTAATGAGTTTTATTATATATAATCATGATTGTTTAAACTGGGTTTTGCTTTAAATTGATGTTGTAGGAACTTCTTATCAGGAAGCTCCTTTGGTGGTTAAAACAGATGTATTCTATACCTTTGATGATGATGATAATAGAAACTCGACAGAGCATCGAGAACTTATGAGCAGGTTCATATCTTTTATCTAATTACTAGAATCCAATTACTTCATTTCATTTTTAAATGTTTTGGCCTCTCAGGTGATCCATTTTTGGCTAAAGTCGAGTTAATTGTGTGTGTAATATATGATACTTACTCTATGAGAATTTGAAGTTTGGAAATCCCAAAATTGGAAGTTTATACAAAGGAGTCAAAACGAAAATTGTCAGTTTTAGTTGGACAGGACGAAGGGAGAAACACCTCTTAATAGTCTCTGTGTTTTTTATATGATCATTCTTTTACCACAAACGATTTAAAGTCACTTTCATTAACTATTAAATGAATGCTAATGTGGATGTGCAGGGTGCATGGAGCACTCTCTCCTGACTTAAAAAACTTGGACTAGATCCGGAATGTAGCCCATCCTGTTAATGTGCTAGATCAGGGATTTCTGTATGATTTGTTATGGGTTGATCCTGATGGAGATTTGGAAGGCTGGGGTGAGAATGACAGGGGCATGTCATATACATTTGGGGCTGACAAGGTCGTGGAATTTCTTGGTAAAGCATAAATCATTTTCTTTTTCAAGCTATTGTCATGTAACTTATTTTGTTTCTTATTATTATAAATGGCTATTTTGAACCATTTACTTATGAGTTGTGTATATCTCAAAAGCCAAATGGATTGAAATAAAGCTTAGTTAATGGGTCATAAGTAAAAGGTTATTAATGGTATTATTAATGGTATTATTAATGGTATTATTAATGGTATTATTAATGGTATTATTAATGGTATTATTAATGGTATTATTAATGGTATTATTAATGGTATTATTAATGGTATTATTAATGGTATTATTAATGGTATTATTAATGGTATTATTAATGGTATTATTAATGGTATTATTAATGGTATTATTAATGGTATTATTAATGGTATTATTAATGGTATTATTAATGGTATTATTAATGGTATTATTAATGGTATTATTAATGGTATTATTAATGGTATTATTAATGGTATTATTAATGGTATTATTAATGGTATTATTAATGGTATTATTAATGGTATTATTAATGGTATTATTAATGGTATTATTAATGGTATTATTAATGGTATTATTAATGGTATTATTAATGGTATTATTAATGGTATTATTAATGGTATTATTAATGGTATTATTAATGGTATTATTAATGGTATTATTAATGGTATTATTAATGGTATTATTAATGGTATTATTAATGGTATTATTAATGGTATTATTAATGGTATTATTAATGGTATTATTAATGGTATTATTAATGGTATTATTAATGGTATTATTAATGGTATTATTAATGGTATTATTAATGGTATTATTAATGGTATTATTAATGGTATTATTAATGGTATTATTAATGGTATTATTAATGGTATTATTAATGGTATTATTAATGGTATTATTAATGGTATTATTAATGGTATTATTAATGGTATTATTAATGGTATTATTAATGGTATTATTAATGGTATTATTAATGGTATTATTAATGGTATTATTAATGGTATTATTAATGGTATTATTAATGGTATTATTAATGGTATTATTAATGGTATTATTAATGGTATTATTAATGGTATTATTAATGGTATTATTAATGGTATTATTAATGGTATTATTAATGGTATTATTAATGGTATTATTAATGGTATTATTAATGGTATTATTAATGGTATTATTAATGGTATTATTAATGGTATTATTAATGGTATTATTAATGGTATTATTAATGGTATTATTAATGGTATTATTAATGGTATTATTAATGGTATTATTAATGGTATTATTAATGGTATTATTAATGGTATTATTAATGGTATTATTAATGGTATTATTAATGGTATTATTAATGGTATTATTAATGGTATTATTAATGGTATTATTAATGGTATTATTAATGGTATTATTAATGGTATTATTAATGGTATTATTAATGGTATTATTAATGGTATTATTAATGGTATTATTAATGGTATTATTAATGGTATTATTAATGGTATTATTAATGGTATTATTAATGGTATTATTAATGGTATTATTAATGGTATTATTAATGGTATTATTAATGGTATTATTAATGGTATTATTAATGGTATTATTAATGGTATTATTAATGGTATTATTAATGGTATTATTAATGGTATTATTAATGGTATTATTAATGGTATTATTAATGGTATTATTAATGGTATTATTAATGGTATTATTAATGGTATTATTAATGGTATTATTAATGGTATTATTAATGGTATTATTAATGGTATTATTAATGGTATTATTAATGGTATTATTAATGGTATTATTAATGGTATTATTAATGGTATTATTAATGGTATTATTAATGGTATTATTAATGGTATTATTAATGGTATTATTAATGGTATTATTAATGGTATTATTAATGGTATTATTAATGGTATTGTATAATATATTATATATCTTTAAAACCATTTTTTCTTTTTCTTTTTTTTGAAAGGTGAATTTCGTTGGAAATTTCGTGTCGCGATTCGACAGCGAGAGGTCTAGCATACGTTGTCTTAACTGGGTCCGCGCTAGAGAGCTCCCTCGAAGTAGAAATGCTTATTTTAAATACCCGATGAGGGGAAAACCCCCTACTAATCCGCCCGAAGGCACGACGATTAATAGGGGTAAACCCTGCTTTTTCAGACTTGAACCTGGGAATACCCAAGTCAAGCCCTCATAAAAAGACTTAATTCTTATGTACTCCTCAAGGCTTGAACACAAGACCTTTTACAAGGAGATGATATTTCAACCATTGAGCTAAAGCCCAAAGACTAATACCATTTTTTATAGTGAATATTAATCATCACAGTCTACCTTATACGAGGGATCACGTAACACACTAACATAAGATAACTTATGTTAATTGCCTGTGTTAGTGTTTCACGTATATTTCACTATAATTGTGTTGTTTGCTTCTCTCGTTGCTAGATATTTATCAGTATTAATTAATGTCAAACACATAATGACACCCATAAATATTAGCCATATCTAGAGGAAGATCATTTAAGAACCTTATTTTCTCAAAAACCAAAGAACTTATAACTTAGGATAACGAGTGAATTACAAAAGTTGTCGTAAATTACAAAAATTGTCTTTTTTGGCATGTCATTTTTGCTCGTTTCATCTCCATGAGAGTTAATTATATATACTAGCTAGTCATTCTCAAGTTGGCTATTTATGTCTCAAAATAGTAAGTAGCCACCATAAAGAATTAAGGATGACTGTTTAATAACTTGCCGGAGGGATGTAAAATGTAGAAAATTTGCATCCAATAGGGACGATTTTGTAGGTTGTGATCATTTGAAAACTAAAATTTTCGTGAAAACTAGAAAACTGACGAAAACACACTGTGATCTGAATATTAACACAATGTGTTTTTTTTAGAAAACACATTGTGTTAAGTTCATATCACAGTGTGTCTGAACAATTTTCTGATTTTCACACGCTATCAAAAACACACTGTGATTTAAAACTTAACACAATGTGTTTTTAGAAAACACAATAAAAACACATTGTGTTTTTAGAAAAAAAATAATAAAAACACATTGTGTTAGATTCAGATCACAATGTGTTTTGGCTAGTTTTCTAGTTTTCACAGAAATTTTAGTTTTCAAATGAACATTTCACCGATTTTGTAATCTACACTACGGTAAAAGTTTAAAACGGTTTATGAACACCGGTGAAATGCTTGTTTTGTTTGCGATAACCACCTTCATCTTAATATTATTTTGTCGAGTGTTACGAACATGTTTTCGGGTATATAAGTAAAGTTTGTTACAGGTTGGCTTAAGCTTCTCGGGGCTTCATGCGAGTTTAATTTTGGGGCCCAATACATAAGCATACAAACGAAGTTTGATGGGTTTTAAGTTTCAAACCCATAATGCATTTCATTTTATCATCGCGTTAGACAAGAGAAAATTGATTGAAAGTTTGAAACGTAGAAAAAGAAAAGCTATATCAGTATTGATAACAATTGAACCTAAGAAAGGAGAGACTATTTGAAATTTCCGCCATAATCACATATGGGGGCTGTTAAAGTTGGAAGATGATGTAAAAAGTAAAAACCATTTGAAGGATTGGAAAAGTGTAGGCATTAAGGCATGTTGCCTTATTCTCTATTTTTTTAAGCCCAATTATTAAAATATTAGGGGTCTTTATCACTTGGGAGCTCTAGGCCATTGCCTAACCCACTTTTATAATAGATTCGACCGTGGTTTGTTTGTTAGGGTTATTTTTGAAGATAAGTTTTTTACTCAGATATACATGATAAACTTAGGTATTTTCATAATCGTTTATAAACCTTTTTTTTCCGTCCACATATAAGATGTACCCAATGAACGAGACCACCCCGGTGGTGAATGAGTTTTGAAATGTTAACATGTGCTTGGGTTACGTATTAGGGAAAAGTGAGTATGGGGCTGTTATGCATCCAACTTGGGTGAAAAACCCCTCACATACTAATTTTTTAATATTTTGAATAAATGTTTGGGCCCCCATGTTTTTTATGGTTTAAAAAAAGGTATGTGAGGGGTTTTTCACCCAACTTAAGTGCCTAACAGCCTCATATTCCCTTCCTCCTACGTATTAATGCATATACTTAATAATTTAATGTTTTAAGTTCTGCAAAAAAATGGTATTTCCTAGAAAAAAGAAAAAAAAAAAAAAAAAAAAAAAAAAAAAAAAAAAAAAAAAAAAAAAAAAAAAAAAAAAAAAAAAAAAAAAAAAAAAAAAAAAAAAAAAAAAAAAAAAAAAAAAAAAAAAAAAAAAAAAAAAAAAAAAAAAAAAAAAAAAAAAAAAAAAAAAAAAAAAAAAAAAAAAAAAAAAAAAAAAAAAAAAAAAAAAAAAAAAAAAAAAAAAAAAAAAAAAAAAAAAAAAAAAAAAAAAAAAAAAAAAAAAAAAAAAAAAAAAAAAAAAAAAAAAAAAAAAAAAAAAAAAAAAAAAAAAAAAAAAAAAAAAAAAAAAAAAAAAAAAAAAAAAAAAAAAAAAAAAAAAAAAAAAAAAAAAAAAAAAAAAAAAAAAAAAAAAAAAAAAAAAAAAAAAAAAAAAAAAAAAAAAAAAAAAAAAAAAAAAAAAAAAAAAAAAAAAAAAAAAAAAAAAAAAAAAAAAAAAAAAAAAAAAAAAAAAAAAAAAAAAAAAAAAAAAAAAAAAAAAAAAAAAAAAAAAAAAAAAAAAAAAAAAAAAAAAAAAAAAAAAAAAAAAAAAAAAAAAAAAAAAAAAAAAAAAAAAAAAAAAAAAAAAAAAAAAAAAAAAAAAAAAAAAAAAAAAAAAAAAAAAAAAAAAAAAAAAAAAAAAAAAAAAAAAAAAAAAAAAAAAAAAAAAAAAAAAAAAAAAAAAAAAAAAAAAAAAAAAAAAAAAAAAAAAAAAAAAAAAAAAAAAAAAAAAAAAAAAAAAAAAACAATAATATAAAAAAAAGTGAGTATGATGCTGTTATGCACCTAACTTGGGTGAAAAACCCCTCACATACTAATTTTTTAATATTTTGAATAAATGTTTGGGCCCCCATGTTTTTTATGGTTTAAAAAAAGGTATGTGAGGGGTTTTTCACCCAACTTAAGTGCCTAACAGCCTCATATTCCCTTCCTCCTACGTATTAATGCATATACTTAATAATTTAATGTTTTAAGTTCTGCAAAAAAATGGTATTTCCTAGAAAAAAGAAAAAAAGAAAAAACCTTTTTGATGAGTATATCAGTATATGGATTTCCGTTGTATTTTGAAAAAATTATGTTCAATACATCCTAATACAGTAATACATATTTTGTAAATTTTTTTGTAAATTATGTTCTCCGTACTCAGTAATATATCTCAGAATTCTGCCAACATAACTCCATTAGAACGTCTTTTAATTGATAACCATTTTCTTTTGTTGATATTTTAAGAGACGTTCTGTTTTGGGTTTGACTTTTGATGTGCCAACAAAGTCAAAGTTTCAACTGAAAATGTAGATGTTTTCAAGTTTTCTGCTATAAACAAAATGCCGACTAAATGACTAATGTATATAAACATGAACCAAATACCCAATCAGTTTGATAGATGAAGCAAAAACGATACCACGAATTGAATCGTATGACGAAACTGAAGTTACTGTTCAGAAACAAGTCGATTCGCCTCTTGTTATTGTGTTTTGGGGAGATAACTTACCATCTTGGTCCTCAAAATGACGAACTATGATATCCTAAACGAGTCCTGAACCAAATATCTAATGCAGTAACAATTGCAGAGTAGATTATTATTTACACATCTGGTTAGGCTTAAAAAGACTGGTAATAGTAGAATTTGAACTCGATATATGTAAACAGATGGCGTTTTTCTTGTGAACCGACAAGAACATCATATTATTTATTTATTATAGATTCGAATAGATAGATTGATCAACGAAAATATACTGTATACACCATTAAACAAGTAAAATACGATGCTATGGTTTTCGAGAATAAGAACCTTCAACATTAGTATAAAAAGATAAAAAGACAACAGGAACCTGAAAACACCTAAATCCTCAGCTCAGCACACCCGAAAATCGTTCCCCTACACCGAGTCATTGAAGCTGCTTTCTGCCAGACGGGTCTCTCACTGCCAAGTGTCAAAACATCAACATCCGACATCCTTTTGATATCCCAATTCCAACCATCTGGCCCGATGACACCTCCGATCACATAGATATCATCCCTCAAACCTATCATAGCAAACCCGATTCTTTTCTTGAATTCGGAAGCTGTACTGACCACTTTCCTTGAATCATTCTCTTGTTTGATTATTTGTCCGTGGCTCATCACGTATAACGAACCATTAACAACGGTCATCAGGCCCTGAACCCACGAATGCTCGTAAGCCTTCCACCCCTCCTTTGTGTTCTTCAACACCTGGACCGTAGTCAAACCCTTGTGCACCACATGCACCTCACCCCCTATCACTAACCCGGAACACGCTGAGCGATGAGTGCGCTGAAGATCGGGAATCGAAACCCAAACATCCTTCTCGGGATCATAAATTTCTGCTTTCGAGATCGATTGCCAGGATGTTGTGAAGCCTCCTGCAACCAGTATCTTCCCATCCAACACGCAACATGCAAACATAATCCGGGGAACGATCATAGGAGCCCTTTGGGCCCATTGGCGGATGATTGGATCATATGACCACACTTCATTTGTTGGAAAGCAGCCGTCTTGATCCCCAGTCAACGGGTCAACTGCATCACTACCACCACCTAAAACAAACAATTTACCTGCAGTTGAAACAACCCCAAAATTTGCCAAATTTTTAACTTTTGAAGGAAGTACTGGGAGAGTGATCCAAATGTCTCGGTTTGGGTCATAGAGCTGCCACACGTTTTCCGGGTCAAAAGCACATACACATAAAAGATTTTCAGTTGCCTTGACTTCTTCACGAGCTTTATAGAATTCGGTGCTTTGAACTGCATCCCGCCAGGACTGACAAATGGTTTCTAGTTTTGGAAAAAGGTAGAATGAGACTCGAGCTAGACATCTGATGGCAACAGCATCCGGGAGACCTTCAATGAGGACCGGCATTACTGCAACAGGCTGCAAAGAATAGCAAAGACAGACACTCTTCAATTATACAACTAGACTTATCAATTGTAACTATAAACGGACACTGTGTAAGTTCAGAAAAAGATCAAAAAACAAATGATATATGTCATGTACTCATGCTCATAGCTGCTTTCATTTAAAAATTTCACCATGTTAATCAAATTAGAGAGAGTTTTCTCACTAACTGGTGCCTTCTTTAAGTTCTTTTCCATGCCATATTGAGAAACTCAGATTATGTAAGCATTTGAGGCACCATCACTACTTAAAGAATCATAATTCAGATAACTGTGATTTTCAGAACTATTACACTTTCAAGAATCAGGATTCAGATATTTAGAATGTGCGGTCTCAAAGTGGATTATTAAGACCTGAAGAATTCGAATGCTGCTACTCTCTCTCTAGCTGTTTCTCCAAATTTGCCTGTTTAGAGACCTAAGCATTTTTTCCTCAAATGCAAGTGCCTAAGACACTCGGTGTTATGCTTTATATACCTCCTTCAAGCTAATAAGTACAACATACATAGAGAAAAACAATCCACTTTTCATAAACGGGAAGCCACATATGAAAGCCATGTTGATGTTAAGTCAGGGGTTGCTCAGATGTGTCCACTTGAATACTAATCTGATTATTTAAGGTCAAACTCAACTAAAAAGAGGAAAGGAGTAGTCGTATGAACGCTAGCTATTGAGATTAATGTAAAATCACCATATTGTTCCCGACTTGAAATAATTGATCATCCAACTTTTCAACTTACAATCACTTTGAAAATGCATAGACTGATAAACTATAACTCTTTATTAGCAACCACCCACCATAAGAAATGACAATCGTCAATCACATTGGATAACAAATATCAAAAACCCTTTATTTATATAGGCCAGTCATTTGGCCCAAGCTTTTACACGAACAACATACGTACACCTCAAAATCAGAGAAAGCAAGCGTTCTGAACACACAAAAAAAACACAATAGTTTTGGACAATTATAAAAGGATAGGAAACCAATAAGCAAAGAAAAAACCCTTTCAAGTACTCACACTTAAAAACCCCATTACAATATTAATACTAATTACGAGTACAATATAAGTCTATGAATTCTCATCCAAACGTACGCGGACCAATGTTTAAAAACTACTATTAGCAACCCCCCACCGAAACACATAACTCCATATAAGTTTGATACTCGATTCGAGTTCATTACTATCAGGTCATCTATAACAGACCACTTCACCAGAAAGGGAGAAACTTACAACATAAAGAGTGATTTTTTGTATTGTGTGGAAATTCAATAAGGTAAAAACAAGTTAACCAAAAGTTGCATTCTTACAAAAGTCAAAGACTATTAAACCACAAACTCTCAATGAACAACATCACTACGACAATGCACAACCTAATTCACGAAATTCTAGAAGTAGAATCTCTACCCTCGAGTAGGGGCGAGACTGTATACATCTCACCTCCCCCATATCCCGCGCATTTCAAGATTGTGTATTGTTGTTGTAATTCACAAAACTATCATCAAATCACACTAAGTAAAGTTCCAACTACCACACTTACATATTTCTAATTATATCTATATCTATAAGTCCATATCACACAATTTCTTATACAACCCATCAAGATTTCAAGAATCCACAACAATTCAACAAAAATTCCAATAAAATGAATTAACAAAAATCCAAGATAAAAGCATTCTAGAATCAAAATAATAATAATAAAAAACCCATGTTCCAAATTGAATCAAAATGATAACTTGAACAATTGGGTCTTCAAGAATCAACAAATCTTGGTCAAACAACTAACAATTAATCAATACTAATCAAAATAAAAAAGATGCAAAATTTACCTTACAAAAATCAAGATTTGATGTAAAGTTCTTCAGAAATTATTCAAAGAAAATGAAAGAGAGTGGGTGTGAAAGGAGAGGGCTAGAATTAATTTTGTCGGTAATTTTTTTTATTTATATTTTTATATAATATTTAATATTTATCATTAATAATATTAATATTTCTTTTATTATTTTTATATTAATATTTATATTTTTTATTATATATATATATATATATATATATATATATATATATATATATATATATATATATATATATATATATATATATATATATATATATATATATATATATATATATATATATATATATATATATATATATATATATATATATATATATATATATATATATATATATATATATATATATATATATATATATATATATATATATATATATATATATATATATATATATATATATATATATATATATATATATATATATATATATATATATATATATATATATATATATATATATATATATATATATATATATATATATATATATATATATATATATATATATATATATATATATATATATATATATATATATATATATATATATATATATATATATATATATATATATATATATATATATATATATATATATATATATATATATATATATATATATATATATATATATATATATATATATATATATATATATATATATATATATATATATATATATATATATATATATATATATATATATATATATATATATATATATATATATATATATATATATATATATATATATATATATATATATATATATATATATATATATATATATATATATATATATATATATATATATATATATATATATATATATATATATATATATATATATATATATATATATATATATATATATATATATATATATATATATATATATATATATATATATATATATATATATATATATATATATATATATATATATATATATATATATATATATATATATATATATATATATATATATATATATATATATATATATATATATATATATATATATATATATATATATATATATATATATATATATATATATATATATATATATATATATATATATATATATATATATATATATATATATATATATATATATATATATATATATATATATATATATATATATATATATATATATATATATATATATATATATATATATATATATATATATATATATATATATATATATATATATATATATATATATATATATATATATATATATATATATATATATATATATATATATATATATATATATATATATATATATATATATATATATATATATATATATATATATATATATATATATATATATATATATATATATATATATATATATATATATATATATATATATATATATATATATATATATATATATATATATATATATATATATATATATATATATATATATATATATATATATATATATATATATATATATATATATATATATATATATATATATATATATATATATATATATATATATATATATATATATATATATATATATATATATATATATATATATATATATATATATATATATATATATATATATATATATATATATATATATATATATATATATATATATATATATATATATATATATATATATATATATATATATATATATATATATATATATATATATATATATATATATATATATATATATATATATATATATATATATATATATATATATATATATATATATATATATATATATATATATATATATATATATATATATATATATATATATATATATATATATATATATATATATATATATATATATATATATATATATATATATATATATATATATATATATATATATATATATATATATATATATATATATATATATATATATATATATATATATATATATATATATATATATATATATATATATATATATATATATATATATATATATATATATATATATATATATATATATATATATATATATATATATATATATATATATATATATATATATATATATATATATATATATATATATATATATATATATATATATATATATATATATATATATATATATATATATATATATATATATATATATATATATATATATATATATATATATATATATGTTGTTAAGATAGGTCATTCCAAGTGTTTATGGAAACCGAACAATGGATAAAGGTGAACATATGTGTTTCGATGTTTATATCATTGTCACAAACCGGACATCTAGTAGAATGAAGATCGATGTTTCCATCATCCAATTTTTGCTTATTGGGTAACCTTTGGAGGGCAAGACGGACGCAAAGAGAGAATTTAAACCTTTATCGGGACAAGGGAGTTCCATTTCGGGGCACAAGCTAGAGATGTTATTTCCGGAATGAGCTAGTTATCTCAATTATGTGCTTATTCCTCATTGAGTTGGCAACAGAAGTTTTAGTCGATCCAATGCTAAATTAATTGCCAATTATTCGGAGAACAAGTGAGGCCAAGGTTAGACATTAGTTCGTTGAGCTCCATTAGTTGATGAAGCTCATGACCGATTCTCGGTTCATGACGCCAAGACCAAGCCGTGGTTCATCTCCCTTGATTCATGAGAATTCATCGGCTAACCTTAGCCTCTTTAGTAGCTTTTTTTTTATAAAATGTCATATAGGCCAACTAATACTCCGTAAGTCCGTATGATATGTAGATTAACATTTTAGGTTCATTACGTTTGTTGACTTTTTCTTTAAACCAAAGTGTATTAGCTAGTGTTTTTTTTATATATAGACAAATATATCTTTGTAGGAAGATATATTAGAAGATTAATCATTTTTCTTTTGATAATAAGATTTTCGTGTAGCGATATACATACATAGAACAATATAGTTAACCCCTTGGATTACTTTTCATACGAGTAATAATATATATAGTGACTCACAAGTTTATATTGATAATCAAGGCACTACAAGTACACACCCCACCAAATAGTGACATACCATTAATACATAATGATATGAATATGTAGCGAAATTAAGTAGCCATATAGAGAGATAATATCGTAGATACGAAAAGCAAAACAAAAGTGATATAAATTGGTTGATTTTTCGGAGTTGCATTAGATGTGCCCGGTGTGCTCTTTGAACCGCTTCCTGCAATAATAATGTCCATGCCTCAAAACCATAAGAAATTAAGTACACAAAAGTCGTGAATAAGTGTTTTTATGAGCCAAAAATGGTAACTTATGACATTGGAAAGGTAATACAAATGATTTCTCAAATTTTACGTTACCTGAAGATGGCGTTTCTGATGGCGATGAAGCTGTTGGCCCGTTAGCCCCCTCTGGTACAAATATTTCAAGTGTGTAAATAAAATCTTCAATGTTTCAATATATATTGTATATATAGTTAAAAAGCAACATTGTGTTGAGTAAAAAGGTCTAAAAAGTGAGAATAGACTAATTTACATACCAGTACATCGGCTAACAGGGGGAGTTTGAATATTACAAGCACTAGGCAGTGCCATAGCCAAAGTTTGGTTAATGTTCAAACCCGGCGGTGCACCACTACCATCGCCCGTGAACACACAAAGGCACCGTGGTTGTGACTGAACCACAATGGCTAGTTGTGAGCAACAAGTAGATGATGGGGTTGATGTGTTCCCCGAGACATAGCTAAGACACGGGCTCAAGCTCACTAGAGCAGTGGTACACCCCGATTGAGCCATGGCAACGCTCCATAGCGCGACCAATACTAGACCAAATACCTTAAATCGACTTGGAACCATTTTTGAAAAAAGGTATTTAGCTTATACTGATGCACTAAATTCTGAGAGTTTTGCAAGTGAATTTATAAGATGTATTGGAAAATTAAAAAATTACGTTAATGAGAGACTTTGGTAACCTACTTTTTTGTTAATTGTATTATTAATTAAAAATAAGTGTAGCTTAGCAATTCATGTTAATTTGTAATGTAATCTAAATGATAAATAATTGTTTTATAGATAAGTTTTCATATAGTTATTTCGAAAATGTAGGCTAGGTGCAACCAAGATAATATTTGTTTTTTAGAAATAAGCCGACATTAATTGTTTCCGGCTGTACGCCGAGTTTTAATATTGTAAACATTAAACAGCTAGTCTTATAAACTACATGTCAATTATAAGGGTAAGACTTTGGTACGAGGACGTTAAATATATAGAAATGATAATGCAACTGACTAACTTTTATATGTTGAAGTTTTCTTTTAACCGCAAATTATATTAAAAATAAAAGTTAACTAACAAGACGTTAGAGACGATCGATAAAGGTACATTTACAATTACAAATTCATGTTAAGACACAAAATAAGGACATTATTCCTAGATATTTCTCAAAGCTTGGATCATGAGGATTGCAAATTATATTTTTGATGTTTTAAAAAATATGTATTTGATATGATCAATTTACCTTTTCTACTTTAACAATCATCAAGGTGATTTGTTAGTTAGACGTCATGATACATATAAAGGTTATAGGTTTAAACATTTCTAGATAACCATTTAAGAAGTGGCCAATGGCTTAATAGTCTAGTGATATCTTGGTGGTGAGATAAAATCTTGTGACCATAAGGTCATGGGTTTGAAACCCACATAGGGGGTTTTATCATATTTATTAAGTTTCCTCTTGAATTGATATTTTGACATTATTGTCTAATGAGGATATGATCGGGTGGTACCCTGGTGACATGATGATCCTCCAGTGGTCCGTCAGTAATTCAAATTGACGTTCAAAAGAAACCCATCTAAGAAGTGATTAGGAAAAGATTCCGATATTCAAAATAATATTGTGGTTAGGTCTTGTGTATTTAAGTTAAAGATATAACTTTTTTGAAATCATTGCAGAAACATTTTACTTTGTTAAGACTTGGATGGGTCAAGGCCCACTTTGAAAATCTTTCAAATTAGTGTTCTATCGTGTAAATATATATATATATATGTACTAGTATGAATTTGGCCGTGCAATGCACGACCCACTATAACGACATCATACATATAATCAGAGATTGTTCCTGAAATTTAAAAACATAAGTTATTAATGGATAAAAAGTAAAGACACAAATCAATGATTACCGAAAATGAAAGATATTAACCAGCACGCTAAAACTTATATTGAAGAAATCTAACTCAAAACTCCAATATTCGGTGTACACATAATCCTTAACCCTAACTTGGTTCGGTGTACATAATCCTTAACCCTAACTCGGTTCGGTGTATATAATCCTTAACCCTAACTGGTTCGGTGTACATAATCCTTAACCCTAACTGGTTCGGTGTACATAATCCTTAACCCTAACTGGTTCGGTGTACATAATCCTTAACCCTAACTGGTTCGGTGTACATAATCCTTAACCCTAACTCGGTTCGGTGTACATAATCCTTAACCCTAACTGGTTCGGTGTACATAATCCTTAACCCTAACTGGTTCGGTGTACATAATCCTTAACCCTAACTGGTTCGGTGTACATAATCCTTAACCCTAACTGGTTCGGTGTACATAATCCTTAACCCTAACTCGGTTCGGTGTACATAATCCTTAACCCTAACTGGTTCGGTGTACATAATCCTTAACCCTAACTGGTTCGGTGTACATAATCCTTAACCCTAACTGGTTCGGTGTACATAATCCTTAACCCTAACTGGTTCGGTGTACATAATCCTTAACCCTAACTCGGTTCGGTGTACATAATCCTTAACCCTAACTGGTTCGGTGTACATAATCCTTAACCCTAACTGGTTCGGTGTACATAATCCTTAACCCTAACTGGTTCGGTGTACATAATCCTTAACCCTAACTGGTTCGGTGTACATAATCCTTAACCCTAACTCGGTTCGGTGTACATAATCCTTAACCCTAACTGGTTCGGTGTACATAATCCTTAACCCTAACTGGTTCGGTGTACATAATCCTTAACCCTAACTGGTTCGGTGTACATAATCCTTAACCCTAACTGGTTCGGTGTACATAATCCTTAACCCTAACTCGGTTCGGTGTACATAATCCTTAACCCTAACTGGTTCGGTGTACATAATCCTTAACCCTAACTGGTTCGGTGTACATAATCCTTAACCCTAACTGGTTCGGTGTACATAATCCTTAACCCTAACTGGTTCGGTGTACATAATCCTTAACCCTAACTCGGTTCGGTGTACATAATCCTTAACCCTAACTGGTTCGGTGTACATAATCCTTAACCCTAACTGGTTCGGTGTACATAATCCTTAACCCTAACTGGTTCGGTGTACATAATCCTTAACCCTAACTGGTTCGGTGTACATAATCCTTAACCCTAACTCGGTTCGGTGTACATAATCCTTAACCCTAACTGGTTCGGTGTACATAATCCTTAACCCTAACTGGTTCGGTGTACATAATCCTTAACCCTAACTGGTTCGGTGTACATAATCCTTAACCCTAACTGGTTCGGTGTACATAATCCTTAACCCTAACTCGGTTCGGTGTACATAATCCTTAACCCTAACTGGTTCGGTGTACATAATCCTTAACCCTAACTGGTTCGGTGTACATAATCCTTAACCCTAACTGGTTCGGTGTACATAATCCTTAACCCTAACTGGTTCGGTGTACATAATCCTTAACCCTAACTCGGTTCGGTGTACATAATCCTTAACCCTAACTGGTTCGGTGTACATAATCCTTAACCCTAACTGGTTCGGTGTACATAATCCTTAACCCTAACTGGTTCGGTGTACATAATCCTTAACCCTAACTGGTTCGGTGTACATAATCCTTAACCCTAACTCGGTTCGGTGTACATAATCCTTAACCCTAACTGGTTCGGTGTACATAATCCTTAACCCTAACTGGTTCGGTGTACATAATCCTTAACCCTAACTGGTTCGGTGTACATAATCCTTAACCCTAACTGGTTCGGTGTACATAATCCTTAACCCTAACTCGGTTCGGTGTACATAATCCTTAACCCTAACTGGTTCGGTGTACATAATCCTTAACCCTAACTGGTTCGGTGTACATAATCCTTAACCCTAACTGGTTCGGTGTACATAATCCTTAACCCTAACTGGTTCGGTGTACATAATCCTTAACCCTAACTCGGTTCGGTGTACATAATCCTTAACCCTAACTGGTTCGGTGTACATAATCCTTAACCCTAACTGGTTCGGTGTACATAATCCTTAACCCTAACTGGTTCGGTGTACATAATCCTTAACCCTAACTGGTTCGGTGTACATAATCCTTAACCCTAACTCGGTTCGGTGTACATAATCCTTAACCCTAACTGGTTCGGTGTACATAATCCTTAACCCTAACTGGTTCGGTGTACATAATCCTTAACCCTAACTGGTTCGGTGTACATAATCCTTAACCCTAACTGGTTCGGTGTACATAATCCTTAACCCTAACTCGGTTCGGTGTACATAATCCTTAACCCTAACTGGTTCGGTGTACATAATCCTTAACCCTAACTGGTTCGGTGTACATAATCCTTAACCCTAACTGGTTCGGTGTACATAATCCTTAACCCTAACTGGTTCGGTGTACATAATCCTTAACCCTAACTCGGTTCGGTGTACATAATCCTTAACCCTAACTGGTTCGGTGTACATAATCCTTAACCCTAACTGGTTCGGTGTACATAATCCTTAACCCTAACTGGTTCGGTGTACATAATCCTTAACCCTAACTGGTTCGGTGTACATAATCCTTAACCCTAACTCGGTTCGGTGTACATAATCCTTAACCCTAACTGGTTCGGTGTACATAATCCTTAACCCTAACTGGTTCGGTGTACATAATCCTTAACCCTAACTGGTTCGGTGTACATAATCCTTAACCCTAACTGGTTCGGTGTACATAATCCTTAACCCTAACTCGGTTCGGTGTACATAATCCTTAACCCTAACTGGTTCGGTGTACATAATCCTTAACCCTAACTGGTTCGGTGTACATAATCCTTAACCCTAACTGGTTCGGTGTACATAATCCTTAACCCTAACTGGTTCGGTGTACATAATCCTTAACCCTAACTCGGTTCGGTGTACATAATCCTTAACCCTAACTGGTTCGGTGTACATAATCCTTAACCCTAACTGGTTCGGTGTACATAATCCTTAACCCTAACTGGTTCGGTGTACATAATCCTTAACCCTAACTGGTTCGGTGTACATAATCCTTAACCCTAACTCGGTTCGGTGTACATAATCCTTAACCCTAACTGGTTCGGTGTACATAATCCTTAACCCTAACTGGTTCGGTGTACATAATCCTTAACCCTAACTGGTTCGGTGTACATAATCCTTAACCCTAACTGGTTCGGTGTACATAATCCTTAACCCTAACTCGGTTCGGTGTACATAATCCTTAACCCTAACTGGTTCGGTGTACATAATCCTTAACCCTAACTGGTTCGGTGTACATAATCCTTAACCCTAACTGGTTCGGTGTACATAATCCTTAACCCTAACTGGTTCGGTGTACATAATCCTTAACCCTAACTCGGTTCGGTGTACATAATCCTTAACCCTAACTGGTTCGGTGTACATAATCCTTAACCCTAACTCGGTTCGGTGTATATAATCCTTAACCCTAGTGTAATTGGCGATGTTCTGATATGCGGCGCATATTATTGTCTGGCGGTCGTTTAAGCTTGTTTTCATGCTCGTTTGACCCATAAACCATATGTTTAGGTTACCTTATGGTATGGGGAACTTAGAGAGGTTCTTTAAAGCCCCGTTTATGCGAGATATTGATCACATGTTTGATTATAGGTAGTCGGGAATACTTGCTTTGCACGGTAACCTTAGTTATCGTTTGTGTGCGCTTCTTCGAGGTAAGATAACATCTTTTCTCACATGAGGGACAACAAAACATAGTTTTCATATTTTAACTTCCCCAAATGAATGTTTGTATGTTTATATGTATTCGAGAATGAATGGGAGGTTACTATGGGATTGATTATGATTACCATTGATGATTGTTTGATCAAATAATTGCACTATGGCACAGCCGAAGGGGGTATGTGGATTGAGAAGGTGATTTGTAGGCGATTCCATACTGGTAATAGGGCTACGACCGCTTTACGCCTAATTGGTACTTTGGTTTTTTACCGAGCTTATGAGTCGGTGTATTTGGTTGTGAATGAAGGGTATGAGAAGATGATCTTATGCCGTATGGCATCTCCTCTTTATATAGAGGGTAGGAAACTTGGAGAGGAGGATAAGAGATTTATGGTAAATCTTTTCCTCTTTTATGATATCTTCTATCTTTTAAGAAGATTCACGATAATCTTTTCATGAGCCGTATCCGATGTATTCGGGATTTAAGTATATTGTTTTATTTGGATAATTACGGAAAGGATCTATGTATATCCGATCTTCTTAATATGTTTCTTCGGAGCTAGGTATTATTACCTTGGGAGCTCCGGAATGATTTTGGTAAACGGAGGTTATGCTCCGTTCTGGATATATAAATAAGTAGTTTTTACCTGTACGAAGGTGTCTTCGTATCTGCTTGGGGTACGGAGATAAAGCTCCGTATAGGGTATATCATCAATGATCAATGCTAATCCTATGCATGCTATGATGAAACGAAATTTGTATATGTTATGTTATGATGATATGATGGAATGAAGTATGTGATAAGATGAAATGTTTTTGTTAATATACAACGGATCGGTAAACGTTTTCAAAATGCATGTTATCTTACTTAGCTTTTAAAGCTAACATGTAACACCCGTGAATTTTGACTTTTGTTGATTTTGTTTGACTTTTGATTTACTATGTGATAAATTGTAACTTGATTGAAATATCGATACTTTGAGAACTTATGTGATTAGTAAAAGTCGAGTTGATTTTATGATCCTTAACGTTTTTGGTGATATTTCACATTTATGTGTTTAGTCGGGATACCACTTGGTGGTATTGGTAGTGAAAAGAATTGTGTGTGTGTGTGTGTGAGTGTGTGTGTGTGTGTGTGTGTGTGTGTGTGTGTGTGTGTGTGTGTGTGTGTGTGTGTGTGTGTGTGTGTGTGTGTGTGTGTGTGTGTGTGTGTGTGTGTGAGTACTAGTGGCCCAAACCCTCCCTCACCTCCCACTTCTCTTATCTCTTCACACACAAAACACACACACTCTTTCTCTTTCTCTCAAAACTCAAGAACAACATATTCATTATCCTCTTCTTCTTATTTCTTACATCATTTTCGAATTCATCATCATCATAATAAGAAATTTGACTAGTAACTTGTATAATAATAGCTATTGGTTCCAAAGATTCAAGATTTTTATTATATCAAAGTGTGTTCTTCATCTTTTGGGTTCAAATCCGAATTTGGTGGTTCAAAGGAGTTTAGGTAAGTGTTTTTACTTTCAAATTACTTGTTTACATTGTTATAAGTCGTTGATAACTAGTTTGTTACAAGATTTTTGGTCAAAATAGTATTATTAAGCTTTGCAGCCACATTAGGGTTTCAAAAAGGGGTTTTTAATTTCGGGAATGGTTTGATGAAATTGGAGTGCTTATTATCCTTGAATACACTTGTAGTGAGTTGTGGTAAAGTTTGAAGCCTTCACGTTAAGTCTAGATAAGTCGTTTGCGAGAAAAGTAGGTGTTTTGAGCGATCAGACCAGGGACGGCTCTTGTGAGGGGGACGACCTTTGACAGCGACCGCTCGCATCAGCAAAGGCCGTCCGGTTCTGTTTCGTACACAAGTTTTTCGTTCAGTTGTCGGTCGACTTTTAATGATCCAAAGCGTGTTTATTAGTCTTATATCATCATTCTAAGGTCAACAAAATTGTTAAAACTCATTTGCAAACACTTTGATTGTTATGTCAAATTTTGGTGCTAAGTCATTGAACCGTATTTGAACAAAACTCTTCAATTATTGTTTAAACATTATTGGATCACTTCTAGATCATCTTTGGGATTTGTGGCATAGTTTGGTAAGTGTTTATACTTTCAAATTACTTGTTTACATTGTTATAAGTCGTTGATAACTAGTGTGTTACAAGATTTTTGGTCAAAATAGTATTATTAAGCTTTGCAGCCACATTAGGGTTTCAAAAAGGGGTTTTAATTTCGGGAATGGTTTGATGAAATTGGAGTGCTTATTATCCTTGAATACACTTGTAGTGAGTTGTGGTAAAGTTTGAAGCCTTCACGTTAAGTCTAGATAAGTCGTTTGCGAGAAAAGTAGGTGTTTTGAGCGATCAGACCAGGGATGGCTCTTGTGAGGGGGACGACCTTTGACAGCGACCGCTCGCATCAGCAAAGGCCGTCCGGTTCTGTTTCGTACACAAGTTTTTCGTTCAGTTGTCGGTCGACTTTTAATGATCCAAAGCGTGTTTATTAGTCTTATATCATCATTCTAAGGTCAACAAAATTGTTAAAACTCATTTGCAAACACTTTGATTGTTATGTCAAATTTTGGTGCTAAGTCATTGAACCGTATTTGAACAAAACTCTTCAATTATTGTTTAAACATTATTGGATCACTTCTAGATCATCTTTGGGATTTGTGGCATAGTTTGGTAAGTGTTTTTACTTTCAAATTACTTGTTTACATTGTTATAAGTCGTTGATAACTAGTTTGTTACAAGATTTTTGGTCAAAATAGTATTATTAAGCTTTGCAGCCACATTAGGGTTTCAAAAAGGGGTTTTTAATTTCGGGAATGGTTTGATGAAATTGGAGTGCTTATTATCCTTGAATACACTTGTAGTGAGTTGTGGTAAAGTTTGAAGCCTTCACGTTAAGTCTAGATAAGTCGTTTGCGAGAAAAGTAGGTGTTTTGAGCGATCAGACCAGGGACGGCTCTTGTGAGGGGGACGACCTTTGACAGCGACCGCTCGCATCAGCAAAGGCCGTCCGGTTCTGTTTCGTACACAAGTTTTTCGTTCAGTTGTCGGTCGACTTTTAATGATCCAAAGCGTGTTTATTAGTCTTATATCATCATTCTAAGGTCAACAAAATTGTTAAAACTCATTTGCAAACACTTTGATTGTTATGTCAAATTTTGGTGCTAAGTCATTGAACCGTATTTGAACAAAACTCTTCAATTATTGTTTAAACATTATTGGATCACTTCTAGATCATCTTTGGGATTTGTGGCATAGTTTTACTAGCTAGACCTTACCGTTGGGATACCTTGTGATATTTTGATATTGTAAAGTAGGTTGTGATCGTTGTTGAAGTTTTGGTTGTGGACATTTGACGATCGTTGGATATTCATAGCTTGATCTAGGGGTGAGTACAGTTCGGTTTGGGTCGGTTTTTGGTTAAAACCGAAACCGAACCGCTATAATTCGGTTTTTGAAATCTAAAACCATTGGGTTTCGGTTTTTTCGGTTTCGGTTTTTTCGGTTTGGGTCTTTTTCGGTTCGGTTTTAGTCGGTTTTTAACCACTTGTAGGTTTGAGCCAACTTGAGCTAAAAAAGATTAAAGTTTATAGCCTACGATTATACTACAAATTCAATAACTTAACCAAACAATATTACTAACAAAAACAATACAACAATAACGATAAATCCATCAAAATAAGTTGAACAAACTTCAAATATATATTTCAAATAACCTTATATATAAATATTTATATCTTTCACGTGTTGTTTCAATATGCGATTGATTATACCGAATCGATCTTGTTGTGTATTTTCACATAAAATATATATATTATATTGTTTTGTACACTAACAAAAGCAAATATATTAACATAATTAATAAGAATGAGTATTAAAAGGATATAAATACAAAACAAAATAAACAATATATTTTTTGGTTCGGTTCGGTTTTTATGGTTCGGTTTTTCATATGAAACCGAAACCGAACCAAAATATTCGGTTTTTAGAAAATCAAAACCGAAAACCATTGGTTTTTTTGGTTTTCGGTTTTTTCGGTTCGGATTTTTCAGTTTTCATGGTTTTTTCGGTTTTGCTCGTCACAGGTGAGTTTCCGTAGTTCCTTACTCAATAGAGATTCGGGGCTGAAAAGTGTACAAGTTTTGTGTGTTGACATTGCTTGATTGTGCAATTAGGTTTTAGGTAAAATAAAACAAGTATTAAAGTAAAACAAATAAAACAATAGGTTTCTCTTCACTGAAGATCACCGTGCATCATGAAAATCATCGTGCATCAATTGCTTTGTGAATCTTCGTGCATCAATTTAACCATGATCTAAGGGTCAAGATCTTGTCTTTTCTGTTTTACTTTAATACTTGTTTTACAATACCCAACCCCTGTGCAATTATATGTTTGCCTTGATTGATGACGTGGTTTGATTGTGCATACATTTGATTGTCTTGATTGATGATGTTGTTTGATTGCGCATACGTATGATTGTCTCGGTTGATGACATTGTTTAATTGATGGATTGTGCATTTGTTATTAGTTATGAATTGTGGATTGAACTTAGTAGGGTATACATGGTGGACGGTAGTACCATCGAAGTGTTATGGACGTGGTGGGAAGGCTACGGGTGACCCTATATATAAGCGTCTATGACACCCTCGATGGTAGTATCGTTTTTAAAGTGTATGTTCGTATTGATATGTTGAGCTTTGGTGGACATTGTAATTGATTTGGATGACATGTCTTGTCGGTGACTTTGGTTGATTGATGGATTGATTAATTTTACATTCGTTATGGTTATATATAGTGTGATTAGGATAGTTGTGCATACATGGAAAACGGTAATGCCTTCAAAGGGTTATAGATGTGGTGGGAAGGTTGCGGGTGACCCTATATATAAGCATCTATGACTCCTCGAAAGTAGAATCGTATGAAGTGTATGTACTTGTCGAATTGTTGAAATGATGGACATGGTAGACATGATGACAAATAAACGGGTACTTTAAGTACTTGATGACATTATACGGGTACTATAAGTACTTGATGACATTATACGGGTACTATATGTACTTGATGACATTATACGGGTACTATATGTACTTGATGACATTATACTGGTACTATATGTACTTGATGACATTATACGGGTACTGTACTTGATGACATTATACGGGTACTATATGTACTTGATGACATTATACGGGTACTATATGTACTTGATGACATTATACTGGTACTATATGTACTTGATGACATTATACGGGTACTATACGTACTTGATGACATTATACGGGTACTATAAGTACTTGATGACATTATACGGGTACTATACGTACTTGATGACATGTGGATGACATGAGAACATTTGGAGGACATTGATGGGCATGTTTGACATTATAGAAGTTGCATGATACCTGTTGATATCATTATTACTTGTTCTTGCATATTATGCATGTTCTAACTACCTTGAGTAGTTCATTATGTGAATACATGTGTGATGGACTTTAATGGACATGGTTGACATGGTGACATTATTGAGCTTGTACGATACTTTTGTTATCGTCATTATTTGTTCTTGTTTATTACATGTATTCTAACTATCTTCTGTAGTTCATTACCGTTTGATCAAATAATCGCACTATGGCACAACTGAAGGGGTGTGTGGGTTTTGGAGATGGTTTGTAGGCGATTCCCTACTGGTAGTAGGGCTACGGCCGCTTTACGCCTAATTAGTGTTTCTGATTTGCCACCGATCCTTAGGGTCGGTGTTGTAAGGTATTAGAGATGATCCTGTGCCGTATGGCATTCTCCTCTTTATATAGAGGGTAGAAAACTTGGAGAGGAGGGTAAGAGAATTAGGGTAAATCTCTTCCTCTTTTTAGGATATCTTCTATTTGTTTAGGAAGATTCTATAATATTATAATGAATAGTGTCCGAGGTATTCGGACTTTGGTATATGTTTTCCCTATAGAGGGTTTGATGATATACCCTGTATGGAGCTTTAGCTCCGTACCCGAAGCAGATACGAAGACACCTTCGTACAGGTAAAATTACTTATCTATATACCCAGAACGGAGCTCAACCTCCGTTCAACACAATCATTCCGGAGCTCCCGAGGTAACAAATACCCAGCTCCGAGAGAAAACATATCAAAAAGATCGGATATAGATTCTTTCTATGATTATCCGAGGTAAAATAATATATTTGAGGTCCGACGACCTCGGACACGGTTTGTAAAGAGATCATCACAAATCTCCTTAAAAGGTAAAAGATATCCTCAAAAGAGGAAGAGATTTACCCTAATTCTCTTACCCTCCTTTCCAAGTTTTCTACCCTCTATATAAAGAGGAGATATCATACGGTACATATCATCTTTAATCACCTTCAATCCCCCATTCATACGCAACATCGGCCTTCTAAGACCGGTGACGATACTCAATTAGGCGTAAAGCGGCCATAGCCCTCTTATCGGTAGGGAATCGCCTACAAACCTCCACCTAAACTCACACACCCCCTCGGTTGTGCCATAGTGCGATTATTTGATCAATCAAATTGGCGCCATCCGTGGGACACCATCCTTAACAAAAAAAAACAACACAGCGATCCCACTCACGATCAGAATAATCAATTACCATGGCCGACAGAGACATCAATTACTCCCCACGAACAACCAACACACCCCCAGGAGGGTTAAATTTCCAGGAGCAATTTTTCTTCGACACGCCTGGGTCGAACTATCGTCCACCTATTATCACAACAGGTGGCCATAGCACGACTGTAGGCGAAACATCAAATGTGCGAGGAGTCTCGGATAGGCCCGAACCTCATGGTCACGGCCAGGACAGATCCGTGATAACACCGCAGGGTCAGGACAGATCCGTGGTAACACCGCAGGGTCAGGACAGATCCGTGGTAACACCGCAGGGTCAGGACAGATCCGTGGTAACACCCCAGGGTCAGGACAGATCCGTGGTAACACCCCAGGGTCAGGACAGATCCGTGGTAACACCCCAGGGTCAGGACAGATCCGTGGTAACACCCCAGGGTCAGGACAGATCCGTGGTAACACCCCAGGGTCAGGACAGATCCGTGGTAACACCCCAGGGTCAGGACAGATCCGTGGTAACACCCCAGGGTCAGGACAGATCCGTGGTAACACCCCAGGGTCGGGACAGATCCGTGGTAACACCCCAGGGTCAGGACAGATCCGTGGTAACACCCCAGGGCCGGGACAGATCCGTGGTAACACCCCAGGGTCAGGACAGATCCGTGGTAACACCCCAGGGTCAGGACAGATCCGTGGTAACACCCCAGGGTCAGGACAGATCCGTGGTAACACCCCAGGGTCAGGACAGATCCGTGGTAACACCCCAGGGTCAGGACAGATCCGTGGTAACACCCCAGGGTCAGGACAGATCCGTGGTAACACCCCAGGGTCAGGACAGATCCGTGGTAACACCCCAGGGTCAGGACAGATCCGTGGTAACACCCCAGGGTCAGGACAGATCCGTGGTAACACCCCAGGGTCAGGACAGATCCGTGGTAACACCCCAGGGTCAGGACAGATCCGTGGTAACACCCCAGGGTCAGGACAGATCCGTGGTAACACCCCAGGGTCAGGACAGATCCGTGGTAACACCCCAGGGTCAGGACAGATCCGTGGTAACACCCCAGGGTCAGGACAGATCCGTGGTAACACCCCAGGGTCAGGACAGATCCGTGGTAACACCCCAGGGTCAGGACAGATCCGTGGTAACACCCCAGGGTCAGGACAGATCCGTGGTAACACCCCAGGGTCAGGACAGATCCGTGGTAACACCCCAGGGCCGGGACAGATCCGTGGTAACACCCCAGGGTCAGGACAGATCCGTGGTAACACCCCAGGGTCAGGACAGATCCGTGGTAACACCCCAGGGTCAGGACAGATCCGTGGTAACACCCCAGGGTCAGGACAGATCCGTGGTAACACCCCAGGGTCAGGACAGATCCGTGGTAACACCCCAGGGTCAGGACAGATCCGTGGTAACACCCCAGGGTCAGGACAGATCCGTGGTAACACCCCAGGGTCAGGACAGATCCGTGGTAACACCCCAGGGTCAGGACAGATCCGTGGTAACACCCCAGGGTCAGGACAGATCCGTGGTAACACCCCAGGGTCAGGACAGATCCGTGGTAACACCCCAGGGTCAGGACAGATCCGTGGTAACACCCCAGGGTCAGGACAGATCCGTGGTAACACCCCAGGGTCAGGACAGATCCGTGGTAACACCCCAGGGTCAGGACAGATCCGTGGTAACACCCCAGGGTCAGGACAGATCCGTGGTAACACCCCAGGGTCAGGACAGATCCGTGGTAACACCCCAGGGTCAGGACAGATCCGTGGTAACACCCCAGGGTCAGGACAGATCCGTGGTAACACCCCAGGGTCAGGACAGATCCGTGGTAACACCCCAGGGTCAGGACAGATCCGTGGTAACACCCCAGGGTCAGGACAGATCCGTGGTAACACCCCAGGGTCAGGACAGATCCGTGGTAACACCCCAGGGTCAGGACAGATCCGTGGTAACACCCCAGGGTCAGGACAGATCCGTGGTAACACCCCAGGGTCAGGACAGATCCGTGGTAACACCCCAGGGTCAGGACAGATCCGTGGTAACACCCCAGGGTCCAGGACAGATCCGTGGTAACACCCCAGGGTCAGGACAGATCCGTGGTAACACCCCAGGGTCAGGACAGATCCGTGGTAACACCCCAGGGTCAGGACAGATCCGTGGTAACACCCCAGGGTCAGGACAGATCCGTGGTAACACCCCAGGGTCAGGACAGATCCGTGGTAACACCCCAGGGTCAGGACAGATCCGTGGTAACACCCCAGGGTCAGGACAGATCCGTGGTAACACCCCAGGGTCAGGACAGATCCGTGGTAACACCCCAGGGTCAGGACAGATCCGTGGTAACACCCCAGGGTCAGGACAGATCCGTGGTAACACCCCAGGGTCAGGACAGATCCGTGGTAACACCCCAGGGTCAGGACAGATCCGTGGTAACACCCCAGGGTCAGGACAGATCCGTGGTAACACCCCAGGGTCAGGACAGATCCGTGGTAACACCCCAGGGTCAGGACAGATCCGTGGTAACACCCCAGGGTCAGGACAGATCCGTGGTAACACCCCAGGGTCAGGACAGATCCGTGGTAACACCCCAGGGTCAGGACAGATCCGTGGTAACACCCCAGGGTCAGGACAGATCCGTGGTAACACCCCAGGGTCAGGACAGATCCGTGGTAACACCCCAGGGTCAGGACAGATCCGTGGTAACACCCCAGGGTCAGGACAGATCCGTGGTAACACCCCAGGGTCAGGACAGATCCGTGGTAACACCCCAGGGTCAGGACAGATCCGTGGTAACACCCCAGGGTCAGGACAGATCCGTGGTAACACCCCAGGGTCAGGACAGATCCGTGGTAACACCCCAGGGTCAGGACAGATCCGTGGTAACACCCCAGGGTCAGGACAGATCCGTGGTAACACCCCAGGGTCAGGACAGATCCGTGGTAACACCCCAGGGTCAGGACAGATCCGTGGTAACACCCCAGGGTCAGGACAGATCCGTGGTAACACCCCAGGGTCAGGACAGATCCGTGGTAACACCCCAGGGTCAGGACAGATCCGTGGTAACACCCCAGGGTCAGGACAGATCCGTGGTAACACCCCAGGGTCAGGACAGATCCGTGGTAACACCCCAGGGTCAGGACAGATCCGTGGTAACACCCCAGGGTCAGGACAGATCCGTGGTAACACCCCAGGGTCAGGACAGATCCGTGGTAACACCCCAGGGTCAGGACAGATCCGTGGTAACACCCCAGGGTCAGGACAGATCCGTGGTAACACCCCAGGGTCAGGACAGATCCGTGGTAACACCCCAGGGTCAGGACAGATCCGTGGTAACACCCCAGGGTCAGGACAGATCCGTGGTAACACCCCAGGGTCAGGACAGATCCGTGGTAACACCCCAGGGTCAGGACAGATCCGTGGTAACACCCCAGGGTCAGGACAGATCCGTGGTAACACCCCAGGGTCAGGACAGATCCGTGGTAACACCCCAGGGTCAGGACAGATCCGTGGTAACACCCCAGGGTCAGGACAGATCCGTGGTAACACCCCAGGGTCAGGACAGATCCGTGGTAACACCCCAGGGTCAGGACAGATCCGTGGTAACACCCCAGGGTCAGGACAGATCCGTGGTAACACCCCAGGGTCAGGACAGATCCGTGGTAACACCCCAGGGTCAGGACAGATCCGTGGTAACACCCCAGGGTCAGGACAGATCCGTGGTAACACCCCAGGGTCAGGACAGATCCGTGGTAACACCCCAGGGTCAGGACAGATCCGTGGTAACACCCCAGGGTCAGGACAGATCCGTGGTAACACCCCAGGGTCAGGACAGATCCGTGGTAACACCCCAGGGTCAGGACAGATCCGTGGTAACACCCCAGGGTCAGGACAGATCCGTGGTAACACCCCAGGGTCAGGACAGATCCGTGGTAACACCCCAGGGTCAGGACAGATCCGTGGTAACACCCCAGGGTCAGGACAGATCCGTGGTAACACCCCAGGGTCAGGACAGATCCGTGGTAACACCCCAGGGTCAGGACAGATCCGTGGTAACACCCCAGGGTCAGGACAGATCCGTGGTAACACCCCAGGGTCAGGACAGATCCGTGGTAACACCCCAGGGTCAGGACAGATCCGTGGTAACACCCCAGGGTCAGGACAGATCCGTGGTAACACCCCAGGGTCAGGACAGATCCGTGGTAACACCCCAGGGTCAGGACAGATCCGTGGTAACACCCCAGGGTCAGGACAGATCCGTGGTAACACCCCAGGGTCAGGACAGATCCGTGGTAACACCCCAGGGTCAGGACAGATCCGTGGTAACACCCCAGGGTCAGGACAGATCCGTGGTAACACCCCAGGGTCAGGACAGATCCGTGGTAACACCCCAGGGTCAGGACAGATCCGTGGTAACACCCCAGGGTCAGGACAGATCCGTGGTAACACCCCAGGGTCAGGACAGATCCGTGGTAACACCCCAGGGTCAGGACAGATCGGAGCAGCTTTAATCTAAAGATGAGATATGCCAACCACGTGCCACGCATTTTCCTACTCACTAACGGACGATGCTCGGGAATGGATCGACGGACTACCCAAGAACAGCATCGATAGCTTTGAAGTACTCAAGAATAAATTTAGGTCTCAGTTTAGTATGCAGAAGAAGCACAGAAAAACCCACATCTCTGTGCACAACATTAAGCAAAAGAAAGGTGAAAAAACGAGAGACTTTATCGTTAGGTACACTAACGAAACCCAGCAAGTACGGGGATTACCAGAAAGCCAAAGGATCTCAGGACTCATCCATGGGCTCCGCACAATAGACCTCATTGAGCATTTAAGCACTGACTTGCCTGAAACTTACGACGGCTTAACTGACAAAGCCCATATCTGGTTGGACGCAAGGGAAACGACGAACGTCGATTACTCCTCAGGAAGGAAAAGGAAGGAGTACGGAGGTAACGGAAGGTTTCCCCGGTATACCCGAGATGACAACCAGTGGGCAGGCAGAGACAGAGACAGTGGGATTAACATCCTGTCCAGTCTCACAAAAACCCCGAAACAAATTCTGGCTATGGAACGAGTTGCGTCCACCTTCCCGATCCCAACCAAACTCGTGACCAAAAAGAAGAACATGGATAAATACTGTGAATACCACAGGGACCATGGCCATGACACAAATAACTGCAGAAATTTAAGAAGGACCATAGAAGAAGCTGTGGAATCAGGAAAGCTGGACCACCTTGTCAAAGGAATACGCCAGGCGACAAGAATAAAGAACGAAGCGGAAAAAGCAGAAAAAACACCATCAGCACAGATCCTCATGATACGCTCCGAGGTGCACAGAGCTCACCCACAGGAGCAGAATTATCAATTCCCGCCACTTAGGGATATAATACCCTCTAACGGACCGATTGTCATCGAAGCCGACATCGCGGGGATCAAAATGAGGAATGTTCAAATAGACGGAGGAAGTGAATGTGATATCCTCTATGAAAGATACTTTTCCAAGTTACCGAGAAGTGTCAGAGAAAAGCTGAGAAAAACCACTAACAGGGTTCGCAGGGGAGCGAACATGGCCAATTGGAGAACTGCGAGCAAAAGTAACAATAGGGAAATATCCAAAGTGGAAAACAGAAAGAATTACCTTTATGGTCATATCGGCAGACTCTGACAACAACGCAATACTTGGGAGATAAGCAATGCGGAAGTTCGGGATCATAGCATCAACAATCCACTCACAAATAAAATTCCAAAGTGAGTCGGGGATAGCAACATTGCTGTCCAACTTCAATCACCGAACGCACGACACATGGGAGAAATCGAAACTCAACAAACGAGCAAAGGATCTCCATGCTTCCAGAAAATAAGATACGGGCCCCAGAAGCAACAAAGTTCAAAAGAAGGACACGCAAAAGGAATAGAGGGGTCCGGAAAAATAACACATTCAGAAACTCAGGGAAAAAGACGGAGGCCCAGAAAGACCTCCGTCAAAAAGTGAATTTCCTGAAACAACAAAGGGATAAGTCCGATTAGCTACCGGATAAGTCCCAAGAAAGAAAACTAGCAGCTAGGAACTTTACTATGTAATGTCCTCCTGCCAATTATTTTTTTCAATAAAAATAAAGCTTTCAACACATTTTAAGATCGATCAATATAATTTAAACGCGCGTAAAACTCAAACAAAAAAGACTTCATGTAAATGTTCAAGGGGACGCCCATTAAGACATTCATGGAGCAACAAAAAGAGCCTCCCCAATAAAAAGGGAACGGCCAAAAAACCACTCAAAGACGGACTCATTATAATGAAGAAGTCAAGGGTAAGGTTAATATAATATATTGCAGGTTTTAAAAATATATACAGAGACCTCCCCCAACATGAAGGGAGGCCGGTCAAGTATCCATCAAATTGTTCAAAGGCACGAAGGCCCACCACAACAGAAATATTGTTCAAAGTACCAGAATTCATCGACAAGTTCTAAAGATCACAAGGGGAGTCATGGAAAAACCTGTAGCAAATCAGAGGGAGAGGCATCAGGATCAGACGTTAGCTTGCGAAGATACACAGAGTCAAAGTTGGCCAGTTTGTCCAAAGCTGAATCAAGACGCTCAGCTGTGTCTTCAGGAATGACGCGGCCCTCTAGATCAACAATACCTTCCTCAGCTAGAGCATGCATCAATCCTGCCTCTGGATCAACTCTATTCTTATTACAGACCTTTGATAGCAAGGCGCCAACTTCAGGACCATTCAGGAACGACTTGCAGATATGGGGAATAACTTCAACAATCAGCCTCCCATACTGATGTGTGAAATCGAGTAATAAAATTTATTAAACACGAACTACCAAAAAGACTGACCACAACACACTCACAGGCAGTGAACCTGATCATATGCAGTATAGTAGACTTGGTAAATCCGAGGTCGATCACAAGGACTAAAGTAAAAGATTTGCTCAAATTAAATAGTTCAGGTAAAAGGGGGGTTTTGTGATCGAATTGTCACTTTGCAATTAGTTAGAAAATTGTTAGTAATCCCTCAGGATTAATCGAAAAGAATCCGGTATGACCGGGGCAGGGTTCGTCGGAAGACGAAAGTAAAAATGATTTTTATGACAATAATATTAAAAGGTCACCCATCTTGAATTCGCTCAACAACACGTTCGGATTGCACATAAATGAAGTTCAAATTCAATTAAGTTGACAAAGATAATCATGACAAAACAAAGACACAAACTGGTACCACCAACGTTTGTAAAATCATTTCAATCACCTAATTAATCAGTTCCTTTGTAAAAGCCGGTACCACCAATGCTTAAAACAATTTCCCTAACCAACTAGTTTATTTGATTATCAAATTAACAATTGTATCTATGTGAGATAACGTGGTACCACCAACCATTAATCAACACGTTGACAAAATGATTTCTTTTATTAAAATGACATTCACTATCATACCATGAACTAGTGACAATTGATTATAGATAATTAATTGAAATCACATACATGTTCAACTAGTACCACTAACGAAGAACATATATATCACCAACATCATAAAAATAATAAATAAAGAATCAATTCATCAAGATCTCGACACAACGATAATTGAAATCAACTTTTGAATTAATAAATAGTGCAATCCTTACATATTGTTTCACTTCATCAAGATGGATGATAAAGTGATTAGCTACTCATATTGAAATAGGAATAACAAATCAAAATAATAGAATTCATCGTTACCGAATATAAGAAATCGAAAACAATGAATGAAAATCGTCCAATCGTAATGAGGATCTTAAAAGATGGTAAATCTGATAAAAATCTGCTTCAAAGAGCTCCAAAAACGGCTGGGAAACTAAAGATAGGTTAAAGAATGTTTTTTTTTGCAAGCTTATATAGTATCCCTAAAAAGTCTTCAAAATCCGGCTCCAGTTGCGTCGCAACATGGTAGTTGCGTCGCAACCCCCTTTGACTACGTTGACCTTTGACTTTCTTTGACTTTTCTGTTGGCTGATAACTGAAGGATTTGCGTCGCAACTAGGCAAGTTGCGGCGCAACTTATCTTGCTGTAATTCTGTTGCGGCGCAACATGCAAGTTGCGTCGCAATGTGCCTCTAGTCTGTTTGACTTTCGTTGACCAGACTCCAAATGCAGCCTCGGGACTCGTAAATCTTCCGTAAGCACTTATTTTGCTTCAAAAATATCGTTTCCTCCAGAATTACGCTCAAGTACCTGTTAATACCCTGAAACACTAACAAATACCATAAACGCACCAAATGTATACGAAAACGACTCGAAAACCATACAAAAGCAACTAGAATCAGTATGGGAAATGGGTATAAAATACGACATATCACATACTTCCCAGATCGCTCAGCAAGCGCGTCCTGCGTTCCTTTCAGCAGTTCATCCTTCTCCCAAATTTGATCTGTAAGAGCCTCCACCTCCCTCTCCTTCTCAGCAATGACCCTCTGCACAGCTCCACGCACAGTATCCAACTCCGACTGAAGAGCTCCACAGTCTACCTCTAACTCAGTCGCTTTCACCCCAAGAGCATGCTTTTCTGTCATCAGCTTCTCATACTGTTCCTTCGATGGCCCGAACTCCTCAGAAACCTCTCGCAACCTCGCATCCAGAGCACTCCCAATAACAGCACTACAGAAGATCGAGCGGTTAAAGAAGGAAGAAAGCTCCGGGATCCCCATGTTCATCAATCCATTGTCCCATCCAGAAGGAGCGATGTTCTGGAGAGAGCGGTGACATGCAGCAGCGTCAAAAGCCTCCCCTAAAGGGTTGAAGGCTGCAAAGAAAACAAGAAGTCAATAACAATAAAGAAATAAACAAGGGAAAGCAAAAAGGAGCTTACAAGTAGACTGATCAGGCACTTCAACAGTCCTGGTTTTCAATTTTTTTGATCGGGAGCTACTAATACTCTTGGACGACTTCTTCCTCTTCTTCAATCAGCTGGCAACGGTGTTCTCCTGGGCAGCATCCTCCACATCCTCACCAATACCATCAGACACATCCACCACAACCTGCTCTTCAGCAACCCGCTGGATAACAGAGGATGGGGTCGAAGGTAGAGCAAGAGCCACCGGCTTGAAGACAATACTGGACAATGCAGGTTTCCAATCAATCAACTGTTTAAAAGACATCTCTACAGAAAAAATATATATATCAACAATTGCAGTATTCAACAAATAGAGAAAGAAACAAGACAAAGGAAAAAGCAGCCTACCCTGACCATCACATTCAATAATGAAATCCTTAACACCATGCTCCCAAAACGAAGCAACACGAGACTTAAATAAAACAGCCTCAGGATATATACAAAGCTTAACAATAAAGAAAATAAACAAGGGAAAGCAAAAAGGAGCTTACAAGTAGACTGATCAGGCACTTCAACAGTCCTGGTTTTCAATTTTTTTGATCGGGAGCTACTAATACTCTTGGACGACTTCTTCCTCTTCTTCAATCAGCTGGCAACGGTGTTCTCCTGGGCAGCATCCTCCACATCCTCACCAATACCATCAGACACATCCACCACAACTGCTTTTCAGCAAAAGGACCCCCTGGATAACAGAGGATGGGGTCGAAGGTAGAGCAAGAGCCACCGGCTTGAAGACAATACTGGACAATGCAGGTTTCCAATCAATCAACTGTTTAAAAGACATCTCTACAGAAAAAATATATATATCAACAATTGCAGTATTCAACAAATAGAGAAAGAAACAAGACAAAGGAAAAAGCAGCCTACCCTGACCATCACATTCAATGATGAAATCCTTAACACCATGCTCCCAAAACGAAGCAACACGAGACTTAAATAAAACAGCCTCAGGATATATACAAACTTAATTCACTTTAACTAGAGAAGCGCCTAAAAGGGAAAGCAAAAAGGAGCTTACAAGTAGACTGATCAGGCACTTCAACAGTCCTGGTTTTCAATTTTTTTGATCGGGAGCTACTAATACTCTTGGACGACTTCTTCCTCTTCTTCAATCAGCTGGCAACGGTGTTCTCCTGGGCAGCATCCTCCACATCCTCACCAATACCATCAGACACATCCACCACAACCTGCTCTTCAGCAAAGACCCCCTGGATAACAGAGGATGGGGTCGAAGGTAGAGCAAGAGCCACCGGCTTGAAGACAATACTGGACAATGCAGGTTTCCAATCAATCAACTGTTTAAAAGACATCTCTACAGAAAAAATATATATATCAACAATTGCAGTATTCAACAAATAGAGAAAGAAACAAGACAAAGGAAAAAGCAGCCTACCCTGACCATCACATTCAATGATGAAATCCTTAACACCATGCTCCCAAAACGAAGCAACACGAGACTTAAATAAAACAGCCTCAGGATATATACAAAGCTTAATGTCATAAGAAGACAAGCGATCGACATCAGACTGCCTTACACTGTTAGGTCCAGATTTACTGGACTCGCTCCAGACTCGACTACTGGAGCCTTACTGAAGATCTGTCCAGAAATGATATTTACTGGACCTACTCCAGACTTGGGAACTGGAGTCCCTCTAAAGATTTGTTCAGAAATAATGGAAGACCAGTGAGCAAATACTTGTATAGGAATCTGGAGACATCCTCCAGATTAGCTCACTGGACTTCACCCCAGTCCAGATCTATTCTACTGAAGACATTCTCACTGAAGTCAAAGACTGAAGTCAGAATAAAGAAGACTGACAAATGGCGGAGTCCACTGGAAGTCTTACCAGATCTATGACTGGAGGTTTGTCAGTGTTCTAGACCTTACAAGTCTGAACACTGATTACGAGGAATTGACTTTTTGCCTTTACACACTTTCCAAAGAACATTCCACTTGTTCTTTACTAAAGTGCTTACGTGTGTAAAGGTGGTTAGTTAAAAAGATTATTGTCATATTGATGTGACTTTATCCTTGTACCTTAACCAATGCATTTAATGACCTTGTCGGTTCATTAAATACATGCAACCATATTTGTACGGCACAAATTCACTGGTGAATTTGTTTGCCTATAAATACAAAGTCATTTCTTTGTTAAAATTACTTTTAGCATAAAAGGTGAATTTGTCTAAATACTCTCGATCTTAAACAGGGATACTTCACAACTTTAAGTATCTCGATCAAAAGAGTTATTTGGCAAATATAGATCATTTGTAATTCATAGGTTGTTAGGATACTTACATATTTTTATTATCTTGATTCCGCACAACCTTGTATTTTATTTAACATCATAAATAAAATACACTTGAAAATATTACATTGTGTTCCACCTTTATTTTATTGCTTTTAGTCTTGTATTACTTTGTTTATATACTTGCATTTATATTCAAGTAATACTAGTCCAATCTAGTGCTTATTAGACTTGTTGTATTTTACACTTTGGGTTAACCATCTAGAGAGTTTGGGACTCACAATTGGTATCAGAGCAGAAGGCTAATAAACTTGCCTTGATCTGCTTCTTTGATGGCCACCCCTGAAAATACACAAGGAAACTTTAATTTTGGTCCTGATCCTAATGTTAATATTAATGATCAAAATACTGACCCACCCATTGTTAATAACACTAATCCACTACCTCCTCCTCCTACTCCTGCTTCTCCACATGTGCATGTGCACTACTCAAATAATCCTGTTCCTAAATTTAGTGGGAACAGTGATGAATTTGGTACGTGGAAGGCCAGGATGATATTGCATATCACTGGTATTGAGAGAAATATGATGAAAATCTTAAATGAAGGGCCATATGTCCCCACATCACCTCTCAATGCTCTTCTTGATCCAACTGGTTCTAGAAGAGGTCGGGAAAAGAGGGAGGAACATTGGTCTGAAGAGGAGAGGAGATTGGTAAATCTAGATACCCTTCTCAAAAACATGATCCTCGGGGCTGTTCCTGAAACCCTAATTCCTACACTAGTTCTTTTTCCCAGTGCTAAAACCATGTGGGATGAACTGGTAAACCAGTATGAAGGAGGAGATGACACCATTGTCACCAGAAAAGTCTCCTTAAACAAGAGGTATGAGTCATTTTTTGCTCAGCCAAATGAGTCTCTCACTGGTACTTACACCAGATTTATGAGTATCATAAACCAGTTGAGAGGTCTCGGGGTTGAGAAGGACAAGGATATACTTCTGGAGAAATTTTGTGATATTCTACCCACCAAATGGTCTCACATGATCCTGGTCTTACGACAAGGTAAAACTCTGCACACTCACACTCTATCAACTCTGTATGGAGCTTTCAGATACACTGAGGAAAATCAAGCTCAGAGAGTTGTGGCAGAACAAGATGCCTATAACCATGCCTCAAGTAGTCCTACTGTGGTTAGTTATACTGAACCACAAAGTACAGCACTGATATCTTCTAAGAATGTATTTTCTATGAAGAAGATGGTGTCTGAACTCATGGAATCTGGAGAATCTAGTCAAATCTCTCCAGACTGTGATGAATCTGAAAATGATGACCTGGTTGCAATGATTGCTAAAACGTTCAACCGTTTCAAAGCAAGAGCAAATAGGCCATCTGGACAATTTGCATCCAGTTCTTCAACTGATAAGACCAATCTGACATGCTTTAAGTGTGGCAGAAAAGGTCATTTCATGAAAGATTGCAAGTCTAGTCAGTTTTCATCTAAGCCTGGTCCATTTACTTCAAATAATAAGCCTGATGATAGATATAAATCTAAATACAAAAAGCTTAAGGCTCAGATTGCTCTCATGGCACAACAAATGGAAAATAATAATAAGTGCATGATTGTAACAACTGAAGAGAAGTGGGTTCCTTCTGATGATTCATCTGCTGATGAAGAAGAAGAAAAAGAAAGAGATTGCTGTTACATGGCTCTGGCAGACGAAGAGCACCTGGTGAAGGAAGATGTCACATCTGGACGATGGGTGGACATTGTTATCAAAAAGGTTAGTGATTATGATACTGCAACTGACCAAGAATTAAAATTGGATATTGCTGAAGCTCTTAATGCTGATTTAATATTTGTTGAAACTGTTAGATCTGACTGTGTAAATGGTCTAGAAACAGATTTTTCTGAAATAACTGTTTTAAAATCAAAGTTAAAAGAACTTCAAGACATTGAACTGGCATTTCAAGCCCAGGTTCTGGTAACTGAACAATTGATTCAAGAAAAACAAGATCTTGAGATCATTTTAGAGAAAGAAAAACTGGTGATTAAATCATGGCTTGAAACCAGAAAGCCATATGATGCAGGAGTAAATCAATTTCCCGCTCAAAAACGTGCTTATTTAGATGGAAATACTCATGTTGCATCATTAATCCCAGTAATTGATCGATTACCAGAGGGATTCAGGCCCATTACTATTTATGATGAGCCTGTAACTCCCAAGGCCAATATTTTCCCAGTTCAATCCCCAGAGGTTAAGACTGGAGCATTCCAGATGACTGCTCCAGTTAAAAAGGTCAATCTGAAGAAACCTTTGCCTCAGACCAATCCCCTACCTAAGCCTCGAGTCCTTTCAACTGGAAAGGCTCAGGTGTCATCTGATGAAAATGTTTTGTCAAGGTTAGAGAGCCAGTTTCAATTACTGACTCGTCAATTTCAAAGTTTTAATGCAAGATTAAACTTTATTGAGGGTACTTAATCTGGCCCTAGACAAAATACCAAACCTTTTTCCAAGAAAGAAAAAAATATTTCTCCAGTTGAGAAAAAGAAAAAGGTTTCAAAACTATCAACCCCAGTGGTCTTTTCAACTAAGACTACTATTGAAGAAAGTGAACTCAACCAGATACCTCCAGGGACCTATAAGGGAGGGTCCAGTGAACCCATCAGTCGATGGGTTCCAAAATCTAATTGATATATCTGGTGGATGTGCAGGGCGATCGAAGAAATATATCTGGTATCTTGACAGTGCAGCTGGCAGGACGATGACCGGATGTAAGACCCTGCTGGAGGAGTTCACCATTTCTGATGGACCCTCCATTACTTTTGGAAATGATGGTTGTGGAAAGACTGAGGGATATGGTGTTCTGAACAACGGACAAGTCAAGTTCAGACGAGTTGCATTTGTGAATGGTTTGAAATATAACCTGATCAGTGTAAGTCAACTGTGTGATGATGGCTATCAAGTTCTATTCAATATTGCTCAGGGCATTGTATTCAACAAGGACTGGAAGGTAGTATTGATTGCTCCCAGAAGAGGAAATGTGTACGTGATGGATATGGAAAGCTCTCCTTCAGAGCAGTGTTTCTATACTCAAGCTGATGAAGACACAAACTGGTTATGGCACAAAAGGTTATCCCATTTAAATTTCAAAAATATTAATAAGTTGTCTAGAAAACAACTGGCAGATGGGATACCTTCAGTTTCCTTCAAAAAGGAAAGGCCATGTCCAGGATGTGAGATGGGTAAGCAGAAACGTACCAGTTTCAAGACCAGACAGAATTTCAGTATATCTGAACCTCTTCATATGCTTCATATGGACCTCTTTGGTCCAGTGAATGTTCAGACTCGTGCTGGTAAAAGATACACCCTGGTGATCGTAGATGAATTCTCCAGATATTGTTGGGTTATCTTTCTCAGGTCTAAAAATGAAGCTGCTGCTGAAATCATCAGTCTTATTAAGCAAATTGAGCTCAAGTACAGTCGAAAAGTGTGTCAGTTAAGAAGTGACAATGGAACAAAATTCCAGAATGCAACTCTGGAGTCATTCTGTACTGACATTGGCATCTCCCATAATTTCTCATCAGCCCGCTCTCCAGAACAGAATGGAGTGGTGGAAAGGAAGAATCGAACGCCGATAGAAGCTGCCAGGAGTATGCTTGCTGAATCTGGTCTGTCTACCAGTTTCTGGGCTGAAGTAATTGCAACTGCTTGTCACACCCAGAACCGATCAGTGTACATCAAAAGACACAAAAAGACAGCCTATGAAGTCTTAAGAAATAGAAAACCAAATATTGGTTATTTTCACGTTTTTGGATGTCCAGTTTACATCCTGAACGACTTCAGTCAGTTAGGCAAATTTGATGCCAAAGCTGATGAAGGGTATTTCTTAGGCTATTCAGCCATTCGCAAGGCCTTCAGAGTCTATAACAAGAGACTAGAGAAGGTCCATGAGTCAATTCATGTCACATTTGATGAATCAAATGCTGCAATCAATAAAAAGCCAGCCCTTGATACTCCCCCAGTAACTCCAATTGTCTTCTGTGAATCTGATCCTATCAACTACAATAAAGAAGATTCTCCAGAAGAAGTTTCCAGTCATACTGATCTGGAACCTGTTCAGAAGAAAAACTCTCCAGTGGTACTCCATTCTATCCTTCAATAATTTTCAAGCTACCCTCTGAAATTATTATTGGATCAGATGTGCGTACTACGCCCCCAGTATCAGTCCCAGTTGAAACTGAACCAGTACTTCAAGAAATGCCTTCAATGGAAGAATTTCATGATGCAAATCGTGATTTAAATGACTCAGATGAAGATGTTGAAGTAGTCTAGCAAGATCCTCCTCCAGAAGCAACACCAGAGGAGACTCAACTGAATTCTTGCACTGATATTGTTGTCAGTAACAATCCTGGTCAATACTCCAGATGGACAAAAGCTCATCCTATCGATCATATCATAGGTGACTCCAGTCGAGGGGTTCTGACCAGAAGAGCCTCCAGTAATCAATGCTTATATGTCAGTTTCTTATCATTGATAGAACCAAAGAAGATTGACGAGGCTATGGAAGATCCAAGCTGGGTGATAGCTATGCAAGAAGAGCTTCACCAGTTTGAAAGGAACAAAGTCTGGTACCTGGTTCCTTTCCCAGTTGGAAAGAAAGAACAAATTGGAACCAGATGGGTCTTCAGGAACAAGGTAGATGAAGATGGCCACGTAATCAGAAACAAGGCCAGACTGGTAGCACAAGGCTACTGCCAGTCAGATGTCGATTTTGATGAATCATTTGCTCCAGTGGCTAGACTTGAAGCGATCAGAATATTTTTAGCATTCGCTGCTCATCATCAGTTCAAGGTCTACCAGATGGACGTGAAAAGTGCATTTTTGAATGGAAAACTTAAAGAAGAAGTTTATGTCAGACAACCACCAGGTTTCGTTGATGAAAAGCATCCACATTGGGTATATCGTATGGACAAAGCACTTTATGGCCTCAGACAAGCCCCACGTGCCTGGTATGATACTCTGACTAAACATTTATTGAAAAATGGTTTCAAAGAGGTGCAATTGACAATACCTTATTTATTCTTCATGAAAAAGGTAATCTGTTAATGGTACAAATTTATGTTGATGATATTATTTTTGGCTCTACTGATGATAAAATGTGCAAGAAATTTTTGAAAATAATGTCAACTGAATATGAAATGAGTTTAATGGGTGAATTAACATATTTTCTTGGACTCCAGATTAAACAGACCAGAGATGGTATTTTTATTAATCAGGAAAAATATGTTAGAGATCTTTTAAAGAAATATGATATGAACTCTTCACCATCTAAACCCACTCCAATTTCTGCACCATTAACACTGGACTCAGATCCAGATGGTAACCAGTGAACACCACTGTCTATAGAGGCATGGTTGGTTCACTGATGTATTTAACTGCCAGTAGACCAGATATTATGTTTTCAACATGTTTATGTGCCAGATATCAATCTAATCCAAAAGAATCTCATATGCTTGCTGTAAAGCGCATACTGAAATACCTTAAAGGTGTCCCCAGTTTGGGTCTTTGGTATCCCAAAGGCTCAGGCATGGATCTAATGGGTTATTCAGATTCAGATCATGCAGGTTGTAAGATAGACAGAAATCCACTACTGGTGGATGTCATTTCTTTGGTGGCAAACTGGTCAGCTGGACCAGTAAAAAGCAAACTTCAGTTTCATTGTCTACTACTGAAGCTGAATACGTGTCTGCAGCCAGTTGTTGTGCTCAGATACTCTGGATGAAGAACCAGTTGCTTGATTATGGTATTAAGTATTCAAAGACCCCAATCTTTTGTGATAATACCAGTGCCATTGCTATCTCGAACAATCCAGTCATGCACTAAAAAATGAAGCACATTGATCTCAGGTATCACTTCATTCGTGATAATATTGTGAAAGGCAACATTGAACTCCATTTTATTCCCACTGACAAATAACTCGCTGACATATTTACTAAACCTCTGGATGTCAAAACTTTTGAATATCTTGTTGGTGAGTTGGGAATGTTAAACCCTTAAATCTGGAACCTTGGTATTGAACGCCGTTGTGTACTACTGGGGATCCTTGATTTAAAGATTTATAAATTTATAACTGCTTAGATATTGAACGCCGTTGTGTACTATCTTTGCATTAATAGATTTCTGGATCAACATTCCAGGGGGAAGACTGAAAGATATATTTTTGTTCTTAAAATGTTTTAATTTCAGGGGGAATTTATTAATTTATTTTCTCACTGGACAAAATTTTCTAGAAAATATTAATGGTACCTTGTAAATGTGTCCCTCTCACTGATAATTAGATAGGTTGAAGTGCATGTTTGAGGTGACTTTTGTCTCCTTGTAAATGTGTCCCTCTCATTTGTCTGTGTTAGTTGACGTACATGTTTAAGGTTACCAGTCTCTTTCAAATGGTTTTCACTGGTACTTTACTGGAGTGTCCCTCCAGTGTACCATCAGTACATGCATCACTGGCCTAATCCACCAGTGATACTGGAGTGTCCAGTCAACCTCCAGATGTACTGATATGACAGTCATAATACTTTTTATACTTGGTCATTGTGCGTGCAACGTATGCAAAATCTTTGAAAAGATATTTATCTTGATATTTATCTTATTATCCTACGTGGCATGTCATTTTTTCAAAGAAATGATGGTATTTTTACCTTGGGAAGACAAAAAGTGCAAGTTGGTACTGTTTGTGGGCTGTAAACCGTCACACATTTATGTGTGATGTGATGTAATTAATGCGGATCTCAGAACCCGATCAAAATTATATTTGATAATTTCAAAATTAACCGTTTGAGTTCCACATTCTCTCTCCTATATAATACCCACTTTCACCTTCATTTGCATTTACTTCGAACATATTTATTCCCAAATTCTTCAAATTACTTCATTTATTTCGTTCATTCAATTTCCAATCATAAATCTCTCTCATAGTAAATTCATCAAATCTTCATAAACCCTAATTCTTCAATTTCATCTTCATATCATCAATCTATCAAACAAAATGGCACCAAGACAATCCAATTCACCGAAAAATCTGCTTGCTGCAGAATATGCTCCGGTTGCCAATGTTGTTAAGGCACCCCATATCACCTTAGAGGCAAAGGCCATAAGGATAAACATGAACAATTGGATGGCTAGACTCACTAGCACCACTCATGCTCCCACCTCTCTCATCGGACGACTGAACGCCTTTTTCCTCAGTTGTCCACTTTATGGTGCACTTACTCTTAATCCGGGTAAAATGTATCATGATTATTTGTGTGAATTTTGGTATACTGCTGTATATGTTGAAAGCACTCAATCTATCAACTGTACATTGCAACAAGGCACCAGGGCCTTCACTCTCACTGCTGATTCTCTCAGAGATATTCTTCATTTGAATTATCTGGTTGAAAATGAGATGGCGATTACTCTCCCGACTGGTCTTAATTTCAGAGATGTGTGCAGATTAATGGGGCACACTGATATACTAGATGAGCATGGCCAGTTATCAAGGAAAGGCACAATCTACATGAGTAAACTGACAGACTCATGGAGATTGTAACATCCCAAACTTTTTAATTAACGGTTGACTTGAGTCGTTAAGTCAACGTAAAGTGTTCGTTAAGTTTAGGGTGGATTAACGCTTATATGTAGTTAAAGTGTTTTATGTGTGAGACTTGAATGTCTTATTAATTGATGTAGAAATATGTTTAAAGAAGAAGTTATGTGCCTTTTAGAGGTGTTCAAAGTGTTAATCAAGTTGTATATAGTCCATAAAGGTGTTTTGGGCTAATAATATGACTTTACGAAGTTTAGGGACCAGTTTTGACATGGTGTGAAAGTCAAAAACGGGATTAGGGTCAATGGGGAGTCATTAGTTTATCAAATCAGATCTAATAACTTTTCTCCCAAGCCCTAGCCACCCCTTTGATCCCCTATTAAATTCCTAAGCCGAAAATCCTTCAAAACGTGTGATTCAAGTGAAGTTTGATCAAGATCTCTCATCCTTGCTTTCATCTACAGGTAATATAGACAATTTCCCTTTGATTTGTGATCATAAGAGTCGATCATATGGATCTTACTTCTGGTCTCTAGGGTTGAGATTGATTTGATTATGTTTCATTGTCGATTAATGGGGTTTTCGGGTAATTTAATGTATTGTAATTGTATCCTCTTGTTCCTGGAACAAGTGATCATGTGAAATCATTATATAGTCATATTTTGGGTGCATATGAGGTTCATAGGTCGTGGTGGTTGCTATGGTTATCTGATGGTCGAAAATTGCTTGCAAAACTAAGGGTTTACTAGATCTGAAAAATTAGTAATATTGCAAAAATCATATCTCTTTCAATTAGAAGAGTTATAAGATGAATCTTATATTTTTGAAAAGGCCTATGTGTCCTCTTGATTAGATATGAACAATGTTTCTTTTGATTTTGCCCAGATTTGGGTGAAAAATGTCAATTTCCAGAAGTGGTCGGATTTAAGACGAATTCTGTAGGTCTGCTTTGCAGACGCCATAACAAATTCATTAGAGATCTTAAAGAGTCAAACTTTATATTTATGGAAAGGTCTTTTAATTCCCTACATTCCTTAAGAACTAAGTTTTGACTCATTTGGTCGTCTTGAGGTCGAAAAGTCGCCTGCAAGTGAAGGGCGCGAATCAGTCTTTAGACCAGTACTCCATATGCGACGCATATAACCTATGTGCGGCACATATCGGGGCCTAGGAGGTTTCTGGGTGATTTTTGAAGCAAATATGCGACGCATATTCAAAGCATGCGCCACATAAAGGGTCTGTGAGCCCGTTTGAGGTCCAAAACAAGCGTTTAAGGGTCCTATAAGTGTACCTAAGTTAATGTATGGTCTTATAACCTTATTAGGTTGGGTTTATACAGGTTTAATGACTATGAACTCGAGATAGGTTGTCGGGATCACAAACAAGATACATTAACGTTGCTTATTGATCGTCACGAGGTAAGACACACTACTTTGACACGCTGAGGGTTCAACGAAAAGATGGTTTCAAATAATAACCTCCCAACTTATATCTTGAATTGCTTGTAGGTATTCGGGGTTCCACGGGAGGTGATATGGGTTATGTAGTTGACCATTGAGACCTGAAATGCAGTCCCAAATGAAGTATAATGTAGTGTATGTTATGATATGAAGTATAATGTAGTGTATGTTATGATATGAAGTATAATGTAGTGTATGTTATGATATGAAGTATAATGTAGTGTATGTTATGATATGAAGTATAATGTAGTGTATGTTATGATATGAAGTATAATGTAGTGTATGTTATGATATGAAGTATAATGTAGTGTATGTTATGATATGAAGTATAATGTAGTGTATGTTATGATATGAAGTATAATGTAGTGTATGTTATGATATGAAGTATAATGTAGTGTATGTTATGATATGAAGTATAATGTAGTGTATGTTATGATATGAAGTATAATGTAGTGTATGTTATGATATGAAGTATAATGTAGTGTATGTTATGATATGAAGTATAATGTAGTGTATGTTATGATATGAAGTATAATGTAGTGTATGTTATGATATGAAGTATAATGTAGTGTATGTTATGATATGAAGTATAATGTAGTGTATGTTATGATATGAAGTATAATGTAGTGTATGTTATGATATGAAGTATAATGTAGTGTATGTTATGATATGAAGTATAATGTAGTGTATGTTATGATATGAAGTATAATGTAGTGTATGTTATGATATGAAGTATAATGTAGTGTATGTTATGATATGAAGTATAATGTAGTGTATGTTATGATATGAAGTATAATGTAGTGTATGTTATGATATGAAGTATAATGTAGTGTATGTTATGATATGAAGTATAATGTAGTGTATGTTATGATATGAAGTATAATGTAGTGTATGTTATGATATGAAGTATAATGTAGTGTATGTTATGATATGAAGTATAATGTAGTGTATGTTATGATATGAAGTATAATGTAGTGTATGTTATGATATGAAGTATAATGTAGTGTATGTTATGATATGAAGTATAATGTAGTGTATGTTATGATATGAAGTATAATGTAGTGTATGTTATGATATGAAGTATAATGTAGTGTATGTTATGATATGAAGTATAATGTAGTGTATGTTATGATATGAAGTATAATGTAGTGTATGTTATGATATGAAGTATAATGTAGTGTATGTTATGATATGAAGTATAATGTAGTGTATGTTATGATATGAAGTATAATGTAGTGTATGTTATGATATGAAGTATAATGTAGTGTATGTTATGATATGAAGTATAATGTAGTGTATGTTATGATATGAAGTATAATGTAGTGTATGTTATGATATGAAGTATAATGTAGTGTATGTTATGATATGAAGTATAATGTAGTGTATGTTATGATATGAAGTATAATGTAGTGTATGTTATGATATGAAGTATAATGTAGTGTATGTTATGATATGAAGTATAATGTAGTGTATGTTATGATATGAAGTATAATGTAGTGTATGTTATGATATGAAGTATAATGTAGTGTATGTTATGATATGAAGTATAATGTAGTGTATGTTATGATATGAAGTATAATGTAGTGTATGTTATGATATGAAGTATAATGTAGTGTATGTTATGATATGAAGTATAATGTAGTGTATGTTATGATATGAAGTATAATGTAGTGTATGTTATGATATGAAGTATAATGTAGTGTATGTTATGATATGAAGTATAATGTAGTGTATGTTATGATATGAAGTATAATGTAGTGTATGTTATGATATGAAGTATAATGTAGTGTATGTTATGATATGAAGTATAATGTAGTGTATGTTATGATATGAAGTATAATGTAGTGTATGTTATGATATGAAGTATAATGTAGTGTATGTTATGATATGAAGTATAATGTAGTGTATGTTATGATATGAAGTATAATGTAGTGTATGTTATGATATGAAGTATAATGTAGTGTATGTTATGATATGAAGTATAATGTAGTGTATGTTATGATATGAAGTATAATGTAGTGTATGTTATGATATGAAGTATAATGTAGTGTATGTTATGATATGAAGTATAATGTAGTGTATGTTATGATATGAAGTATAATGTAGTGTATGTTATGATATGAAGTATAATGTAGTGTATGTTATGATATGAAGTATAATGTAGTGTATGTTATGATATGAAGTATAATGTAGTGTATGTTATGATATGAAGTATAATGTAGTGTATGTTATGATATGAAGTATAATGTAGTGTATGTTATGATATGAAGTATAATGTAGTGTATGTTATGATATGAAGTATAATGTAGTGTATGTTATGATATGAAGTATAATGTAGTGTATGTTATGATATGAAGTATAATGTAGTGTATGTTATGATATGAAGTATAATGTAGTGTATGTTATGATATGAAGTATAATGTAGTGTATGTTATGATATGAAGTATAATGTAGTGTATGTTATGATATGAAGTATAATGTAGTGTATGTTATGATATGAAGTATAATGTAGTGTATGTTATGATATGAAGTATAATGTAGTGTATGTTATGATATGAAGTATAATGTAGTGTATGTTATGATATGAAGTATAATGTAGTGTATGTTATGATATGAAGTATAATGTAGTGTATGTTATGATATGAAGTATAATGTAGTGTATGTTATGATATGAAGTATAATGTAGTGTATGTTATGATATGAAGTATAATGTAGTGTATGTTATGATATGAAGTATAATGTAGTGTATGTTATGATATGAAGTATAATGTAGTGTATGTTATGATATGAAGTATAATGTAGTGTATGTTATGATATGAAGTATAATGTAGTGTATGTTATGATATGAAGTATAATGTAGTGTATGTTATGATATGAAGTATAATGTAGTGTATGTTATGATATGAAGTATAATGTAGTGTATGTTATGATATGAAGTATAATGTAGTTATATTATGTGAGAAGTTGTTGAGATGGACAAAGGTTGGAGGATTAGGTGAGATGGTGTTCCATCAATGTTGCCTAGCCCATGGGGTTAGTGACAAGGACCGCAAAGGATATGAGATGTTGTATGTGTGCTAAAAATCATGTGAATTGGAATTGATGGGAAAAGAGGCGATACATAAATGTGGTAACGAACATGCATGTGAAAGGATACAATTACAATTATGGTCCGGAACATAATTGCAAGTGTATCACGACACGAGTGTGTTTGTATGGCCATGCTTGTGTTGACCGGTGTACAAAGTAATGAAGCTGGAGAGATTTCTATGTAGTGAATCTTTATGTATCGAGAGTAAACATCGTGTAACAACTTTAATGACGTTGATGCCTCGTGTGTGTGGAAATGTGTGAAGATCGGTGAAAAGTTATAGCCGTTAAATGTTTATGATAATTATGAAGTACATGAAGTTAAATGAAGTCTAAAGGTACGTGAGGAATGAAGTGGTTGGTAGACAATGTTGTTGAGTCTACTAGTTCAAAGGACATGGACTTGAAGTTGACAATTAGAGTTAATGCTGGATATTTGAAGGGTGATAAGCAGGTGATGCACATAAGGGTTACCGGGTACACGTATGGAAGGATACAGTTACAATTCCGGTCGCGAACGTAATTGTAAATGTATCACGACATGTGTGTGTTTATGAGACTGTGTCTGTGTTGATCCGACTGAAGAGAAGATGGGAAAGATGGAATCACTGGTTGGTGGCATAATTAACCATGTGAAGAGTAGACATGTATCTATGGATTAAAGAATGATGAAGCTGAAGCAAGTAAAGAAGATAACACTATGGATGATTGAACCTTTTAACTATGAAGCTCTTCCATTCGATGAACACCATGTTATGATGTGAGGTTACCTTCGAGCTGCGAAGTCTTAAAGTTGTGCTTGGGTGTAAGGAAGACGCTTAGACTTTGTTTGAAATTATCTTTCCTGGTCATAGATGGTATGCGGCACATATTCTGAGTTTTTAACTTTATGCGGGGCATGTGCAAATGCATGAAAGTTACTGTTCAGAAATGCTCGAGTTATGAGGCGCATGCACCATCCATGCGGTGCATATTTTGGTCTGTTTTGGATTTATGACTCGCTCAGTTTAGATTTCGTTACGGGATGATATATGACGATTGGAACGAGTATTCACAGCTGGAGATTCTTCCTTGTATTGCATGAATGTGTGGTGAACTAACACGTGAACCTTTTTAGCAGTTCTATCGCTTACTACCTTCGCTGGTGTGACGTGAAGGTGTTGTTGATATCCTATATTTGTACAAGATTTTATGTTTGGCCGCTTCTCAAAGATAATGATTTTTTTTTCCTTATGAAAAGTTAAGAGGTTGGATGACGGAGTTAACTATGGATCCTTAAATCACAAGAAGTAGAAGTTTTCAGGAGCATTCGGTTCCGAATTGATCATGTTTCTCGCCTATGTGATTTACTCATGTAAGGTAAAGGTTGTGTATTTCTAAAGTCGAGGTCACTCGTAGTTTTGAGATGTTCTATTAGTGTTCTCGGTTTCATTGCGATCGTGAGGTCAAACCTTCTGTTGATGTGTGACGAGTGCTACTTTTATTCAAAGACACCTTTCGTTTTGTTCTCACTTATAGAAAGAAGTTAATGTTTTCGATTGTGGGATGTATTTCTTTCTATAAGATGGGTTTACGATTGGTACTACCATATGATGAAGCTGATGATGAAAGTCCTGTTTAAGTTAATTATACGCTCATTATGACTCTATTGAGTTTCTTGAAGTCCTGCATGTTAACGAATGGTCCTTACCATGTCGTGAACTTAAGGGATAAAGTTTAAAGTTTCTCTAGACCGTTCAGTCATTACATTCGGTGATGACATTATTATCTATTCTAAGTATGACGAAGAACATCATGTTGTGTAAGGAACGTTACTACGATTTTCTATAAGTAGAGGCCTAATTTTAAATTCGCCCAAAGTGAGTAAAAGTTAAAGTAGAAGCTGACGCGTAGAATTGAAAGGAACAAGGTTCCATTTAATGTTTAATTCCATGACTATAAGGTTAGGGTAAACAATTGTCTACAATGAGCCAGTCCAAGGTGATGTTTCTAGAGACGAAGATGTTGGTATTATGTGGGTGGATTCTAAAAATTCATAAATAACCAGCGTGGAACTATAAGTCTAAAAGTAAGATTTCGGTATCCGATAACGAAATGACTAAAAGTTGTACTTGAGGAAGTTTATGAACCGTGGTGACATGCTCATTTGGATGTTGCCTGAAGTGTGATACGACCTTTTATGATACGAGGTGTAGTAAATTTTATATGTTGACGTGTGATTGGGTTAAAAGCCAAGACTAGACACCGAAAGTTTTGTAGCAATACAAAGAGTTTAACGATCCTTTAACGAAAGTGAGGAGTCATGTCACCGTGGACTAAGAGACAAAGTTGCGTGGGAAGTGAAAGGTAATGATAAGACATGAGCAGTTAGTAGGAAAGTTGTCCAAGAATGCTTATTTTGTTTTGTGAGCTATTACGCCGTTTCCTTGGACATGAAAGAAAAGATGTGTGATCAAGAAGTGCTCTTAAAGTGTGAAAGTAAATGGTGGAATGTTTTGAATCGAGACGACCATTATATGAAATTTTTTAAAGATGTTTGACAAAGTATGAGGAAAATGGTGAACTCAAGTGATGCCTATCACTCTTAGATTGATGGGAAAGAGAATGAATGAGTTAGAAACTTGGTAAAACCATATGATGGCATGATGGTGCCTCGAGATTTATTGTTGTGTTCATAGGCAACAATGATTATGCCATAGGTGTTGGATGTCATTTCATGATAGGACAAGTTATTGAAGGGAAATCGTGCTAGATGTAATGCTAGTGCGTAATATGTGGGAAATCGTGCTAGATGTAATGCTAGTGCGTAATATGTGGGAAATCGTGCTAGATGTAATGCTAGTGCGTAAGACGTGGGAAATCGTGCTAGTGTAAATGCTAGTGCGTAATATGTAAGTTGATTAAAGATGTAAGATGTGGGATTACAATGTGACGTGAGATTTAAGCAAGATATGTTATGAAGTTACGTTTAAGTGGTAAGTCTATGTTGATGTGGTATAAGACATGGATTAAGATGTGAGTATACGATGATATGATGTATATGTTGATATGAAACCAATGTGAACCCGTGGAGAGATATGAGTATTGATGTTAAGGAGTGTTTGTAGTTGGCCTGGTTGAGATCCTTGGCCAAAAGTAAAAGAAGCTTCATAGGAAGTTAATTGAGCTTGTGCTAGTGGGATGGAATCATATTTACGGTGAAAGTTGATTCGAAAGTTATCCTCACCTATTTGATGCTGAAATGATTCCGAGGACGGGATCCTCTTAAAGGGGAGGTAATTGTAACATCCCAAACTTTTTAATTAACGGTTGACTTGAGTCGTTAAGTCAACGTAAAGTGTTCGTTAAGTTTAGGGTGGATTAACGCTTATATGTAGTTAAAGTGTTTTAAGTGTGAGACTTGAATGTCTTATTAATTGATGTAGAAATATTTTTAAAGAAGAAGTTATGTGCCTTTTAGAGGTGTTCAAAGTGTTAATCAAGTTGTATATAGTCCATAAAGGTGTTTTGGGCTAATAATATGACTTTACGAAGTTTAGGGACCAGTTTTGACATGGTGTGAAAGTCAAAAACGGGATTAGGGTCAATGGGGGAGTCATTAGTTTATGAAATCAGATCTAATAACTTTTCTTCCAAGCCCTAGCCACCCCTTTGATCCCTTATTAAATTCCTAAGCCGAAAATCCTTCAAAACGTGCGATTCAAGTGAAGTTTGATCAAGATCTCTCATCCTTGCTTTCATCTACAAGTAATATAGACGATTTCCATTTGATGTGTGATCATAAGAGTCGATCATATGGATCTTACTTCTGGTCTCTAGGGTTGAGATTGATTTGATTATGTTTCATTGTCGATTAATGGGGTTTTCGGGTAATTTAATGTATTGTAATTGTATCCTCTTGTTCCTGGAACAAGTGATCATGTGAAATCATTATATGAGTCATATTTTGGGTGCATATGAGGTTCATAGGTCGTGGTGGTTGCTATGGTCATCTGATGGTCGAAAATTGCTTGCAAAACTAAGGGTTTACTAGATCTGAAAAATTAGTAATATTGCAAAAATCATATCTCTTTCAATTAGAAGAGTTATAAGATGAATCTTATATTTTTGAAAAGGTCTATGTGTCCTCTTGATTAGATATGAACAATGTTTCTTTTGATTTTGCCCAGATATGGGTGAAAAATGTCAATTTCCAGAAGTGGTCGGATTTAAGACGAATTCTGTAGGTCTGTTTTGCAGACGCCATAACAAATTCATTAGAGATCTTAAAGAGTCAAACTTTATATTTATGGAAAGGTCTTTTAATTCCCTACATTCCTTAAGAACTAAGTTTTGACTCATTTGGTCGTCTTGAGGTCGAAAAGTGGCCTGCAAGTGAAGGGCGCGAATCAGTCTTTAGACCAGCACTCCATATGCGGCGCATATAACCTATGTGCGGCGCATATCGGGGTCTGGGAGGTTTCTGGGTGATTTTTGAAGCAAATATGCGACGCATATTCAAAGCATGTGCCACATAAAGGGTCTGTGAGCCCGTTTGAGGTCCGAAACAAGCGTTTAAGGGTCCTATAAGTGTACCTAAGTTAATGTATGGTCTTATAACCTTATTAGGTTGGGTTTATACCGGTTTAATGACTATGAACTCGAGATAGGTTGTCAGGATCACAAACAAGATACATTAACGTTGCTTATTGATCGTCACGAGGTAAGATACACTACTTTGACACGCTGAGGGTTCAACGAAAAGATGGTTTCAAATAATAACTTCCCAACTTATATCTTGAATTGCTTGTGGGTATTCGGGGTTATACGGGAGGTGATATGGGTTATGTAGTTGACCATTGAGACCTGAAATGCAGTCCCAAATGAAGTATAATGTAGTGTATGTTATGATATGATATGAAGTATAATGTAGTGTATGTTATGATATGAAGTATAATGTAGTGTATGTTATGATATGAAGTATAATGTAGTGTATGTTATGATATGAAGTATAATGTAGTGTATGTTATGATATGAAGTATAATGTAGTGTATGTTATGATATGAAGTATAATGTAGTGTATGTTATGATATGAAGTATAATGTAGTGTATGTTATGATATGAAGTATAATGTAGTGTATGTTATGATATGAAGTATAATGTAGTGTATGTTATGATATGAAGTATAATGTAGTGTATGTTATGATATGAAGTATAATGTAGTGTATGTTATGATATGAAGTATAATGTAGTGTATGTTATGATATGAAGTATAATGTAGTGTATGTTATGATATGAAGTATAATGTAGTGTATGTTATGATATGAAGTATAATGTAGTGTATGTTATGATATGAAGTATAATGTAGTGTATGTTATGATATGAAGTATAATGTAGTGTATGTTATGATATGAAGTATAATGTAGTGTATGTTATGATATGAAGTATAATGTAGTGTATGTTATGATATGAAGTATAATGTAGTGTATGTTATGATATGAAGTATAATGTAGTGTATGTTATGATATGAAGTATAATGTAGTGTATGTTATGATATGAAGTATAATGTAGTGTATGTTATGATATGAAGTATAATGTAGTGTATGTTATGATATGAAGTATAATGTAGTGTATGTTATGATATGAAGTATAATGTAGTGTATGTTATGATATGAAGTATAATGTAGTGTATGTTATGATATGAAGTATAATGTAGTGTATGTTATGATATGAAGTATAATGTAGTGTATGTTATGATATGAAGTATAATGTAGTGTATGTTATGATATGAAGTATAATGTAGTGTATGTTATGATATGAAGTATAATGTAGTGTATGTTATGATATGAAGTATAATGTAGTGTATGTTATGATATGAAGTATAATGTAGTGTATGTTATGATATGAAGTATAATGTAGTGTATGTTATGATATGAAGTATAATGTAGTGTATGTTATGATATGAAGTATAATGTAGTGTATGTTATGATATGAAGTATAATGTAGTGTATGTTATGATATGAAGTATAATGTAGTGTATGTTATGATATGAAGTATAATGTAGTGTATGTTATGATATGAAGTATAATGTAGTGTATGTTATGATATGAAGTATAATGTAGTGTATGTTATGATATGAAGTATAATGTAGTGTATGTTATGATATGAAGTATAATGTAGTGTATGTTATGATATGAAGTATAATGTAGTGTATGTTATGATATGAAGTATAATGTAGTGTATGTTATGATATGAAGTATAATGTAGTGTATGTTATGATATGAAGTATAATGTAGTGTATGTTATGATATGAAGTATAATGTAGTGTATGTTATGATATGAAGTATAATGTAGTGTATGTTATGATATGAAGTATAATGTAGTGTATGTTATGATATGAAGTATAATGTAGTGTATGTTATGATATGAAGTATAATGTAGTGTATGTTATGATATGAAGTATAATGTAGTGTATGTTATGATATGAAGTATAATGTAGTGTATGTTATGATATGAAGTATAATGTAGTGTATGTTATGATATGAAGTATAATGTAGTGTATGTTATGATATGAAGTATAATGTAGTGTATGTTATGATATGAAGTATAATGTAGTGTATGTTATGATATGAAGTATAATGTAGTGTATGTTATGATATGAAGTATAATGTAGTGTATGTTATGATATGAAGTATAATGTAGTGTATGTTATGATATGAAGTATAATGTAGTGTATGTTATGATATGAAGTATAATGTAGTGTATGTTATGATATGAAGTATAATGTAGTGTATGTTATGATATGAAGTATAATGTAGTGTATGTTATGATATGAAGTATAATGTAGTGTATGTTATGATATGAAGTATAATGTAGTGTATGTTATGATATGAAGTATAATGTAGTGTATGTTATGATATGAAGTATAATGTAGTGTATGTTATGATATGAAGTATAATGTAGTGTATGTTATGATATGAAGTATAATGTAGTGTATGTTATGATATGAAGTATAATGTAGTGTATGTTATGATATGAAGTATAATGTAGTGTATGTTATGATATGAAGTATAATGTAGTGTATGTTATGATATGAAGTATAATGTAGTGTATGTTATGATATGAAGTATAATGTAGTGTATGTTATGATATGAAGTATAATGTAGTGTATGTTATGATATGAAGTATAATGTAGTGTATGTTATGATATGAAGTATAATGTAGTGTATGTTATGATATGAAGTATAATGTAGTGTATGTTATGATATGAAGTATAATGTAGTGTATGTTATGATATGAAGTATAATGTAGTGTATGTTATGATATGAAGTATAATGTAGTGTATGTTATGATATGAAGTATAATGTAGTGTATGTTATGATATGAAGTATAATGTAGTGTATGTTATGATATGAAGTATAATGTAGTGTATGTTATGATATGAAGTATAATGTAGTGTATGTTATGATATGAAGTATAATGTAGTGTATGTTATGATATGAAGTATAATGTAGTGTATGTTATGATATGAAGTATAATGTAGTGTATGTTATGATATGAAGTATAATGTAGTGTATGTTATGATATGAAGTATAATGTAGTGTATGTTATGATATGAAGTATAATGTAGTGTATGTTATGATATGAAGTATAATGTAGTGTATGTTATGATATGAAGTATAATGTAGTGTATGTTATGATATGAAGTATAATGTAGTGTATGTTATGATATGAAGTATAATGTAGTGTATGTTATGATATGAAGTATAATGTAGTGTATGTTATGATATGAAGTATAATGTAGTGTATGTTATGATATGAAGTATAATGTAGTGTATGTTATGATATGAAGTATAATGTAGTGTATGTTATGATATGAAGTATAATGTAGTGTATGTTATGATATGAAGTATATGTGTGTTATGTTACGATATGACCGAGTAACACCAATGATTAAAGAAACCAAACAGATTTTAATTGGTTTGGACTTTCAAAGTTTACTTCCGCTCTGTTATAACGCCGTTAGTTGAAAATTTTTGGAAACCCGTATTTTTAAATGAAGGGTGTTACAGAGATATTTCTTCACTCATTTGGTTGAGTGCTTAGGTGGCAGTTCTGGAGGGTTGGATCAGATTAATCAAATGCAACTCCAGATTGCCTACTGTCTTTGGTTTGGGTACAGGGTCGATTTTGCTCAGATCTTCTTTGATGACCTTGTTGACCGTCTGAAGGTGAAAGGTAGAAAACCACACATTCCTTATATTCGTTTTCTTTCACTTGTGTTTTTAAGAGCTCTGGCTGCTGAGTATGATTTCGACACAAATCACTTTTCTGTGTGCGAATATCTGAGGGAATTGAGCTCATTAAAATCAAGAGCTGGTGAGGTTGACATTCCAGTAAATATGCTCAACCACTTTAGAAATGATGCACTGGAAGATGAGCCAGAAGTGGCTCCAGGAGGGAACCAGGTTGGTAAGGGACCCTCTGGAGTCCAAAATATTGAAATTGTGCAACCAGTAACCCAGGTGGCTCCTGAGGTTCAACAGACTGAAAGTACTACTCGACCCAGAACGTCCAGACGCCTTAGAAGGGCTGGAGTTCAGGTAAATCCAGATAGAACTGAAATGAGCCATCCAGGTGATGTAATGAATGTAGATGGGTCTCCCATTTTTGAGCAGGAAGAGAATGTTGTATAGGATGTTGAGCAGGTAGAAAATGTACAAGTTGTTGACTAGGTGACTGATGAGCAAGATGCTCAGTTTGATTTGAATGTAGAAGTTGGTGATCAGACTGGTGATCAGACTGTTGATGAAACATTTGTTTGGAATGAGGCTGATTCACCCATGTCAGAAGGTAATATTTTTGATACTGACATGAGTTTTCTGGGTGATGAAGTAGATAATGTTGTCACATCTGTTATTGCTTCAGTCACCCAACCACTTACTGAAATGCCACCACCACCACCACCACCACCACCACCACCACCACCACCACCACCTTCAATTCCACAAACCACTCCATATTTCAATCCTCCCACAATTCAAATTTCACAAACTCAACCACCACCAATTGAAACTCCAATTAACTTTCCTGAACACCGTGTGCTGGACTCGATTGCTGTAACATCTGAAAGATCCACTGAAGAGGTCCAGGCACAAGTACCTTTAATGACCAGAATGACTTCACATCTTGATCCTCCCAGTGGTCCCTCCTCTTCTTCTTCAGCCGAGGTCCAAGGCCTTTTAAGTAAGGTGGCGGACCTGGAGAGATCACTCCAGTCTTCATCGCAGGTTGTTTCTGACTTCATATCTTTATTATCGAATAATCTTTCAACAGAAATGAATCTGTTTGCTGGTAATGAGAAGCTGGTGTTCGAGAAGCTGAATGAGCTGGTACTGGCCACAAATAACAATTATGAAAATATCAAAGTGGCAGTCCAGGGATTAGAGGCAAGGCTGGTAAGTTTTGTTCAGACTGCAGTGAAAGGTGAACTTGTTCAACCACTGGCAGGTCTGACAGATGAGGTTCAGAGGTTGACAACCAGGATTAGTAGTTTGGAAAGCAGGCCTACTCTTGATCAAAATGCTGTTGTTAGCACCATCAGTGATGAGTGTGCTAAAAAGTTCAGACATGGTATGTTAAAGGAAATTACTGAAGATATTTCTGGGTCTGTTCTTAGAACAATTCAAGATGGGTTGTTGCCACAAGTTGTGAAGATGATAGAAAATGAAATGCCAAAGCACTTGTCTTCAGAAATTGAATTTATCAAGAAGGAAGTGACGAAGCTAAGGCACACTGTGAACATCACAACTCCAGTGGCTGGAAGAACTTTTGGTGAGACAGACAGATATATGCTTGAACAATTATGGAATGCCACCACCACCAGAATCCATTACTGCACCACCACCACCACCACCACCTTCAATTCCACAAACAACTCCATATTTCAATCCTCCCACAATTCAAATTTCACAAAATCAACCACCACCACTTGAAACTCCCATTGACTTATCTGAACACCGTGCGCTGGACTTAACCAGTTGTAACCACCACCACCACCACCACCACCACCACCACCACCACCACCACCACCACCACCACCACCACCACCACCACCACCACCACCACCACCACCACCACCACCACCACCACCACCACCACCACCACCACCACCACCACCACCACCACCACCACCACCACCACCACCACCACCACCACCACCACCACCACCACCACCACCACCACCACCACCACCACCACCACCACCACCACCACCACCACCACCACCACCACCACCACCACCACCACCACCACCACCACCACCACCACCACCACCACCACCACCACCACCACCACCACCACCACCACCACCACCACCACCACCACCACCACCACCACCACCACCACCACCACCACCACCACCACCACCACCACCACCACCACCACCACCACCACCACCACCACCACCACCACCACCACCACCACCACCACCACCACCACCACCACCACCACCACCACCACCACCACCACCACCACCACCACCACCACCACCACCACCACCACCACCACCACCACCACCACCACCACCACCACCACCACCACCACCACCACCACCACCACCACCACCACCACCACCACCACCACCACCACCACCACCACCACCACCACCACCACCACCACCACCACCACCACCACCACCACCACCACCACCACCACCACCACCACCACCACCACCACCACCACCACCACCACCACCACCACCACCACCACCACCACCACCACCACCACCACCACCACCACCACCACCACCACCACCACCACCACCACCACCACCACCACCACCACCACCACCACCACCACCACCACCACCACCACCACCACCACCACCACCACCACCACCACCACCACCACCACCACCACCACCACCACCACCACCACCACCACCACCACCACCACCACCACCACCACCACCACCACCACCACCACCACCACCACCACCACCACCACCACCACCACCACCACCACCACCACCACCACCACCACCACCACCACCACCACCACCACCACCACCACCACCACCACCACCACCACCACCACCACCACCACCACCACCACCACCACCACCACCACCACCACCACCACCACCACCACCACCACCACCACCACCACCACCACCACCACCACCACCACCACCACCACCACCACCACCACCACCACCACCACCACCACCACCACCACCACCACCACCACCACCACCACCACCACCACCACCACCACCACCACCACCACCACCACCACCACCACCACCACCACCACCACCACCACCACCACCACCACCACCACCACCACCACCACCACCACCACCACCACCACCACCACCACCACCACCACCACCACCACCACCACCACCACCACCACCACCACCACCACCACCACCACCACCACCACCACCACCACCACCACCACCACCACCACCACCACCACCACCACCACCACCACCACCACCACCACCACCACCACCACCACCACCACCACCACCACCACCACCACCACCACCACCACCACCACCACCACCACCACCACCACCACCACCACCACCACCACCACCACCACCACCACCACCACCACCACCACCACCACCACCACCACCACCACCACCACCACCACCACCACCACCACCACCACCACCACCACCACCACCACCACCACCACCACCACCACCACCACCACCACCACCACCACCACCACCACCACCACCACCACCACCACCACCACCACCACCACCACCACCACCACCACCACCACCACCACCACCACCACCACCACCACCACCACCACCACCACCACCACCACCACCACCACCACCACCACCACCACCACCACCACCACCACCACCACCACCACCACCACCACCACCACCACCACCACCACCACCACCACCACCACCACCACCACCACCACCACCACCACCACCACCACCACCACCACCACCACCACCACCACCACCACCACCACCATCACCACACCACCACCACCACCACCACCACCACCACCCCACCACCCCACCACCACCACCACCACCTGTTCCAGAAGGATTGGTAAGGAAAAAGAAAGAAGTTGTTGTAAGTGCTATTGAAAAGGCCTTTGCTACTGAAAGCATCGTGCAACAAGAACAAGTGACTGGTACTGATGCCAGTGCACAAGAAGCACAGAAGGCACTTGGCACTGAAGCCATTGTGCAGGTTGAAGAAGCTGCTGGTACTGATGCCAGTGAGCCCTAGTTTGAATCTTTCCCAGATATCCCAACAACTCTGAAGTCTGTAAAAGGAAAGGAACAAATGGTATCTGGAGAAGAAACTAAAACTGCTGAAGGTTCATCAGAGTTTCCTACTGCTGATGATGACACCTCGAAGAGACTGGAGCAAGAATGTGAAAGTGCCGGGGACCGATCGATTCGCGATTCCTACGACTATGTAAGTGCGGAATCCAAACATAATCGTTATTGAGGTAATTGAATGAAACACATATATATGAATACGAAATCAATATGAACAGGAGATAAATTCAGATGTAAAAAACTCATATCTTGTATTAATCATAAGATTACAATACATAAAACGAGTAGACATCTGATTCTTTGGGCGGCATCTCGAGGTATAGATCTCTACCTCGAGAACCTAGTGAATGAAATCTGTTGCAACTAAAATCATCACCTAAAACCGAAACCTAAGAACAATATATATAGGCTACAAATGGGCTGGGCTTCAAACTCGTGGGCTTCCAAACGCGTGCTACAGTAACACGTGTTTAGTCAAACTCGTGGTACTGTTCACACGAGTTTGTCCAAACTCGTGGTACTGTTCACACGAGTTTGTCCAAACTCGTGGTACTGTTCACACGAGTTTGTCCAAACTCGTGGTACTGTTCACACGAGTTTGTCCAAACTCGTGGTACTGTTCACACGAGTTTGTCCAAACTCGTGGTACTGTTCACACGAGTTTGTCCAAACTCGTGGTACTGTTCACACGAGTTTGTCCAAACTCGTGGTACTGTTCACACGAGTTTGTCCAAACTCGTGGTACTGTTCACACGAGTTTGTCCAAACTCGTGGTACTGTTCACACGAGTTTGTCCAAACTCGTGGTACTGTTCACACGAGTTTGTCCAAACTCGTGGTACTGTTCACACGAGTTTGTCCAAACTCGTGGTACTGTTCACACGAGTTTGTCCAAACTCGTGGTACTGTTCACACGAGTTTGTCCAAACTCGTGGTACTGTTCACACGAGTTTGTCCAAACTCGTGGTACTGTTCACACGAGTTTGTCCAAACTCGTGGTACTGTTCACACGAGTTTGTCCAAACTCGTGGTACTGTTCACACGAGTTTGTCCAAACTCGTGGTACTGTTCACACGAGTTTGTCCAAACTCGTGGTACTGTTCACACGAGTTTGTCCAAACTCGTGGTACTGTTCACACGAGTTTGTCCAAACTCGTGGTACTGTTCACACGAGTTTGTCCAAACTCGTGGTACTGTTCACACGAGTTTGTCCAAACTCGTGGTACTGTTCACACGAGTTTGTCCAAACTCGTGGTACTGTTCACACGAGTTTGTCCAAACTCGTGGTACTGTTCACACGAGTTTGTCCAAACTCGTGGTACTGTTCACACGAGTTTGTCCAAACTCGTGGTACTGTTCACACGAGTTTGTCCAAACTCGTGGTACTGTTCACACGAGTTTGTCCAAACTCGTGGTACTGTTCACACGAGTTTGTCCAAACTCGTGGTACTGTTCACACGAGTTTGTCCAAACTCGTGGTACTGTTCACACGAGTTTGTCCAAACTCGTGGTACTGTTCACACGAGTTTGTCCAAACTCGTGGTACTGTTCACACGAGTTTGTCCAAACTCGTGGTACTGTTCACACGAGTTTGTCCAAACTCGTGGTACTGTTCACACGAGTTTGTCCAAACTCGTGGTACTGTTCACACGAGTTTGTCCAAACTCGTGGTACTGTTCACACGAGTTTGTCCAAACTCGTGGTACTGTTCACACGAGTTTGTCCAAACTCGTGGTACTGTTCACACGAGTTTGTCCAAACTCGTGGTACTGTTCACACGAGTTTGTCCAAACTCGTGGTACTGTTCACACGAGTTTGTCCAAACTCGTGGTACTGTTCACACGAGTTTGTCCAAACTCGTGGTACTGTTCACACGAGTTTGTCCAAACTCGTGGTACTGTTCACACGAGTTTGTCCAAACTCGTGGTACTGTTCACACGAGTTTGTCCAAACTCGTGGTACTGTTCACACGAGTTTGTCCAAACTCGTGGTACTGTTCACACGAGTTTGTCCAAACTCGTGGTACTGTTCACACGAGTTTGTCCAAACTCGTGGTACTGTTCACACGAGTTTGTCCAAACTCGTGGTACTGTTCACACGAGTTTGTCCAAACTCGTGGTACTGTTCACACGAGTTTGTCCAAACTCGTGGTACTGTTCACACGAGTTTGTCCAAACTCGTGGTACTGTTCACACGAGTTTGTCCAAACTCGTGGTACTGTTCACACGAGTTTGTCCAAACTCGTGGTACTGTTCACACGAGTTTGTCCAAACTCGTGGTACTGTTCACACGAGTTTGTCCAAACTCGTGGTACTGTTCACACGAGTTTGTCCAAACTCGTGGTACTGTTCACACGAGTTTGTCCAAACTCGTGGTACTGTTCACACGAGTTTGTCCAAACTCGTGGTACTGTTCACACGAGTTTGTCCAAACTCGTGGTACTGTTCACACGAGTTTGTCCAAACTCGTGGTACTGTTCACACGAGTTTGTCCAAACTCGTGGTACTGTTCACACGAGTTTGTCCAAATCGAAAACCTGCAAAAGCAAACTCCCCCTTAACTAATGATACCGGTCTTCTTTTGTTGAGACTCGATCTTCTGACACAACACTCTGATCTTCAAACTCCAAAATCTCTGTATCTCTGTGACAACCAACTAACCTAACACTTCTCATTGTAGTTCTCCCCCTCAACAGTAGCCATCTCCGAATTAAACATATGCAATCTTCTTCCTGCTTGGAACTTTGCTCGAGACATTCCTCGACTTGCTTAACCGGCATATAATAGAGAAGTTGAATTTCCAACAATCAGCATCAAATCAATCAGCTCTCACAAAAATAAGAAACTCTGTAGCTTGAATCACAAACTGCAGTACCAAAAATCCTGTCTCAACTAGCAGCATCTGACTTTGTCTTGTACCTTCACAATTCCACCAACCACCCGAAGTCTTTCCTATCAGATCTCCTCTTCAGTTGTATACACCACCAAATATAAAGATCTTTAATCTCGCAATCACAATAAATGATCGCCTGATAATCATCTCTATTCTTGGAATATAAATAGGTTCAATCTTCAATTACTTAACAACAGATGACCAACTTCGTTGCTCTTAATATTTCGACAAAGTTTCCACAACTGCCATCTATTTGATACTTGAGCATATTTCACATTAAGCACACCATCATCTAAACACAGATCTTGGTTTGTCTCTCAAGTAGCATAGAATTTTACTCAGAAATCTGAAATTTTTTATCTCCCCCTTTTCTCTGTAAAATTCTGAAATCTAGCCCTTCTGTGATATACCAATTACCAGTTCAGCTCAGAAATCTGGTTGATAAAAGTATCTCCCCCCCCCTTTTCTCTGCAAAACTTGGAAAGGTAGTATAAGCTTAGGTTACAGGATCTCCTATTCATAGAGGTTCTTCAAAATGGCCTAGAGCTCATTACAGCAACAGCTCTTCGCCAAACAGGGTATATTCGTTTTCCCTCCAAATTTCCGAGGAAAAACACATTTACGTGAAACATTGGTATTCACGTAAATTTTTATTTCTAAGGCCGTGGGAAAAATTTGATAATTGCCGAAAATTTTCATCCAAAACGTGCCGAAATCGCACAAAAACGGGCCGAAAATTTTTCGAACGCTACCAAACTTCAAATCTCCATGAATCATGCCATTTTAAGACCATGGACAAAAATTATTTTTTTTTTTTTTTTTTTTTTTTTTTTTTTTTTTTTTTTTTTTTTTTTTTTTTTTTTTTTTTTTTTTTTTTTTTTTTTTTTTTTTTTTTTTTTTTTTTTTTTTTTTTTTTTTTTTTTTTTTTTTTTTTTTTTTTTTTTTTTTTTTTTTTTTTTTTTTTTTTTTTTTTTTTTTTTTTTTTTTTTTTTTTTTTTTTTTTTTTTTTTTTTTTTTTTTTTTTTTTTTTTTTTTTTTTTTTTTTTTTTTTTTTTTTTTTTTTTTTTTTTTTTTTTTTTTTTTTTTTTTTTTTTTTTTTTTTTTTTTTTTTTTTTTTTTTTTTTTTTTTTTTTTTTTTTTTTTTTTTTTTTTTTTTTTTTTTTTTTTTTTTTTTTTTTTTTTTTTTTTTTTTTTTTTTTTTTTTTTTTTTTTTTTTTTTTTTTTTTTTTTTTTTTTTTTTTTTTTTTTTTTTTTTTTTTTTTTTTTTTTTTTTTTTTTTTTTTTTTTTTTTTTTTTTTTTTTTTTTTTTTTTTTTTTTTTTTTTTTTTTTTTTTTTTTTTTTTTTTTTTTTTTTTTTTTTTTTTTTTTTTTTTTTTTTTTTTTTTTTTTTTTTTTTTTTTTTTTTTTTTTTTTTTTTTTTTTTTTTTTTTTTTTTTTTTTTTTTTTTTTTTTTTTTTTTTTTTTTTTTTTTTTTTTTTTTTTTTTTTTTTTTTTTTTTTTTTTTTTTTTTTTTTTTTTTTTTTTTTTTTTTTTTTTTTTTTTTTTTTTTTTTTTTTTTTTTTTTTTTTTTTTTTTTTTTTTTTTTTTTTTTTTTTTTTTTTTTTTTTTTTTTTTACGTGAAACATTGGTATTCACGTAAATTTTTATTTCTAAGGCCGTGGGAAAAATTTGATAATTGCCGAAAATTTTCATCCAAAACGTGCCGAAATCGCACAAAAACGGGCCGAAAATTTTTCGAACGCTACCAAACTTCAAATCTCCATGAATCATGCCATTTTAAGACCATGGACAAAAATTATTTTTTTTACAACCCTGTCTTCTATGCTTCAATGTATCGTTGTCTTCTGCTGTGATCCTTCCACACCGAAACATACTTGAACCTCGATTCCATTTCGACAACTCAAACACGTTCTTCGGCAAACTTGTGAACAGTGCCACGAGTTTAAGAACCTAAACGCGTGATAAGCTCCAAACCAAACACGTGCTACAGTAACACGTGTTTAGTCAAACTCGTGTTACTGTTCACACGAGTTTGTCCAAACTCGTGGTACTGTTCACACGAGTTTGTCCAAACTCGTGGTACTGTTCACACGAGTTTGTCCAAACTCGTGGTACTGTTCACACGAGTTTGTCCAAACTCGTGGTACTGTTCACACGAGTTTGTCCAAACTCGTGGTACTGTTCACACGAGTTTGTCCAAACTCGTGGTACTGTTCACACGAGTTTGTCCAAACTCGTGGTACTGTTCACACGAGTTTGTCCAAACTCGTGGTACTGTTCACACGAGTTTGTCCAAACTCGTGGTACTGTTCACACGAGTTTGTCCAAACTCGTGGTACTGTTCACACGAGTTTGTCCAAACTCGTGGTACTGTTCACACGAGTTTGTCCAAACTCGTGGTACTGTTCACACGAGTTTGTCCAAACTCGTGGTACTGTTCACACGAGTTTGTCCAAACTCGTGGTACTGTTCACACGAGTTTGTCCAAACTCGTGGTACTGTTCACACGAGTTTGTCCAAACTCGTGGTACTGTTCACACGAGTTTGTCCAAACTCGTGGTACTGTTCACACGAGTTTGTCCAAACTCGTGGTACTGTTCACACGAGTTTGTCCAAACTCGTGGTACTGTTCACACGAGTTTGTCCAAACTCGTGGTACTGTTCACACGAGTTTGTCCAAACTCGTGGTACTGTTCACACGAGTTTGTCCAAACTCGTGGTACTGTTCACACGAGTTTGTCCAAACTCGTGGTACTGTTCACACGAGTTTGTCCAAACTCGTGGTACTGTTCACACGAGTTTGTCCAAACTCGTGGTACTGTTCACACGAGTTTGTCCAAACTCGTGGTACTGTTCACACGAGTTTGTCCAAACTCGTGGTACTGTTCACACGAGTTTGTCCAAACTCGTGGTACTGTTCACACGAGTTTGTCCAAACTCGTGGTACTGTTCACACGAGTTTGTCCAAACTCGTGGTACTGTTCACACGAGTTTGTCCAAACTCGTGGTACTGTTCACACGAGTTTGTCCAAACTCGTGGTACTGTTCACACGAGTTTGTCCAAACTCGTGGTACTGTTCACACGAGTTTGTCCAAACTCGTGGTACTGTTCACACGAGTTTGTCCAAACTCGTGGTACTGTTCACACGAGTTTGTCCAAACTCGTGGTACTGTTCACACGAGTTTGTCCAAACTCGTGGTACTGTTCACACGAGTTTGTCCAAACTCGTGGTACTGTTCACACGAGTTTGTCCAGTTATCTGGATAATCTCTGTAAAGTAACAGCCCTTTAATTGAGATGCATCGGACACAAATTGTGCACCAGAACGTGCACTTACAGTCTCCCCCTTGACCGATGCACTCAATTCATTCACCGATAATCATTAGCAATCGAAAACCTGCAAAAGCAAACTCCCCCTTAACTAATGATACCGGGTCTTCTTTTGTTGAGACTCGATCTTCTGACACAACACTCTGATCTTCAAACTCCAAAATCTCTGTATCTCTGTGACAACCAACTAACCTAACACTTCTCATTGTAGTTCTCCCCCTCAACAGTAGCCATCTCCGAATTAAACATATGCAATCTTCTTCCTGCTTGGAACTTTGCTCGAGACATTCCTCGACTTGCTTAACCGGCATATAATAGAGAAGTTGAATTTCCAACAATCAGCATCAAATCAATCAGCTCTCACAAAAATAAGAAACTCTGTAGCTTGAATCACAAACTGCAGTACCAAAAATCCTGTCTCAACTAGCAGCATCTGACTTTGTCTTGTACCTTCACAATTCCACCAACCACCCGAAGTCTTTCCTATCAGATCTCCTCTTCAGTTGTATACACCACCAAATATAAAGATCTTTAATCTCGCAATCACAATAAATGATCGCCTGATAATCATCTCTATTCTTGGAATATAAATAGGTTCAATCTTCAATTACTTAACAACAGATGACCAACTTCGTTGCTCTTAATATTTCGACAAAGTTTCCACAACTGCCATCTATTTGATACTTGAGCATATTTCACATTAAGCACACCATCATCTAAACACAGATCTTGGTTTGTCTCTCAAGTAGCATAGAATTTTACTCAGAAATCTGAAATTTTTTATCTCCCCCTTTTCTCTGTAAAATTCTGAAATCTAGCCCTTCTGTGATATACCAATTACCAGTTCAGCTCAGAAATCTGGTTGATAAAAGTATCTCCCCCCCCCTTTTCTCTGCAAAACTTGGAAAGGTAGTATAAGCTTAGGTTACAGGATCTCCTATTCATAGAGGTTCTTCAAAATGGCCTAGAGCTCATTACAGCAACAGCTCTTCGCCAAACAGGGTATATTCGTTTTCCCTCCAAATTTCCGAGGAAAAACACATTTACGTGAAACATTGGTATTCACGTAAATTTTTATTTCTAAGGCTGTGGGAAAAAATTTGATAATTGCCGAAAATTTTCATCCAAAACGTGCCGAAATCGCACAAAAACGGACCGAAAATTTTTCGAACGCTACCAAACTTCAAATCTCCATGAATCATGCCATTTTAAGACCATGGACAAAAATTATTTTTTTTTACAACCCTCTCTTCTATGCTTCAATGTATCGTTGTCTTCTGCTGTGATCCTTCCACACCGAAACATACTTGAACCTCGATTCCATTTCGACAACTCAAACACGTTCTTCGGCAAACTCGTGTGAACAGTGCCACGAGTTTAAGAACCTAAACGCGTGATAAGCTCCAAACTCAAACGCGTGCTACAGTAACACGTGTTTAGTCAAACTCGTGTTACTGTTCACACGAGTTTGTCCAAACTCGTGGTACTGTTCACACGAGTTTGTCCAAACTCGTGGTACTGTTCACACGAGTTTGTCCAAACTCGTGGTACTGTTCACACGAGTTTGTCCAAACTCGTGGTACTGTTCACACGAGTTTGTCCAAACTCGTGGTACTGTTCACACGAGTTTGTCCAAACTCGTGGTACTGTTCACACGAGTTTGTCCAAACTCGTGGTACTGTTCACACGAGTTTGTCCAAACTCGTGGTACTGTTCACACGAGTTTGTCCAAACTCGTGGTACTGTTCACACGAGTTTGTCCAAACTCGTGGTACTGTTCACACGAGTTTGTCCAAACTCGTGGTACTGTTCACACGAGTTTGTCCAAACTCGTGGTACTGTTCACACGAGTTTGTCCAAACTCGTGGTACTGTTCACACGAGTTTGTCCAAACTCGTGGTACTGTTCACACGAGTTTGTCCAAACTCGTGGTACTGTTCACACGAGTTTGTCCAAACTCGTGGTACTGTTCACACGAGTTTGTCCAAACTCGTGGTACTGTTCACACGAGTTTGTCCAAACTCGTGGTACTGTTCACACGAGTTTGTCCAAACTCGTGGTACTGTTCACACGAGTTTGTCCAAACTCGTGGTACTGTTCACACGAGTTTGTCCAAACTCGTGGTACTGTTCACACGAGTTTGTCCAAACTCGTGGTACTGTTCACACGAGTTTGTCCAAACTCGTGGTACTGTTCACACGAGTTTGTCCAAACTCGTGGTACTGTTCACACGAGTTTGTCCAAACTCGTGGTACTGTTCACACGAGTTTGTCCAAACTCGTGGTACTGTTCACACGAGTTTGTCCAAACTCGTGGTACTGTTCACACGAGTTTGTCCAAACTCGTGGTACTGTTCACACGAGTTTGTCCAAACTCGTGGTACTGTTCACACGAGTTTGTCCAAACTCGTGGTACTGTTCACACGAGTTTGTCCAAACTCGTGGTACTGTTCACACGAGTTTGTCCAAACTCGTGGTACTGTTCACACGAGTTTGTCCAAACTCGTGGTACTGTTCACACGAGTTTGTCCAAACTCGTGGTACTGTTCACACGAGTTTGTCCAAACTCGTGGTACTGTTCACACGAGTTTGTCCAAACTCGTGGTACTGTTCACACGAGTTTGTCCAAACTCGTGGTACTGTTCACACGAGTTTGTCCAAACTCGTGGTACTGTTCACACGAGTTTGTCCAAACTCGTGGTACTGTTCACACGAGTTTGTCCAAACTCGTGGTACTGTTCACACGAGTTTGTCCAAACTCGTGGTACTGTTCACACGAGTTTGTCCAAACTCGTGGTACTGTTCACACGAGTTTGTCCAAACTCGTGGTACTGTTCACACGAGTTTGTCCAAACTCGTGGTACTGTTCACACGAGTTTGTCCAAACTCGTGGTACTGTTCACACGAGTTTGTCCAAACTCGTGGTACTGTTCACACGAGTTTGTCCAAACTCGTGGTACTGTTCACACGAGTTTGTCCAAACTCGTGGTACTGTTCACACGAGTTTGTCCAAACTCGTGGTACTGTTCACACGAGTTTGTCCAAACTCGTGGTACTGTTCACACGAGTTTGTCCAAACTCGTGGTACTGTTCACACGAGTTTGTCCAAACTCGTGGTACTGTTCACACGAGTTTGTCCAAACTCGTGGTACTGTTCACACGAGTTTGTCCAAACTCGTGGTACTGTTCACACGAGTTTGTCCAAACTCGTGGTACTGTTCACACGAGTTTGTCCAAACTCGTGGTACTGTTCACACGAGTTTGTCCAAACTCGTGGTACTGTTCACACGAGTTTGTCCAGTTATCTGGATAATCTCTGTAAAGTAACAGCCCTTTAATTGAGATGCATCGGACACAAATTGTGCACCAGAACGTGCACTTACAGAATGCATTTTGATAGAAATATTCAAGAAAAATCAAAAAGATGAATTGCTGGCCCACAAAAGGGAGATGGCAACTATGGGGACCCTTGATTCTTACAATGCTGGAAGGTTAGGTATACATATTGATGTGTATAAAAGAATGAAGGAAGACCCAGAGTTCATCAATGTCTGGATGCATTGGATGATGTGTGGATTCGCTCCAGGTACTCTGAAGACGAACAAACTTATGATGCTGTAACTTATGGTGTCAGTGTAACTGAACTGATAAGACAGAGGACAGAGAAACTGGTGAACCTCCAGAAAAAGATAAGGAAGAATGTTGGTGCTCTGGAGATAGAGTACAGAAAGAAGTTGAAAGGTTTACCCAAACTGACTGCCAAACAGTTAAAAGCAATCAGAGATGCTGATCTGAGCACTTTCATTCCTTTGGATACTTCACAAAGAATCAATCGTGAAGCATTTTAGTCTGCCATCGATCAACAGAAAGTATCCAAGGAAACTGAATATATGATCCAGATGGCTAAGCAAAAAGCCAAATATGAAGAAATGTTGAATTTCAGGGCTGATGCCAGAAAGATTATTGGTGCAGAGATTAAGCTTGCTGATAATCATGAAGGTATGTCCAAGTTTGAAATAAAGTTGACCAGGGAAGGTAACTTTACTAATGAAAGAAAGAGTGCTTCAGTCCAAGCGTTTGGATGGAGTGAACTGAAGGAGATTGCCTTAACATTCAGGGGGAAGACAGATTTGTCGACTGATGTTAAAGCATTTTTGAAGAGGATTGAGAAGGTATGGAAAAGAAAGCAACATATGGAAGTTGTAATAGGCATGAAGCCACCAGAGTCTGTACCATCCTCACCATCTCCAAAGAGAAAGGCTACTGAAGATGCTCCAGGACAGACATCGAAGAGAAGGGCCTAACTCTTGTATCATTTACTTGTACTTGTATTTATTTTCACAAAATTGTAACTTATTTTCTGTTGATGGCTGTAAATATAGTTACATATTTTTATTCATAAAGTAAATGATCAGATTTAGTCTAAGTTAGAACTAAAAGATGAAACTGGATCACTGATGATCTATAAAGTGTTTCCCAGTAACAATAAATTTTTAGACTAAGTCAAAACAAGTGTTTTTCAAGCATACAAAAATTGTATAGATATAAGCTTGAAAAACCTTGCATTATTTCTAAACAAATAGGGGGAGTTTGTTAGGTACAGATTTACTGGACTCGCTCCAGACTCGTGGTTACTGTTCACACGAGTTTGTCCAAACTCGTGGTACTGTTCACACGAGTTTGTCCAAACTCGTGGTACTGTTCACACGAGTTTGTCCAGTTATCTGGATAATCTCTGTAAAGTAACAGCCCTTTAATTGAGATGCATCGGACACAAATTGTGCACCAGAACGTGCACTTACAGAATGCATTTTGATAGAAATATTCAAGAAAAATCAAAAAGATGAATTGCTGGCCCACAAAAGGGAGATGGCAACTATGGGGACCCTTGATTCTTACAATGCTGGAAGGTTAGGTATACATATTGATGTGTATAAAAGAATGAAGGAAGACCCAAGAGTTCATCAATGTCTGGATGCATTGGATGATGTGTGGATTCGCTCCAGGTACTCTGAAGACGAACAAACTTATGATGCTGTAACTTATGGTGTCAGTGTAACTGAACTGATAAGACAGAGGACAGAGAAACTGGTGAACCTCCAGAAAAAGATAAGGAAGAATGTTGGTGCTCTGGAGATAGAGTACAGAAAGAAGTTGAAAGGTTTACCCAAACTGACTGCCAAACAGTTAAAAGCAATCAGAGATGCTGATCTGAGCACTTTCATTCCTTTGGATACTTCACAAAGAATCAATCGTGAAGCATTTTAGTCTGCCATCGATCAACAGAAAGTATCCAAGGAAACTGAATATATGATCCAGATGGCTAAGCAAAAAGCCAAATATGAAGAAATGTTGAATTTCAGGGCTGATGCCAGAAAGATTATTGGTGCAGAGATTAAGCTTGCTGATAATCATGAAGGTATGTCCAAGTTTGAAATAAAGTTGACCAGGGAAGGTAACTTTACTAATGAAAGAAAGAGTGCTTCAGTCCAAGCGTTTGGATGGAGTGAACTGAAGGAGATTGCCTTAACATTCAGGGGAAGACAGATTTGTCGACTGATGTTAAAGCATTTTTGAAGAGGATTGAGAAGGTATGGAAAAGAAAGCAACATATGGAAGTTGTAATAGGCATGAAGCCACCAGAGTCTGTACCATCCTCACCATCTCCAAAGAGAAAGGCTACTGAAGATGCTCCAGGACAGACATCGAAGAGAAGGGCCTGACTCTTGTATCATTTACTTGTACTTGTATTTATTTTCACAAAATTGTAACTTATTTTCTGTTGATGGCTGTAAATATAGTTACATATTTTTATTCATAAAGTAAATGATCAGATTTAGTCTAAGTTAGAACTAAAAGATGAAACTGGATCACTGATGATCTATAAAGTGTTTCCCAGTAACAATAAATTTTTAGACTAAGTCAAAACAAGTGTTTTTCAAGCATACAAAAATTGTATAGATATAAGCTTGAAAAACCTTGCATTATTTCTAAACAAATAGGGGGAGTTTGTTAGGTACAGATTTACTGGACTCGCTCCAGACTCGACTACTGGAGCCTTACTGAAGATCTGTCCAGAAATGATATTTACTGGACCTACTCCAGACTTGGGAACTGGAGTCCCTCTAAAGATTTGTTCAGAAATAATGGAAGACCAGTGAGCAAATACTTGTATAGGAATCTGGAGACATCCTCCAGATTAGCTCACTGGACTTCACCCCAGTCCAGATCTATTCTACTGAAGACACTCTCACTGAAGTCAAAGACTGAAGTCAAAATAAAGAAGACTGACAAATGGCGGAGTCCACTGGAAGTCTTACCAGATCTACGACTGGAGGTTTGTCAGTGTTCTAGACCTTACAAGTCTGAACACTGATTATGAGGAATTGACTTTTTGCCTTTACACACTTTCCAAAGAACATTCCACTTGTTTTTTACTAAAGTGCTTACGTGTGTAAAGGTGGTTGGTTAAAAGGATTATTGTCATATTGATGTGACTTTATCCTTGTACCTTAACCAATGCATTTAATGACCTTGTCGGTTCATTAAATACATGCAACCATATTTGTACGGCACAAATTCACTGGTGAATTTGTTTGCCTATAAATACAAAGTCATTTCTTTGTTAAAATTACTTTTAGCATAAAAGGTGAATTTGTCTAAATACTCTCGATCTTAAACAGGGATACTTCACAACTTTAAGTATCTCGATCAAAAGAGTTATTTGGCAAATATAGATCATTTGTAATTCAAAGGTTGTTAGGATACTTACATATTTGTATTATCTTGATTCCGCACAACCTTGTATTTTATTTAACATCATAAATAAAATACACTTAAAAAATTACATTGTGTTCCACCTTTATTTATTGCTTTTAGTCTTGTATTACTTTGTTTATATACTTGCATTTATATTCAAGTAATACTAGTCCAATCTAGTGCTTATTAGACTTGTTGTATTTTACACTTTGGGTTAACTATCTAGAGAGTTTGGGACTCACATACACCACGAATACTAGGGACACCTATAGACTTATATCTCAACCTACCAGCATCTAACAATCCGCTACGCTCAGGAGGAATCAACGAGCAATCAACAAAAACAAACAAATCCTTCCAATCCCTAACCTCTGTACCCATAGTAACAAATAACTCGCGATCACAATTTTTCGACATAGTAACCCAGTCACCAGATTCTTTCAGCTTGTAAAAACAGTTAAATAAACCAACGGAAGGCTCTATATGATTGGCACTACAAAGAACCTGGAAAGCTATGATCTTCGCTATGCCAGTCGGATGAACAGCGGAGATATGACATCGGTAGTAATCCAAAATAGCCAAAAAGAAGGAAGACAGGGGGATCCTAAGGTTACCAAGAGTAAACGCTTTCACATACAGACCAACAAAACCAACAGGCGAATCACAGATAGATTGCCCTCTTTCAGGAAATCGAACTAAGTTAGGGTTTCAGGCGAAATAGATGGATGCAAAGTTCTGATAAGCAGAACGATCCAGTGCATTGGTAATGGTACTTAATCCTCTCTTCGTCATCACTCAAAATATATGGAACAAAGGAAGAAGATGAGGAATGGCGAGTTTACCTGGAAAGGAGCGACGAAGAAGCAGCGGAAGAAAATCTCTTGAAGTAGAACAGAGGCAAAAAGCCCTTTTTTGGCAATAAGTTGGTATTTATATGGGTAATAATCACGGGTACCAACCAGTGAAAAGTTACCTTGGGTTTTGGGCCAACAAGTTGCCACTTGATGGGATAAGCCGTAATTAACCTGAAACAAGTGTAGTTAATGCCGGTTAAATAATTAACTGGCTGATTGAATGGGCAAGTTGCCACATGGAGCAACGGAGCACATTTATGAAGTCTAACCAGACACCCTGAAGACAGCTTCTCCAGTCAGACTGGGGGGCTTGATGATATACCCTGTACGGAGCTTTAGCTCCGTACCCGAAGCAGATACGAAGACACCTTCGTACAGGTAAAATTACTTATCTATATACCCAGAACGGAGCTCAACCTCCGTTCAACACAATCATTCCGGAGCTCCCGAGGTAACAAATACCCAGCTCCGAGAGAAAACATATCAAAAAGATCGGATATAGATTCTTTCTATGATTATCCGAGGTAAAATAATATATTTGAGGTCTGACGACCTCGGACACGGTTTGTAAAGAGATCATCACAAATCTCCTTAAAAGGTAAAAGATATCCTCAAAAGAGGAAGAGATTTACCCTAATTCTCTTACCCTCCTCTCCAAGTTTTCTACCCTCTATATAAAGAGGAGATATCATACGGTACATATCATCTTTAATCACCTTCAATCCCCCATTCATACGCAACATCGGCCTTCTAAGACTGGTGACGATACTCAATTAGGCGTAAAGCGGCCATAGCCCTCTTACCGGTAGGGAATCGCCTACAAACCTCCACCTAAAACCACACACCCCCTCGGTTGTGCCATAGTGAGATTATTTGATCAATCAGGGTTTAATATGTATATTCCTCCGGAGTTGAGTAATTTGACTTAGGTGCTCCGGGATTACTTTTGCCTACGGAGGTGGTGCTCCGTATAAGCATTTTTACCTGTTCGAAGGTATCTTCTTTGAATACGGAGGTAGAGCTCCGTATAGGGTATATTATCAAGCCCCCCAGTCTAATTGGAGAGACTATCTGTAGGTTGTCTTATTAGACTTCAAAAATAGTGGTCGCCTCCCAGATCATTCTTTCGGAGGTCTAACGTGTGTTAAGTTAAGGCTAACTTGTGAGACTTTTTAGTGCTTATCTCTAGATTTTTCTTGGACGGTTAGGATTTGTTTGCCATCCTTAGCTATAAATACTCCGTATTTGTTTAGTACTGTATTCAAAATATAAAATTGTTACCTTTCCTAGAGGCGATATCTTCTCCAGCGATTCTCCCATTTTTTCCTTCTTCCTTTCGGCATCATCCTTTTGAAGAGGTATGTGCTCCTAACTTGATTTCTTCTTTTAATCTTCTTTCCATATCGTAGTGTGATTAGGGATGTATTTGAGTTCTGCAACTTGAAACCCTAGTATTGTCTTTGACCGATGAAGGTCTTTAGATCCTGGTTTCTTTGTTATTTACCCAACCCTATTTTAGATTTCCATTGATTCCATTTTGCTGCTCCATCTTTGGATGTTGTAATCCCCATTTATTGTCTTTCCTTTTCCCCCCCCCTTTTTTTTGAAATGGGGGTGGCTATGACTTTGAATGGTTTTTCTCTGGGCGGCTCCCTTTCTGTTGTTGGTTTTGCCCGCTTTAGGGTTTAAAGTGTTCCTATGATATCCTGCTGTTGACTCCTCCATCTCTTTTCTTCTTCTGTCTTCTGTCTTTTCTTTTGTTATTATTGTCACAGTTATTCTTCTTTTTGCAGTAATGGCGTTCAAACAGATGATTAATAGGCAGTCATTTCTTGCCCAGCTGGTTGTGAAAGCTACTCCTTTTGTTACGACCTCAGGTTCGGAGCTCCCTGCCGGAGGCTCCGGCGTTCAAACCGCTGATGATGCTGGGTTGCAGGCAATTTGCCAGGCGAGCAAGACCATTCTTCATGAAAATGACCCAGTTGTTCATCCTGTTGTTAAAGTGTCTGACTGCCCTACTAGTGGGGATAGTTATGATCATTCTGTTGATGAACAGGGCACCGTTGCTGGCCGCCTCAGGAGCAGAAAGAAGACTTTCGCGAGGGGGCCTGGTGTGCCTTCTTCTAGGAAGAGAGCAAAACTGTCTGAGGGTTTAGAGGAGACTCTTGGTATGTGTTTGCTTTGTGTGTCTGATCTTCAAATGTTTAGTCTTTTGATCCACATTTGTTTTTGCAGGATTTAATCCTTTCGTGCAGGCTCCGGGTGGTCATTCTTGTCACCGCAATGTTGAATCTCTTGCTCCCTCCGGGTGGATTTTGAATTTGATGGGTATGGATGTGTCGAGGCTTTCTGATTTGTTTAATCAGTCTTCTTTTTGTGCTTTCGTAATTGGAAATGTGTTGGATTCGAGATTTCGTGAACTCTCAGAGGATGGTGGCCCTTCATGTGAGCAGATTGACAAGCTCAAGGCGGAGAAGTTGTCTTTGGAGTTTAAGGTGTCGGAATTGGAAGTGAAGTTGGGTAGTTTGACTGCAGAGCTTAAATCTGCTAGTGAGGGGGTTCGAGCTAAGGGGGATGAGATCAACGTTCTGAAGGAAGAGTTATCTGCCAAGATTTCTTTGTTGGGGCTTGATCGTTCTGCTTTTGTGGATCTGAAGGAGAGGTATAGGCAGCTTGTTTTCGACGTAATTCCTCATGTTTGCAAGTCTTTTTTGAATGGTGCTGAGGTTGGAAAGAGGGTTTCAGACTTGTGTAATGCCAATAGGATGGATGCTGAGCCGGAGTTGATCCGTACCCTTGCTGCAGAATGCCGTGTAACTCTTAGCGGTTTCGAGCTTGTTAAAGATACTGCTGGTCTTTTGAATAAAGCTATGAGTGAGCTGGAAGATATGCATTCTTCGTATATCTGCGCCCTTGCTTCAGATCCTGATGCGTCCCCTACTCAACTAATGCAAATTCCTTCCCCGTAGATTGCTTTGCTTTCTGTTTATTAGATATAATCATTTGCTACTTCCTTTATCATTTGTGTTTGTTACTCTGCTGAATGTTGTTGCTATCTCTTGGTTTTGTGAATTCTTCATATTGTAGTAATATCTTTATGGCGTCTTGATGAAGTCTTATAATAATCTTGTAAATGTCTTATGGTAGTCGCCTTATGACGTTGTTGTCTTATGGCAGTCGCCTTATGACGTGGTTGTCTTATGGCAGTCGCCTTATGACGTGGTTGTCTTATGGCAGTCGCCTTATGACGTGGTTGTCTTATGGCAGTCGCCTTATGACGTGGTTGTCTTATGGCAGTCGCCTTATGACATTCTTTTGATTGCTTTATGGAAGCGTTATCGGGCGTCCCCTTAGCTTTTCATAAAGTCTTTTATTATATGTTTATTATTACGCGCATTTTTGTTTTTGATCGATCTTTGAAAGCTTTATTTTCTTGAAAATAATTGGCAGGAGGACATTACATAGTAAAGTTCCTAACTGCTAGCTTTCATCTGTTGCTCCGTATTTATTCGGAGTCTTTGTTCCTTTGCGCGAGTCTCCTGACCCATGCTTTCTGTTTCCACAGAATTCTTCTTTCAGCCTTGCTTCCTCGTACAATCGTAGGGGGAGCGGGCTTTCTTTCTTTTTACGGAGCGAGCCGTCATCTGGGCATAACTGTATCAATGCTCCCATCCGTTGGTGCGATCTCGTTTCCTTCCGCCGTTATAATTCTCGGTAGTAAGTCGGATGTTGGAATTTTTATTCGCGATTCATCCTTTTCCTTCATCCATAGTTCCCTTCTTGCAGGTCGAGTCAGTACTTCCATTGATTCTGGGCTTTTCCTGACCTCCTTTGCTAGTTTGGCGTTATAGTAGCTCCGTTCTTTGTTTAGTTGTCCCTTTCCTCTTATAGGGACTTATGTCTCTGGAGGATCAGCTGTTGCGTTATCCCTTATGCCCGCTTTCATTGCTTCTTCCTCTACCTTTCTTTAAAGGTGTTGCAATTTTCCAGCGGTTATTGCTTCTTCTATGGCTTTCTGGAGATTTCGACATAGGTCTGTGTCGTGTCCATAATCCTTGTGGAACTCACAATATTTTCCTTGATCCCTTTTCCGGGTCGTTAATCTTGGTGGGGCTGGGAAGGTTTGTGCTACTCGCTCCGTTGCAAGAATGTCCTTCAGTGATTTTATTACTTTCAGTAGTATTACTTTTTTACCTTCCCTAGCATTGCTTTCCCACCTGGGGTTTTCCATGAGGCTCTCATTTCCATCATCCTCCGGATCTCTTTTTCGTTTTCCCAGGGCATATTCTGCTCCGGTTGTTTCTTTGATGTCGAGCCAGATGTGAGTTTTAACTGTTAATTCGTTGTATGTCTCTGGTAGGTTCGTTGTGAGGTGTTCAACTATCTCGACTGCTCGTAGTCCGTGAATAAGTCCTGATATCCTCTGGCTTTCTAGCAACCCGTTTATATCCTGGGTTTCACATGTGTATCTTGCAACAAAATCTCTAAGTGTCTTCCCACTTTGCTTTATGTTATGTGCTGACACATGTGTTTTCTGATGCTTCTTCTGCATACTGAATTGTGGTCTGAACTTGTTCTTAAAGGTCAAAACTCTATCGAGTTAGCTGGCAGGCCATCAATCCATTCTCTTTCATCGCTTGCTAAGCAGTAGGTGAAGGCCTGACAAGTGGTCGGCATGTCCCATCTTTGGATTATTGCAGCTCCGATAAACTTTTTCAGGAAGTGATCCGGGTCGCCCTTTCCGTCATAGTACCGTAGGTGTTGGGGGTACTTTATGTTTACTGGTATCGGGTGGTTTAGTAGGTTACTAGTAAATGGACTATTTGTTTTTCCCAGGTGTTACATGTCCATGAGTTCCCACTCATGCGAGGGAGATCCCCGGTCATTATCTCCACCTATTTCTCCTGGTCATGTTCTCCGTCTACTGTGATCTTGGGTCTGATTTCCTTGGTCAGGTCCGTCTTTCGAGACTCTCGTTTGGAGATTCTGTACTTCTCCATTGTAGGGGTCTCCTTGTGTACTTGGGGAGTTTTTTTCCGTGGTCGGTGACCCAACAAGTACGTTCTGATCCAATCCATCTTCTATCTCCCCTGTACGGTGTTCGTCGCAGGTGCGCTGACCTATTGTTTCTGGCTCATATACCTGACCTGTCTCTCTTAGGCGCCTAATTATTGTACACAGCACGTCGTAGTTTGCTTGTATGTAGGCGTCCATAATTTCCCTGTCTATTAATGTTGTTCCTTGGTCTGTGTTTCTGAGTTGGTTCGCCATTCTCGGTGTCCTTATTTGTGATTTGTCTGTCTGAAAGATAATCCCAAGTGGTTGTGACTTTCTCTAATCAAGAGGGATAGGGTCCGATCCATGGTGATCTTGGTTGTAGGGCTCTGTAAGGGTCAGTTCATCTGAGCCCCGTGATAGCGATATAGGTCCTCCTTGATCTTGCCGCTGTGGCCTTAGCGTGGATCTGTTTCGGTCTTGACCTGGCGTTGTCAGCATGTTCCTGCCTCGGTCTTGACCCTGCAACGTCGATGCAGATCTGCCTCGATCTTGACCTGGTGACGTCGGCTCTGGCGCATCATAGTTGATTCGCGTGCATTCCCCATACATCTCCTGATATGCTGACTCAATGTCCGATATGGGTTTCCTGGATAGTTCGGGTTTATCGGGGCTCTTGGTTGTAGCCTATCCATCAGAGAGGTGTCTCCGAAGACATGCAGCCTTTTTTGGCTTGCAGGGATGAATCCGGATCTCTGACATCGTTGGTGTGGTGTCATAGGTACGGGTCTATATAGTCCTGAGCTCTGTGGCGTAAGCAAGGGTTTTGCCCCCGTGAATCCGGTTCACCTCTTGCTGCTGCGCTTCTATCATTAATCGTGATAGTGGGTGAGTCAAAGCCTGGCACATATGTATCAAAATAGTGCCGCTCCTGAAGGTTCAGCCCCATATTGTCTGATCTTGGCGAGTGAATGGTGTCTCTATCGGTCATGATAGCTGATTATTCTGATCGTGGGTGGGTTTAAAGACAGAGTACGTTTTGCTGTGTCGTTTTTTTTTGTTGAGGAATAGGTCCCACGGATGGCGCCAATTTGTTTGATCAAATAATCGCACTATGGCACAACCGAAGGGGTGATGAGCGTCCATTTTGTGATTATTTTCCCTATCATTAGGCCGTGTTTTTATGCCTAATTGAGTTTATACATGTGGACTTTCGGTACTTAATGAGATTTACTATTTATAACAGGTTCACAGGTAATGCCGCATATTGGACTCGACTAGATGGTGCACGTGGTCTAAGGTCTAAGAAAGTCAGAGAAGCAAATTGCAATATTAGCAATAAAGTGGTGGTGGAGTCTCGTCTTTTGTCCAGCCGAAAAGAGAAGCCCAAGGCCTTGGGCCCATTATTACGTGAGCAGCAGCAGCCCAAAGAAGAATCAGCAGCCCACTTTGGGCTTGGTCATGCGTGAGCCCAGCAAAAAGAGAAAAGGAAAGTTGGGCCTAGCCCTCTTGTCTTGCGTCCGGCCCAGAAAAGAAGAAAGAGGCGGCTGCCCTTTGTTTTGTACGCACAAACCGACCTCGACATAACTATATATGGTTATAATAATTCGAAGCAGCCATATACAATTTTCAATCAAATACAATTCAAGGGGCAGCCGCAGCAGCCATCAAGCAGGTCAAATAATAAAGGGTTTGTGGTGTTGATTCGGAGGAGCGGCCAAGAAGGATACGGACTGCGTGACTTCGATATCCCTATTATTAGTTTGATCTCTCTTTTACTTTTATTATTGTTAGCATACTTTATTGCAAGACTATTTTATTTGACAATTGTTATTATGGATTTATTTATTTTAATAATTGTTAGGATTAATTATCTTGTAATGAGTAGCTAAGTAGTTTTGCATCTATTTGGATAATGTGATCATGCCGTGATAGTTTTCTATATTAGATTGTTGAACCGTTTCTATGCTTGTCGCAGATCCATGGTTATTGAGTCAGACAAATGTTATTAGTTTTCATATACAAACCTATTTTACTGATTTGTTTGGGTCGATTTAGTACTAAGGCCTTAGAATCATTTAATTTGTTTGTGAAACATTAATCGGTCTATAATTAATGTGGTCTCTTGACTTGTAACCGAGCGGGGGATGGTTAATTAATAATTTGGCTCAACTGAACATGTGTTTTATTAGGTTATTCTAGTTGATCTGGCGAACGGAAACCGGATCCGGGTGACTAGAATAATTAGTGTCAAGTGACTTTTAGAACCCTAGAAGAATCTTGACTTACATAAAAGATAAAGTCATAGTTACAAAACTCAGGTTTTAATGCATAACAGTGAATCTAACGAGAATATGTTTATAGGGTAGTGTGAGTCTAACGACAGCTCTACTAAGTAGTTTGGTGAATCTAACGAGAATCCGAACGTGAGAAGAGTTGTTCAACATATCTAAACTGCTTTCTAAATGATCATGGCATGTGAACTGTTCCAAGTAGATGCAATGTTTTAATTATTATCGTTTTGCTAGATTAATCAATTAATGCTTTTCTTATTTTAGTTTTATTTAAATCGTGACAAACCCCCAAATCCTAGAATTACACCTAGCTACTTTCTTAGATATAGTCCCTGCGAACGATCCTGGTCTTACCTATTTACTATACTATGAACGAACGGGTCCACTGCCCGTGAGTGAGTGTAGTAGAGAAGTTAAACTTGAAAATTATAAATTTAAAACTTGTTAGGAATTTAAGTTGACTTTCTAGCTCATCAAGTTTTTGGCGCCGCTGCCGGGGACTATTTTTTTTAAGAATATAGTTAGGTTAGGGTAATTTGAGCTTTTTCGTGTCTACACGGAAGAGTTAGTTTTAGTCTTTTTAGGATTAGTTTACTTTCATTTTTAGTTAATCTAGTTTAGGTGTCATTTTTATTTTCATTATTATAAAAAAACCATAAAAATTTGAAAAATAAAAAAAAAATCCAAAAATATTTTTCTTTTATTAGTTTAGGTTAGTTTTAGTTTTTGTCTTTTCATTTTCGTCTTTTTATTTTTATCAGTAATTAGTGCTTTTCACGGGTATAGTTAGTGTCTGTTTTGTAGGTTCAGCATAAATCATGGTGTTCAAAGACTATGAGTCAGATGAGGATTATTGCCCTTATGAAGCTGCATCGGAGGCGCGGAATTTATCAGAAATATATTACAACATTCGCCATTTTGAGCAGTGGGACGAGGATGACACTTGGGAAGATGCTTGGATATATATGAAGGAGTTGATTGAAGAATTGGGTGAACACAAGATGGAGATCGACGAATATATTCCTTTGTATTACAAAGGACTAAGTGACTCGAATCAAAAAGCTTTGGATATCGCTTGTGGCTGCAATTTTCTTAGTAGGACAGTGGAGGAGTCTTACGCTTTCTTGGAGAAGATGCCCGCGACGCAATTCGAAAAATCAGAAGCTGATTCGGAGCTTGGAGCGCCGCTCACCCCCTCAAGGAGCGCCGCTCAGGTCGACGGGAGTCCCGATTTGTGCGAAAACGTGTTCGTTTCTCATCCGATGAATACCGATGAAGGCCAAAGCGCTTCTAAACGCAAATTCAATCTACTTGAGGCCGAATCGCGCAAAGAGGAGAAGACGATCTTTCAAGAAGTGGTGATCAAACAAGAGCGTGTAATCCTAAGTCGAGAAGATCCAAGCAAAAGGTGTCGCATTGATCAAGCTGAAATATCATATCCGGAACCAAGCAATATTCATCTTGCTGATGTGGAGAACCTTTCCTTAACCATTGATGCAGTCCCGGTCAAAAAGGAGCAAGAGCAAGGCGAAACAAGCAAAATCGAAGAATCTGACGTCGTTACGGAGCCTCCAGCGCCGCTGGTCCTTCAGGCCAGCGCCGCTGGTGACCACCAGCGCCGTTGGGAGACTCCCAGCGCCGCTGGGTGCCCCGACAGCAGCTCAGATTTGCGCGAAAGTTCATTTTTAGCTTGTTTTGAAGGTGCCGACGAAGCCCAAATCGCTAGCAAATGAAAAATCAATCAAGATGAGGCTACTTCAAGCACCGAGGAGGGGACGATCATTCAAGGAGTCGAGACGGAGCAAGAGCATGACGATTCGAGCAAGAGGTGTCGGGTTGATCAAGACCTCGACATCATGACCGACGCGGAATTTTTAAAGGAGTTCCCGGAGAAAGACGATTCTTATCCCCGACCAGACGTTGGTGACATAACTATGGAGAAGTTCTTGAAGGAATTCATGGAGCCGGGAGATATTTTGAGTAAGCTAGTACGTCGAGAATCATAGGCAAATGAAGGACCACATCCGGAACCAAACAAGAGCAAGCTTGTTGATGTGGAGAATGTTTTCTCAATAGTTGATGAAGTGCAGGACATACGAGTGTCGAATGAAGAAGAAACAGACAAAATCGAAAAGTCAGACGCTGTTACGGATGAACCAGCGCCGCTGGTGACCACCACTAGCGCCGCTGGGAATATCCAGCTCCGCTGGGAGACCCGACAGCAGCTCAGATTTGCGCGAAAGTTCATTTTTAGCTTTGGATTTGTTCCTTGGTCAACCATTGAATGCCGATGACTCCCAACATGCTTATAATCGCGAAATAAATCTACTTGAGGCTGAATCGAGCAAAGGAGTTGCCGGAAACGATGCAAAAGGTGAAGAAACTCCGACCAAGAACGAGGCCATTCCTTCGACTCATCATGGGACAGCAATGACGCGTGTTACCCAACCACCTGTAGGAGATACAAAAGTTGTAGATCGGGTCACATGTCATGTCGAATGTGAGGATTTCTCACCTTTCAAACGTAGACCACCCAACACTTTAAGTGTGGGGGAGTCTATAATCCCACCGACTCGAGACAAAGTGAATCATATGTTCACTTATTCAGGTAAGTTTTCTGAACCCTCCCTCGATTTTACAGGTATACCTGAGAATAGTTGGCAGGTCCCGGAGATTGAAGAAGAAGATCGAAGAACCGGAATCTGGCCCAGACGGAAGCAGCGCCGCTCCCACTGCTAGGGAGCGCCGCTGGTGGCTTCAGGATAGCAACCAGCGCCGCTGGGGAGACCACCAGCGCCGCTGGTGGCTTCAGATCAACAACCAGCGCCGCTGGGCATCCCTGCCAGCGCCGCTGGTAATCCCGTTTCAGACACAATCGCGTTCTGAGTTTGTTTTGACCTTGAAATGGAAGTCAAATCAGATCCGGATCATTTTTCTACAACAAACGGAGCGTGAAACAGGTAAGCATTCTAACTTATTTGATTTATTATTAACTGAAATGCTTTCCTTTAGTTTGTTCATAGGAGTGCCAAAGCCGCTAAATCTTTTCAAGAAAATCATGGCACGAAAGGAGCCGGATGATGATATACCGTATACGGAGCTTTACCTCCGTATAAAGGAATGGATACAAAGGACCCTTTGTAAGCAGCGAAGGTACTAACATATTGTACCAAGCAGACATGTCTGTAGCCGAAGCTACGATGTATACCTCCGTAATTCCGGAGCTCCCAAAGATAATCATAAATAATAAACGGATACGCATGAATTCTTTCCATGCTTATCCGACCTCCTATAAGGGAACGAAATCAGACGCTCCTATAAACTAGGACGCGGTCTAAGAGTCCTAGATATATCTTCCATACTTAGAAGATATCACGAAAAGAGGAAGGGATTTACCCTAAATCCCTACCTTCCTCTCCAAGACTTGACCCTCTATATAAAGAGAGGAGGTGCCATACGGCATCACCACCATTCACAACGCATCATAATCATAATAATCAATACATTCGACTTCCGAATCCTTAATCCCCGAATAAACCCTAAGCCTTGCGAATCGGCGAAGCGTAAACAATCATAGGCGTAAAGCGGCCTTCGGCCCTCTGACCGGAAGGGAATCACCAACAAAACACCCAAAACCCCTCTCACACCTTCGGTTGAGCCATAGTGCGATTATTTGATCAAACAAATTGGCGCCATCCGTGGGACCTCTGTCTCAAATTCGAACTCAGCCACGATCAAAAAAGCATTATGTCAAACCCTAATCCCCTTCCGGAATGACACGGGTCAGGCACCATCTATGACCAAGAAAAGGATAACGGTGGGACTCTCCCAGTCAGGGGGCCCAGCTCCCCAGACGAACAGGGGACCGGAGCGGGCCACCAATCGCCAAACGACCAGGCAGCAGGTCGATCGACCTGCCAGATAATGGCACTAAGCAAAGCAACGGACGGCGACCTTGACGTAGGAGGGAATAACGTTGAAGGAGATACAGCTCCAGAATTAGAAAAAGATGTTGTGCCACACCTTGGGTGCACCGCACAAGGTAACCCGCCACCGGTGGTACAGGAACTCAGGAAAGAAATAGGGACCAGATCCAAGGCGAAGGAAGTCATCCCACAACAATAGACAGGACCGACCAAAGGCCCATCGGAAGAGATCTGGGCAAGAAGAAGGAAGCAGGAAACAAAGAAGATGATCCCATAACAGCAAAAAGCCCAATGGTGGTATACCCGCCGTACCCGATCTATCAGGGAACTCCGGTAGGGATAACCCCAACAGACGTCATGCAGACAACATCCGGACTGGGATGTACCAGCCAGCGAGTGCATATCCACCGTACTACTACGGAGGATACCTTTATCCGTACGGAGGGCCACAGACCCAGCACATGGGAACGTCGCTCCTTGGTGGAAGTTACCTAGGACACATGCAGGCGTCATGGTACTACCCATACAACATTGTGACCCCGCATTATTTCAAGGCAAGCCCGACCACCGAAGTCAAAAAAGACAAGGTTGAACAAAAGGGACCAGAGCCTAGATACAAGGGGTCATGCCCACAATTCGCAAAGGATTTACGCCAACATGTACCTCCGGTAAAGATACTGGAGATCCAAGAATTACCCTGGTACGGCGGCACCTCCGACGTTGATGAGTTCCTCATGAAGGTCGACGAAGCAGCTAAGGTAGAAGGATGGAGCGGCCCAGCTATCTGTCATGTCATCCTCTACCTCTTACACGGAAAGACAAGGGGGTGGCTCGTAAGCCTACCCGAAGAGAGAATACATGGTGACAAAGACTTCAAATCCAAATTAAAGGAAGAATTCGGCTCTCACCTGTTGGCACATGACATAAAACAAGAGGAGGACAAAGAAACAGAAGATTTTTTGAAACGATATGGAGACAGCACTCGAAACCTAGTACGCATATCAGAGGAAGAAAGGATATCCGGAGCCATACATGGCCTCTGGTCCAAAGAATTGATACGACACTTATGCCTCGGTAAGCCAAAAAGCTACCTGGAATTGATGGAGAAATTCCACGAGTGGAGTAGTGCCGAAGAAATAGCAGAAAAGGCTATGGCCAAATGGAAAACCACGATAAAAAAGAATGGGAAGCAAGCCGAGATAATCGAGGATGTAGGAACTGATGAGTTATCTCCTACATGCAGTAGGACGAATAGCTACAAAAGAACAATTAACAATCTCCGGAAAACGCCATCAGAAATCCTATCATCAGAAGAAGTAGCAAAAACATTCGTCAGACCACTGCCCTTATCCGAAAGAGGAACCAGAAACCTAGAAAAATTCTGTTGTTTCCACAACGGATACGGGCATAGCACGGATTACTGCAGGGAACTGCTAAGGCAGATCGACAATGCGGTCAGAGAGAATAAGTTAGCTCACCTGGTAAAAATGGAGCAGGCCAAGCTTCGACGAAGCAGAACCGGAAGAACACCGGAGGAGGATACTATCGAATACCTTGATCCGAAAAGGAACACATCACTATCACTTCGGTGAGTTATCATTTCTCCGTCTAGCTCACATTATGGAAGAAGGAGAAGAAGGAACCGAGAAGAGGGTATCAGCAACAACTGGTTTTATTACGGGACAGCTCATAATGTTCATATCGATCTATTATGCGCCTCTGCATCTAGCACTGGGTAGACCTCATACAATAACTGTCCTAGCTCTACCGTATCTTTTGTTTCATTTCTTCTGCAATAATCACAAACACTTTTCTTGTCCAGACCTAGGGGTATGGAGCCGCGTCGTTCAATATGGCGTGCTTGCCCAGGTCACCACTCCCGGTACAAGCGCACTGTCAGAACACCAGGTGTTACGCTGGCCAGCGCGAAGCGCCTCTCGAACTGACAGTACAATCAGTGCCTTCTTGTCTATCCCGGCCTGCAGCCTCTGTGGATTCACGCATGTAATCCGTTTAGAGCTGCCAAGTCGGATAGGTTCACTGATCACTTACGACAATCTGAAATCTGATTTTCTCAGTTCAAACTTGATTTTCTCAGTTCATTTAAAACAGGGGAGGCAACTTACCAGAGGCACCGAGACTGGGGCTCGAGGGGCCGAGTCGACCCGAGGGAGACAACAAAGCAACAAGCGAAGCGATCTATCAGCAGCAAGAGAGGGGTGCCCGAGTGGGTACCCCGATCGATAGGATAGGAAAGGAGACAACAAAGCATCAAGCGAAGCGATCTATTAGCAACAGATTCTTACTAAGACCGGTCATCCCCATAGACACGGCCATTCTTGGCATCTTCACTGTTGCCCCTCTTCTCAAAGCCCCCCAGTAATGTTTGGCTTGCCATCCCCCATGGTCACGTCACTTGGCGTCCCCTTTTTTCTTTTACTTCACAGAGCTTCCCATCTCCTGGAAGTTATTGAGGAAAAAAAAGCTAAGCGGCGGGCGGGCCCCCGGTAAAGTGCGAGTAGAATTCACGGTAGATTTGTGAATTTCTACCGTTTTGGTTTATATCTTCCACAAATAAATTCAAATTAGCAGCCAGGAGATTTCGTTGAAAGGGGTCTTGCAAAGAGCCTACCTGCTCCGCCTTATCTTCAAGAAAGCCATAGGCCTCGGTGCGTATACAGCCCTCGGGGGACATCCCTATGGGCCTATAATATGGGGAAAGGCGCAGTATCTCGGGGAGATTCCGATCGTTTCGCATCAGAAGAAGGAGCTTGTTTTGCAACTGACCTTTTCTTTCCAACACGCGGACCTCAAACATCTCCGTGTCCACTATTTCCCGCCTATGGGAAATATTTAGAGCTTGCTCCAAGTGATCGCGAACAAGCCCCTCATACTCCCCTGGATTATTCTGTGGAGGAAGGTTGTAGTAATCACGGCTCTGGAGACTTCGTATCCGAGCAAAAAGTTCGCGCTCTCCTAGCGCGTTGATCCACTCCACCTGCGGTGGCAGGACCACCGGTTCCCCATATCGGTTTAGACTAACGTTAAGGTCTATGCCTGCTCTAGGCCGTATCGGCTCCATGGCGAAAGCTGGCTCTCCTACCATAGCAAAGCTAACTACGAGTGCTAACGCCACAGAGAGTGCCGCCCAGCACTCCCCGAAACGATTCCTCCTCGCCAGTACAGGGGATGCGGATGTTACCACATCCCGCAGCGCCGTGTTGGCCGGTACGACCACTCCACTTTCGATGGGTGCGACCCTATTTATGAGCCTGCAATAAGTATAAACGAAGAGTGGAATGCAGCACATAGTAGCTGACAGCAGATAAATACTTTTGTAAGATACGATATAAGAATCAAACTCTAATGCGAAAGACTGGAGATTCTGAAACTCAAGAAGAAATTTATCCAGTTGAGGCATCTTGATTGAGAATAAAGGATTCCCCCCATACAGAAAGTTACTTTTTCCTGTACGAGTAGTGAAGAACTAATAAATTTGTTTTGTTGGTTGTTGACCAACGGAAAGAAATGGGATTTTTGGGCGTCAGATTCTTCTCTTCTCTTACGATATTAAGAGTTTTTCTAAATGAAGTCGTAATCTTTATATATGATACCGCCAAAAGAAACTTCCTTCCGCGCATGGGGTGGAGGAGGGGATAGAAGACAGGGAAAGCTTAAAGAAAGGGCCCGAAGCAAGGCAAAAATCGAGCATCGAAGTGAGCATATAGAGTTGGAGGATCGATAGACCCAGTGCTAATAAAAGTGAGCATAGGCAGTGTTGATCGATGTCGTTGGACCGATCAAAAATATAAACTAAATACCACTAATTAGCTAGGGTAAGTCGAGTATCGTTTCCACAGGGAATCAAAGGAAAGTGTTAAACAAGTTACAAAGTTGATTAAACTAGACATAAATATAAAACCGATTGATTGATTGTTTTGATTAAAAACTAAGATTGATTATGAACTTAACAAAATGATTCAATTAACAAAAGTAGACCATTCTCATGCTCTCAATTATGCTTTCAAATATGTAACCTAACTTATACTCGTTGGAAATCACATAGACATGATTCGTTATAATGTTTGGATTGAATGAACTCAAGAATTAAATTAATCGGTTGTGATGATTCACGATAACGAAAACCGGGGAATTGACACAACTAGACTTCTAATTCATTAAAGTAAAACTACAAGTTCATGAGAGATTCATTCAATAATCAATGATTACTTAACAAGTTAAAACCAAATGATAGATGAATTTCATTCAAGTCATAAACAAATATTCATTCAAACAATCCAAACAACATTAGATGTAAAAGACTAATGAAGAATTAAACATCTAATCCAACATGAGTATGAGAAAGGTTAACATAAATGGCTTACATAATTGTTCACATGAGAATGATCAAAAGAAAACCTAGCCTATCATCTTCATCATTGAATCTTCAATTTGAATTGTCATCTTCATGAATTGGTGATTTGATGATGATATTGGGGTCTTCTCTATGTTAGGAACTGCTATTGTGAGTGAATATTATGAATGGTAACTTCCCAAGTCGTGAATAGAAGGGATATAAACTGAACTTGAATTAAAATCATGAAATTCGGAATTTTGGTTCAGCAACTGGCGTAACCTACGCCCCTCCTGGGCGTAAGGTACGCCCCCTGTAACTTCACCTGGCGTAAGGTACGCCTGTATTGGGCGTAAGGTACGCCCTTTGTAACTTCAGATTTCCAGAATTGCATCCTTGGCTCTTTTGACTCGTTTCTTGATTCACATTAGCTCCATTTGTTATCTATAGCCTGAAATCACTCAACAAACATAAAAACGCCCTAATCTTCTATTAACAAGCACAACAAGTGTCATTTTTACCCATTAAGATCATGCATTTTAGGCGTTTATCAAGTGTGTGCCTAAAGAATACACAAGTAGACACAGGAAGCGGACGAGACATAATCTATGAGAAAAGTTTCCTCCGATTGCCTAAAAAACTGCGGGAAACAATCACACCACTAGATACGGAGGTAGTAGGGTTCGCCATTGAAGGCATCCGCCCATTGGGAGAAATATGGTTGGACGCCACAATCGGAGGGTTCCCTGGCGAAGAACCGCACGGATTCTGGCAATCGTGATAAAAGCAAACTCGCCTTATGATATGCTCCTGGGCAGAGAAGGAATGAGGAAATTCCATATGATAGCATCAACAATACATGGTTGCGTACAGTACAAATCTCACGGGGGGATGCAAACAATACTCTCTTCATTTACTAAAGATATAAAGAGAAAGAGCTCCGTACCGTGGTACAAGCGCAACAGAAGAATAATTCAGAAAGGACCCAGAGGACAGATAGAGATCGAAGAAGAAGGGTCCTCCACAGAAGAAAGCTCAGAAGCATCCGGATCAGCAAGGGAAAAAGAATCCCACATAACAAAGACTCTGATAGGCATTAAGACCGGTTGAAGCATAATTTGCCCTCGGGATAAGCCAAATTAACGGAGCAAATAGGGAAGCATAAAAGTAGCAGCTAGGAATAATACAAAGAAATTGTAAAATCCTCCTGCCATGTACTTATAAGCTCCCGAAAAATTATATAAAACGATCGTAATAATTTTCTAAATGCGCATAAAACATATTACTTTTGAATTGTCAAGGGGACGCCCATAAGACTTTTCAACACAATCATGAGGTAATAACCCATGAATAAAATGCATAAGCCACTCCTTCCTTATGATTGAAGTGCATAAGTATAAATGCACAAGACACTCTTTTAAGAGTGTATAAGCATAAACAAAACAAAAAAAAGGGAAGGGAAGACATTACTTCCTCACAAGAACGCAGAATGAAAAGCTCCGAAGTACAACAATCACAACAAAGACAAAGACAAGGAGCAAGAAGAAAACACCAAAGCATATACAAGAACAAGTCACTAACAGAGTGCAGAGGATCAAACAGTTTACATTCCCTGAGGCCTAATATTATAAAGATCAGCCACCGAAGCATCAGGATTTGCAGAAATCCGCTGGATATAAGGAAAAGAAATATTCCTTAAAGCCTCTTCAGCAGCAACGATCCTCTCCTCGGTACCAAGAAGTCTCTCCCTATTTCCACCCAACACAACCTGCCCACGACTCTCCATACGAAAAAGTAACAAGGCTCTTGAATCAGCCCGGTTAGCCTCAATCAACTCATCAAGACTCTGATCAAACTCAGGACTCGCCATCAACATACGGAAGACATGAGGAATAACACCAGAAATAACCTGGCGCATGGAGTTTTTCGTATTCTCCAACTCCAGCTCCCTCGAAGCAATTCTCTCTTCCAAACCATTGATCACTGCAGCAGGCCCGGCAGAAGTAAGAGTAGCAATCCGATCATGGGCAGCATCCAAACTTTGGGTAGCCAAAGACAGAGCCTCCTGAGCATCAGCGAGTTCCCTCCGCAAAGAACTAACTAAAGAAGCACCACCTCTGCTAGACTGAGCAGCCTTTAGAGAAGCCAACTTTGTCCTATGCTTCTGCAGATTCTCCTCCAGATAGTGCACTCTGGCACTACTAGCCGAACCAATCATACCAGCAGCAAACAGAGCCTGGTTGGTCATCTCAGCAAGCCTCTGAGCAGGCATGGTATCCAACATGGTCCTTAAGTGATCAGGAACCAGCATATCCAGACTCATTCGGCAAAGCTGTGGATCAGGTAATTCACTCTGAAGAGGAATCCCTAAATCATCAAAAGGTTCGGTCATAAATATAAGGGAAAAGCAACAGTTGAAGAAAAACATACAGGACCTAAAAACCACTTACTAGTTGTGGCAGCTCCAATTGTGGTAGCTCCAGTTGTAGTAGCTCCAGTTTCATCAACTGGCTCTTTCCCAGCCTACGCCCAGGATTAGAAGTACCGGCTAAAATAAGGAAAGAAAGACACACACATCAGATTTATGCAGAGATAAACAACAAAGTTAAGGAAGAGCAGACTTACCCTGACCAACATTAGAGGCCGGTACAGTAATAGCAGTAACTTCGCCTCTTATCGAAGAAGAAAGATAAACAACAAAGTTAAGGAAGAGCAGACTTACCCTGACCAACATTAGAGGCCGGTACAGTAATAGCAGTAACTTCGCCTCTTATCGAAGAAGAATCAAGTACAATGATAGAAGAACCTGCAGCCATAGGGTCTGATGCACAGGATGGACCACCCGACACCCTCTGGCCTTTTCGGAGGAGGCCCAGAAACAGCAACACCAGCAAAAAGGGGACCCTCACTATCCTCATCATCAGAAGGAGGCAGAGGCCTCCTACCTACAACCATGCCCTGAGGATTCATGGTCACAGCTTCCCTAAGCGTTAACTCTACAAACACAACGTAAAAACATCAGATGAAAGTACAAAAGAAATCGGCAGAAAAGGTAACAGCAAGAATGGTACCTTCGCAACACCATATCAAGACGGGCTCATCAGGAGAACCCTCCCATGACATCGTAATGGCACAAAGATACAAGATCACGGTGGGATAAGTAACCAACTCAAAGGGAGACCGATGCACCTGATGGACCAATGCATTATCAAGAGTAACCCAGTCATGCACATTGTCCTCAAAAGACATCCCTGACACTAACCTACTCGTATCCAGTAAACCCCTAAACATCGGATGAATATATTCCTCACTGAAAAACAAAAACCCCGGCCTCCAGTTAAACATATCAGAATCACCTATATCAAAAAATAACCTACCAGGTCTCTCCTCCACCATAACCCAACGATCACGAATACCCAGTTTGAAGAAATACCGAAAAACACTTATCCTAGGCTCTACCTCATATGCACGACAAACAACGATAAACGACATTATCATGGTAATCGCTAAAGGGTGCACCACAGATAAATACAGATTGTGGTAATCAAGCAACCCTAATAACCAAGGAGACAAAGGAAATCTAAGATTGCCACCGGAAAAAGGAGCGGTATACATACCTATAAATCCAGTAGGCGCATCAAGGATTGATTCTGACCATCCCGGAACCCTAATTTCAGGATCACTAGGGCGGCAGAAGCACCGGCGAAACCATGCAACATCGCCCTCAGTCATCTCTGAGTATGTGGTACTAATAACACGAAAATGATTGCGATCCATAAGTATGGAGAAGATCAAACGGGGAGGAATGGATATATTTGACAATAGAGAAAGGAAGGGAGAGCGAAAGCAGAAGAAGACAAGAAAAGAAAATCTTCGGAGCCGTCACAGATTAAATAGGAGACAAAATGGATGGTTTGAAAAACCGGCGCATAACCTTCCCAAACCGTCGATTGGTTTTCTTCTCGGGATAAGCGCGCTCGAATTAACTCTTGATGGGATATATACGCGGCACGGTAAAATGGCAATTTTACCCTTAAAAAGAGTTCCGGAGAAGATACGAAGCATCCAAAACCTAAGCTCTTTCGGGCTCCGGTTAAAAGAGGTACGCCATTATTTTTATCTACTTTTATTCTTTTATGAAGTCTAATGCGATACTCTACAGATAGACTCTCCCATCAGACTGGGGGGCTTGATGATATACCGTATACGGAGCTTTACCTCCGTATAAAGGAATGGATACGAAGGACCCTTCGTAAGCAGCGAAGGTACTAACATATTGTACCAAGCAGACATGTCCGTAGCCGAAGCTACGATGTATACCTCCGTAATTCCGGAGCTCCCAAAGATAATCATAAATAATAAACGGATACGCATGAATTCTTTCCATGCTTATCCGACCTCCTATAAGGGAACGAAATCAGACGCTCCTATAAACTAGGACGCGGTCTAAGAGTCCTAGATATATCTTCCATACTTAGAAGATATCACGAAAAGAGGAAGGGATTTACCCTAAATCCCTACCTTCCTCTCCAAGACTTGACCCTCTATATAAAGAGAGGAGGTGCCATACGGCATCACCACCATTCACAACGCATCATAATCATAATAATCAATACATTCGACTTCCGAATCCTTAATCCCCGAATAAACCCTAAGCCTTGCGAATCGGCGAAGGGTAAACAATCATAGGCGTAAAGCGGCCTTCGGCCCTCTGACCGGAAGGGAATCGCCAACAAAACACCCAAAACCCCTCTCACACCTTCGGTTGAGCCATAGTGCGATTATTTGATCAAACACCGGATAAACGGGATACGGCTCTCAAAATGGAGGAATGCGAGGATACTAGTCGAGATGATTTGCAACCCGAGCTGGGTTATTCAGGGAGCTTTCTAACCTTTTATGCTTTAAATAGTTTAGAATGCATTGAATTGGTTAAGATTAGGGCTAGTAGTAATTTTATGCATTATTGTTTATTCTTTAAACTAGCCCCGGACCCTTAGCTCCCGACCCTTTTGAATGGATGAACATGAGCTTTGAATTGAATTACTTGAAAATAGTGTGTCATAACGGTAATTTCAAAGTTTTGTATGTTCGTATGAAAGGATACATTTTTAAGATGAGTTGTAAAGGAAACAAATCATTTCAACGTCTTAAAAGTGTATTTTGACAAGGTGAAGAAAATGGATTGGGTAATGATTAAGATTAAATTTACATTTTATTCACCGTATTCGCGTAAACCGCCCGACATGTTAAGTGTGGGGGCGTTTAAGACCCCGCCATGGTAAGTTTGGGGAATGAGTCTGACTGAAGACTCGGTAAATTTAGCGCTTCTTGGGAGGCAACCCAAGTCTTTGTTTTATTTGTCATGTTTTAGTTAAGTTTATGTATTTGTCATTTCGTGTTATAATAAAAATTGCTTCTTGTTCTATATGAATATAAGTAGTGGATTATTCAAGTTTCCTTTGCCAAGATTCTTTAGGTTCACTAATTTTGTTTATGAAAAGTTGATTGGTCTATAATCGACTTAGGCTACTTGTCTTTTTATAAGTCGGGTGGTTGAACAAGCAAGTAATCGTGTTTTTCATTTTTGTTTTGTCTTTTCAGTTTTGATATTTTGATTTAGATGTGCAGATGACAGGCTAATCATGAGCTTTGTAGATCATTGCAATTGGTGAGGAGGAGAACTGATGGTGTATGTCACCCTTCGTGACGGAACACGACCTCCGTGACAGCGAACTTGCGTGATGAAGCTACCCACTATAAGCCTTATCTAAATATGGAAGAGATTATCTCAATCTTTTCCTCCTAAATTAAGGAGATTTGATCTTATCACGTCTGGCTACATTAAATATCAAGATTTGGCATATTATTAGGAATATTCTCTAAACCCTAAACTCATTCTCCAAGATTACCATCCCTATATATATAGATGAGTTCTAAACCTAAACTCTCATTCCCCTCCTCTCCAGAAAACACACGCACGTACTAGGCATCCCTCTCCTCTCTATAAGAGATGCTCCACCGACCTGCAACAATATACTCACATATCAACAACATACTAATATGCGGCGGGACAGTGACTCTCCGTCCCGAAGCCTCCCACAGCCTACAACGACCAGGCAGAAGCATCCCTAAATATCGGGATATAATAATATCCTTCCATGAGCATGCTAAACACGATCGAGCAGATCTGAAACACTCATACACATTTGATTGGCGTAAAGAGGCACGAACCCTACCTTCGGGGAATCGCCAACAAATAACCAAACCAATCATCAATCCCAAACACATTCACATTGCATGGCGTTAAGCACCACCATGCTTTATACCTCCGGGGAATCGCCAACAAATCCCTAAATCAACCATTCATCCCCTCGGGATGACAACCCATGTTTGATGAACAAACATTTGGCGCCATCCGTGGGACCCAAACAATATATGTCCCGTGCCTCCATGTGACTTAGCACAACCTCTAGATCTGAAGATCTCCCCCTGTTTGGAGATCCCCTTTTAAAATATATATATATATATATATATATATATATATAAATAAAAATTGTTATATATATATATATTTTATACAAATATATATGTATATATGTCTGCTGCGTTACGCAGCCTCTTTGTTTCGAGATCCCCATGTTTTTAGAAGATTTATCCGCTATGTCACGCAGCCATCAGATCTGAAGATCTCCTCCCTGTTTGGAGATCCTTTTCTTAAAACAATATCTTTGTTGCGACACGAATCCATCAGATCTGAAGATCTCCTCCCTGTTTGGAGATCCTTTTCTTAAAAAATATCTTTGCTGCGACACGTAGCCATCAGATCTAAAGATATTATATCATATTGATTGTTGATTAAGTTTTAAAGTAGGTTTTGTCTCTGTAGATTCGACCTTGAGGGTTGGGGTTGTTTAAAGTTGTTGTTTTCGGTTAAAATCGACGTTTTCGTGAGTAAAATCGTTAATTGAGTTGGTTAACAACATCAAGCTGCAAACTTTAATGATGAATTATGTTGTTTAGATGTATTAGAGTCAATTCCAGGTAGTTAATTGGAAACCCACTTGGCGTATGGAGTTTTTGAACAAAACGTTACCGATTTTACGTTTTCGGGTAAGCTAAAGTGTGAATCATTGATGCAATTGATTCTTGGATCAATTGAGGCTTTGATTGAGTCAATTAGGTCTTAAATTAAAGGTATTAGGTGTTTGTAAGACGTGGGGGTATGATAGAAACGTTCAAGGATCGAATAGAGCTGCGTAACAAAAAGTTGTGTGCAGGTCGGGCAAAAGTTGCGGCGCAACTTTTAAAGTTGCGGCACAACTTCTGGTCTGGGAAAATTTACTGACTTCAACATTGCGGCTCAAATTTTACTAGTTGCGGCACAACTTTGTCCTGGAGTCTTGTACACTTAGTTTAAGCTTATATGTTGGCTATATACTTGTTCTAGGTTCTTGGGAACATTCTTTGAGCTTGGTAAACTATTCGAAAGTGTTTGTGACGCGTGCAAAAGGTAAGATACATGACTTTTATCATGCTGGAGGCACAACAAAAGTAGTTTTCTTTAATTAACCTCTTAATCGGATTATCTTATGTGTGTTGGGTTATCCGGGTTATGCGGGAGGTTATATGGGAACATATGCATGTTGAAGTAGTTAATTATGTTGTGATGACGTTTAAAGTGGAAGTAATTATATGCATGTGTAGTATAATGCTTACGTTGATGTTGCTATGAATATGATATATGATAAGTTGATAAGTTGATAAGATGATAAGTTGATAAGATGATAAGTTGATAAGTTGATAAGTTGATAAGTTGATAAGTGATAAGTTGATAAGTGATAAGTTGATAAGATGATAAGTTGATAAATGATAAGTTGATAAGTTGATAAGTTGATAAGTTGATAAGTTGATAAGATGATAAGTTGATAAGTTGATAAGTTGATAAGTTGATAAGTTGATAAGTTGATAAGATGATAAGTTGATAAGTTGATAAGTTGATAAGTTGATAAGATGATAAGTTGATAAGTTGATAAGTTGATAAGTTGAAAGTTGATAAGTTGATAAGTTGATAAGATGATAAGTTGATAAGTTGATAAGATGATAAGTTGATAAGTTGATAAGTTGATAAGTTGATAAGTTGATAAGTTGATAAGTTGATAAGTTGATAAGTTGATAAGATGATAAGTTGATAAGATGACACGTTGATAAGTTGATACGTTGATTAAAGTTGATCAAAGTTGATAAGTTGATAAGATGATGAGTTGATAAGTTGATTAAGATGCTTACGTTGATGTTGCTATGAATATGATATGTAATGTTGATAATGTCGTTGATATGCCTAAATGTTGATGTGTGATGGCTTATATGTGCACTTAAGTATGAAATGTCTAGTTCACTAGATACACGAAGAAATGTTATGTGATGTGCACGTTAATGAGATTACACGTTGAAGTAGATGTGAAACTAATTAGGTAATGAATATACCTAAAGTTAAAGTAAAGTAAAGATGTTGATATGTGATTAGTTTAGGTGAAAGTGTAGCCTAAGCTAATATAAAGTAAAGTAAAGATGTTGATAAGTGATTAGTTTAGGTGAAAGTGTAGCCTAAGCTAATATAAAGTAAAGTAAAGATGTTGATATGTGATTAGTTTAGGTGAAAGTGTAGCCTAAGCTAATATAAAGTAAAGTAAAGATGTTGATATGTGATTAGTTTAGGTGAAAGTGTAGCCTAAGCTAATATAAAGTAAAGTAAAGATGTTGATATGTGATTAGTTTAGGTGAAAGTGTAGCCTAAGCTAATATAAAGTAAAGTAAAGATGTTGATATGTGATTAGTTTAGGTGAAAGTGTAGCCTAAGCTAATATAAAGTAAAGTAAAGATGTTGATATGTGATTAGTTTAGGTGAAAGTGTAGCCTAAGCTAATATAAAGTAAAGTAAAGATGTTGATATGTGATTAGTTTAGGTGAAAGTGTAGCCTAAGCTAATATAAAGTAAAGTAAAGATGTTGATATGTGATTAGTTTAGGTGAAAGTGTAGTCTAAGCTAATATAAAGTAAAGTAAAGATGTTGATAAGTGATACGTTGATTAAAGTTGATCAAAGTTGATAAGTTGATAAGATGATAAGTTGATAAGTTGATAAGTTGATTAAGTTGCTTACGTTGATTAAGTTGCTTATAAGTATGATGTATCGTTGATAGGCACAATTAGGAGTATGTACTCTACTTGTGTTAGTATGTATACGTGGGATATGTTTACGTGTGTTACGCTAAGTTATGAGATGTTGGTTATGTTGAAAGTATATGATGATATGATATGAGATGTTGACTAAGTTGTAAGATATGTTGATATGTTAAGAGATGTTCATTAAGTTGTATGTACTCGCTGATGTGATATGAAATGTGATGGAATGTGGGAAAAAGGGAAGTATGGGTTGATCTATGATAATTGTGGATGAAGTGTAATGTGATCATGTTTTAATAAGTAAAATATGAAGAACTTTTATGAAAGTAAAATGAAGAACGTTTTATCAAATTGTGTGTATCTTACTTAGCTAATTTATTAGCTAACACTTGCTTTTATGAAAATGTTGTGTCCTTCAGGATAAGCAGGTTTGAGCTAGAGAAAGGTTTACCTCGTGAGATGGGTAGATGAAATAAAGAAGACTAGCATAGATTGTTGAATGCTTAGACTTCCCATAGCCTATGTTTCGGCTACATTATCTACGTTTATGATACATGTAATAATGAATGGTATTTATGTTGGTGCCAAGACTTAGATTTCATTTATATTGTTTTGATGATGCACTTTAGTAACACCAAACTTTAATGAAAGGTACCATCCGTTACGGATGGGCAGTTTTTAAGTGATCCTTTTCCGCTACGTTTAAACGCCGTTTGGCAAAGTTTTTGAAAATTCAGGTTTTAAAATGACGGGTGTTACATGGTAGTATCAGAGCAATGGTTTAAGTGAACCAAAGACCGACCAAAAGCCATAGGTTTTGGACTTAAACCGATAAGGACTCGATAGGCTTAAGTAGTGAATGCTTTAGCCTTATGCTGAAATGTTTTTAGAACGGGTTGGGAAGAGCGAGAGTGTAGGTTTGAGGCAATATATGTTATATGATTTGCTATGTTAAGTTTTCCCTAACCTCTCTTTGTTTGTTTTAATCCGTCCATAATCGTCGTTTTATATCGTAGTCAAGATGGTTAATACTCGCGCTAACACGAGCCGAAGGATGGAGCAACCGCTAGTGTTACTCCCTCGAATCAAGGTAGGAATGGAAACGATGCCAACCAAGGGTAGCCCCGTAGGGAACAACCGGAATTTCGTATGGAGAACATTCAACCTCGGAATGACTTTGAAGATGAAGAGCATCCGGTACTTGAAGGAATTCCTACTCGTGCTGAAATGTTTGATGAGTTGAGGGCTATCTGAGTTTAACTAAGGAGAACTCAGAATGAACTAAGACAAGCAAGGGCTGAAAGAGAAGTCAACTTACACAAGGAAGAGCGTTCGGCTTCTAACCGCTCCAATCGTACCGAACTATCCATGATAAGGACACAAGATGAACGGGTGAGTGATCGGGTTGTTGTACATCCTGAAAATGTTATTGTTGGAGGAAATGGGATTCAAGTTGGTTATGTTCCTTGAGCTAAGGAGATCAAGTTTGAGAGCTTCAATAGATGTGGCGCTAAGGATTTCGATGGCACACTTGATGCAGTGGGTTGTATGGAGTGGCTTGATGACACTGAAGTAGTGTTTGCTTCATGTGATTGTCCTGAGAATAAGAAGGTATTAAGTGCTTCTAGGTTGCTAAAGGAGGGTGCCCGTGATTGGTGGAGGGGTACTACTGTTTCTATGAGTCCTGCTGTATTATCCACTTTGACTTGGGATACTTTCAAGGAGAAGTTCATAGAGGAATACATAGGTACACGAGAGAAGAGACTACTTGAGAAGGATACTTCCAACACTACGCATCGTCACAAACCAGTTGCGCCACGAAGCGTGTGGGTCACGAAGACTCATATCATTATTACACAGCCTCATCGGTGGGCTATGATACAGAAGGTAACCAGTTGCAAATCCATCTCCTACAAAGACTAGTCGAAATAAGGCCCAAATATTCATCCCAAGATCTAACTTTTCCCTACAAAAGAAGTGGGTACATCTCCGTAGATAGAGTATAAAAACATCACGATTGAGGAGGAATGTCTGCCCCGTTTAATCTTGAAGATCCTTTCGCTGCCACACACAGCCTTTAGATTGGAAGACCTCTTTAATGCTATACGATAGCCTCAGACCCGAAGGCCCATCTGCAGACTTTATATAGCCTCAGACCCGAAGGCCCATCCGCAGATCCTCCAAAGCTCAGATCCGAAGGTCCAGCCGAGGCTCAGATTCCGCAGAGCTTATGAAGCTCAGATCCCGAAGGTCCATCCGTAGACCTCCGTAACTCAAGGTCCTAAAGGTTCCCTAAAAGCTTCAGAAATCTCTTAGAGGCTTTCACCTGCTCAGAGCTTAAAAACTAAAGAAGAATCCGACTACGTAACTTCGTTTGTCGAACGCGCAAAGGAGACCCAGATTTATAAATAACCTCCGCCACTAAGAACCGTTATCCAAACTACCCAAAAGGTGATTAAACCTCAAACACTTATACTTTCCAAAGAAGCTGCAGATATTCGGGAGAACCGCAAGGATTAATCTTGGCGCACCAAGGGAACGCCTTAGCTTTAAAGAATCACGAGATAAGATGCCCGAAGGTGCGAAACTTCCATCATGTATTTACACATATACCACCTATGATACATAGTCTCCAAACAAGCCGCGTTACAAAGGAATGGGCAGATGAACTCCCCTTGGTCCTCTGAGCAAACAAAATAACTCCGAAACGAAGCATCACCGTTCGGCCAAGCCTTCGGTACCGAAGTCGTGGTACTAGCCGAATTCCAAATATCGACACATAGAATGCTAAATACTGAGGGAAACTTGGAGGAACTCGGAGGTGACCTAGAATCATTAGAAGAATGAAGAGAAAATGCACCCATTGGAGAAGCAATGTTCGAAAAGAAAGTCGAAGGGGGCTACAACAAAAGAGTCAATCCTACTGCATTCAAAACCGGCGACTATGTACTTTGGCTAAACAGCACCAGCATCACATAATATCAAGGAAAGCTGGACCGACATGGGAAGGCCCACACATACTCCAGAACTGCCTACGGCAACGGAGCGTACTAGTTAAAAATCCCCGAAGGGGGTCCGGTTGATAAGACCTGGAATCAATCTTTTATAAAGGATTGAATTTGCGGAAGTTCCATAAAACTCTGCATAAATTACAAGGCTATTTGCCTCAATTATTCAAAATAAGCAAAAGCCCCATGAGGGATAATGCATTATTCAAAAGACTCATTGTCTCAATATAAATAAAAATAGAGGGTCGCCACCTCAGTAAACTAAGAGGGAACAAGCTGACAGGGACGCCTGAACAGACACCCCAATGTACGCGCATACACATGTATATATAAAAATAATATACATAATATATATATATACATACATACATATATATATAAAACATTCGACATATAAAAGATTGAATGTATAGGCAAAAAGCCAAAGAAAAAGTACCGGGATTTCACACGCAACAATGCGGAGGCCCAGGATCAGGTATAACAGTTATACCATTAACAAATTTACTATGATAGACAGCTAATTTCAAGATAGCATACTCTGGAGACCCTTCGAAACGTGTAACAAAGCAGGTTCAGGAGCGCGGACCACAGGACCAATCAACTTCACAAATCTCAGCAAACATATGACACAACTCTAGTATAAATGAGCAATTACGGGTTCCTAAGACTGCGTGGCGAAGAGTATGCCATCGCCAAAGGCTTCGCAACGAAGAGTATGCCATCCCCAAAGGATTCGCAATGAAGAGTGCATCAACGCCAAAGACTATGCAACGAAGACCGTGCTTCAAAGCATCACCCAGGGTGGAAAGCAGCTGACCCTCAGAGCCTACGGAATGACACACAACTTTAAAAATACACAAGGATCACGCTACACAGTTATTCATAGCTTATGAAGCCGACAACAACCACATTTCCATGCAAAGCTATCGTGATAAAAGATCCCAGGAGAAAAAGTCTATAAAGATCCCCTTGATTACTGGTACGTAGCCTCTACTTAAAAGAATAATACCCTAGGTAGCAATCACCACCCCCTGAAAATCACTATGAAACCTATACAAAACAAAATCCTTCGTAAATACCAGCCAAGTTTACGTGCTTGCGAATAGGAATAGAGCGTCGTGAAAGATGAGACGTCTTGGTCCTATTCTGGCACAAACCCATTTTTCTTTCCTCCGATGAGGACTTAGCCTTCGAAACATTATAAAGCTTTTACATGGCATTATCCCATGATTATTCATCCCATAAAAACCACTAGAGCTATTGAATCATTTATCTTTGCAAATTCACTACGAAACCTAATCCAACTCCCCCAATAAATGGATCGCAAACCCTGTAATGTTAAAAAAAAGGAAATGGCAGGTGGAAGATGTGTGTTGATTTCACTAATATAAACAAAGCATGCCCCAAAGATTGCTATCCCTTGCCAGAGATAGATTGAAAAGTAGAATCCTCGACAGAACACCAGCTGAAATGATTTCTAGATAAAGGTGGCCAAAAAAGACGAAGACAATACAGGGACGTATTGTTATCGAAAGATGTTGTCCAACGCAGGGGCTGCGTATCAGTGCCTGGTTGACAAAGCATCTGCCTCACATATTGGTAGAAAGTTGGAGATTTACATGAATGACATTGTAGGGACGAAGAAAACCTCTTATAAAACATTTGGGAGACCTTCGGAAACCTCCGAGCAATCAACCCAATCCGAATAAATGCTCATTCGGAGTAAAAGAAGGAAAGTTCCTAGAGTATTATAACAGCAACAAGGGATACACTCCAATCCCTCGAACGTTGACAAATTAAAACAGGTCTCCCCACCAAACACAACAAAAGAAGTCCATAGCCTAAACGGGAAAGGTAACTTATTTTGAGAAAGAAGACTTAAAAAATAATAATAAAAATTAAAAAATTGAAGACATCGACAATTGGAGCAGATCAAATGGGAGATAAAAGCAGCTAACAAATTGACTTTTGGGAATTAAGGAATTTACAAAATACACCCTGGGAAATGACGAAGTAGCCAGGAATAGTCCAACGCAATGCTTATTTAGCAAAAATCATCACCTTGGACTGGGGGGCTTGATGATATACCCTCCCAGCGGTACGAAGCACTTGTCATACGAAGGAAGCGTTAATTTGATGCAGAAATTTTTCAGAGTTTAATATAACGACCTTTGCAGCTCCTCATATTAAACTGGGGGGCTTGATGGTGTATGTCACCCTTCGTGACGGAACACGACCTCCGTGACAGCGAACCTGCGTGACGAAGCTACCCGCTGTAAGCCTTATCTAAATATGGAAGAGATTATCTCAATCTCTTCCTCCTAAATTAAGGAGATTTGATCTTATCACGTCTGGCTACATTAAATATCAAGATTTGGCATATTATTAGGAATATTCTCTAAACCCTAAACTCATTCTCCAAGATTACCATCCCTATATATATAGATGAGTTCTAAACCTAAACTCTCATACCCCTCTCTCCAGAAAACACACACACGTACTAGGCATCCCTCTCCTCTCTATAAGAGATGCTCCACCGACCTGCAACAATATACTCACATATCAACAACATACTAATATGCGGCGGGACAGTGACTCTCCGTCCCGAAGCCTCCCACAGCCTACAACGACCAGGCAGAAGCATCCCTAAATATCGGGATATAATAATATCCTTCCATGAGCATGCTAAACACGATCGAGCAGATCTGAAACACTCATACACATTTGATTGGCGTAAAGAGGCACGAACCCTACCTTCGGGGAATCGCCAACAAATAACCAAACCAATCATCAATCCCAAACACATTCACATTACATGGCATTAAGCACCACCATGCTTTATACCTCCGGGGAATCGCCAACAAACCCTAAATCAACCATTCATCCCCTCGGGATGACAACCCATGTTTGATACATAAACAAGAACATCAAGGAACAAGGTTACACGAGCTCAAAGAGGTGTAGTGATGGTTTGGAGAAGCATCGGTTCGAGATTCAACACTCAAGGCGGAGGAGAAATGATTGATATGAAGAGTTTGGCGTTGTCTTGGTATTTTGGTCATAACTTTTTCATCCGATGTCCGTTTTCGACGAGTGACCAGGCCACGGAATCGGGAAAGAGAGAGCTACAACTTTTATTTTGAGCAGATTTTGTAATTCAAGACCCACCAGCGCCGATGGGCCCACTTAAGCGCCGCTCCCAGCAGCAGATGTACTTCCAGAGCCGCTCAGCCTTTTGCCAGCGCCGCTCAGAGGTCCAGTGGCAGTTCGAACTTCATTTTAAACCTTGTTAACACATCCCTAAGCCCTCTCAATCACCCAACACTTATCAAGAGCTGCTCAAACCTCCGTTAGCACATCGAGATCACCGAAAAAAACAAAAAAAAAATCAGAAAAACCCAAAAATCCAAAAAAATAAAAAAATCAGAAAATACCAAAAAGAAAAGGAGATGGAGAAGCATCAATGGATCGCCATCAAATGGAGCCGACTCAAGTTTTTGAAGTTCAACATCATTCAAGTCGCTCCACAAATGTCATCTTCAACAGCAATTCATGCAATATAAGTCCATGAAGTTTCGTTAATCCTTTATTTATCGTGTTTTTCCTATTACCCTTTATGTTATGTCATGTTTAGCACAACGAGGACGTTGTATAATTTAAGTGTGGGGGGATGGAATAGAAAAAACCCGTGGTTTAATTGTTTGAATAATCATAAGTTTTCTACTACTTAATTCATACAAAATTAAGATTTTTCTTGTGTCTGAAAAACATTTTGAGAATATAAGTTTTGCAAGTAGACAAAAGATGAAGATAACTAAGAAACATTAGCTTTGGTAGATGAACGGTTAGTTAGGACTGTTAGTTTAACTATAGATTTGTGGCTGTTCATCTTTCCAAATGGATTAGAGCTTAGACTGAAACTGTATGCGATTATGTTTGCCATAGCACACTTAACCGGACTTTAATATGCCTAGCAATTAGAGCTATCTAGTTATTAGTATAGGTGTATTAATTGGACTTAATGATTGATGTGCTAAATCGAGTTTAAAAATTAAAACTAGAAATACCTTGAAACTCACTACTACACACTATCGGGCAGTGGACCCGATCGTATGCAATATAGTTATAAAGTAAGTCCAGGTTCGTTCACGGGGATTGGTTTGAATCAATTGTTTAGTAAAATGGTTTGGAAAAAGGGTGTTGCTTTGATTCTCTCTTCGACAATAACTTTTAAGGACAAAACACATAAAGTAAAGGTAAACTCAAACAATAATGGTAAAGATCATCCACCTTGACTTCGCTAAACTTCAAACATGATTGCATACAATTAAGACCAAATTCAGTAAGAGTTGACAAGATACTCGTGAAAGAATAAAATGCTCGCGTGGTACCACCAACCGCTCACAAATCACCCAAACACCTAAGTTGCTAGTTTAATTACCCAAGCCGGTACCACCAATGCCTAGACAACCTTACCAACAATTAGTTGCTTGACTAACACATTACCAATCGTGCCTATGTGAATTAAAACGTGGTACCACCAACCGTTTCTCAACACATTGACAAAATTATTCCTTTTATTAAATTGACATTCACTATCATACCATGAACTAGTGATAATTGCTCATAGACAAGCAACCGTTGAAAATCACATATGCATTCGACTAGTACCACTAACGAAGAACACACATGCCACCAATATCAAATTAATACAAATAAAGGAATTAAATCATCAAGATCACGACACAACGATAATTGAAATCAACTCTTGAACTAAAACATCTAGCAATCACATCATTCGTCTAGTTACATCAAGGTGGATGATTGAAGTATTAGCCACTCATAATCAAATTGAAATAACTATCAAAGTAAAGGAAGAACATGATGTACCAATTGTTTGCGGAATAGAAATTGCAAGACAATAAAATATATACGATCTAAGTGGGTGCACGTGAATCTTCAATGAATCGGAAGATGTTGAAATCTTGAATTGATCCTTGAAAGAGTTCCTTGAAGTGTAGCCCTTAGAAAGAAATTTTGATAGATTGGGAACTAGGTTATTTTTCTATTTATACCTCCCATCATTTTGGTGCAAAAACTGCCCAAAAACCTTTCAGATCCGTCCCTTCACTGCGGCGCAGTGGGCGTGTAATGCCCCCACTGCGTCGCAGTGCAATCTCACTGCCCAAATGGTGCTCATTTGACAAAGCTGACTGCGGCGCAGTGGGGGTATGCACATCCCACTGCGTCGCAGTGCAAACGTACTGGTCGAACACTCCCCTTTCCATATAGATGACTGCGGCGCAGTGAAGGCAAACTTGCCCACTGCGTCGCAGTGTAAATGTACTGGTCCAAAGCCACACAACAACTTATGAAGATTTGTAAATTCACTATCTCTTTTCACCTCTCGAACTCTCCAATCAACTTCATGGCCACGAAATTACTCGAAATTGCACCAAACGGACACGTCACCTGTTTAGAACCTGAAACCACTAACAAAACCCATAAACGCGCCAAATGCCAGCAAAATCGACTAAAAACATATAATAAAAAAGGCCAATAACGATGTGGGCGATGGGTATAAATTGGTCACATCAATGATATAAGTGCTTGTGTAGGAACTATTTTAGACGTATGGTTCGCCTTAATTCTTACAATATTGATTGTGAACTAGTTGCATGCAGAGTAAGTGTATGGGTCATCTGGGGTCTCTGATAATGTCTATTGCATGAATAATGTAGTAATCTTAAGAAAAGGCAATCAGTAGATTAATTGAAAGAGTTCAAAGAACTAATAACGAGTAAAATCTATACGCATAAAAGAAGAAAAAAAGAAGAAAGAAAAAGTTGCTTCTATTGAAGATTGATTTCAGCAAAGCATATGACTCTTTGTCATGGGACTATTTGCTTACTATACTAAAGGCGATGGGTTTTGGTTCTAAATGGATCGCTTGGATTAAGGCTTGCCTTTCATCCACCAGAGCTTCGGTGATCGTGAATGGAAGCCCGACTGAAGAGTTTTCGATTGAGAGGGGTCTTCGCCAAGGGGACCCTATGGCACCGTTTCTGTTTATTATAGCAATGGAGGGCCTTCATGTTGCCATCAAAAATTTGGTGCATGGTGGCATTTTCCAATGTGCTAACGTTAACAATATTTCTATGTCTCATCTTTTCTATGCAGATGACGTTATGGTGGTAGGTCATTGGAACGATCAGAATGTGAGACACATCATCAAGGCCTTCAAATATTTCCATTGCGTGTCCGGACTAAAGATTAATTTGGAGAAAGCTTCCATCATTGGAATAGGGGTGGATGAGATGGAGGTGACACGCATGGCCAGAAGTACAGGATGCAGACCCGAATCTTTGCAATTTAAATACTTTGGAATTCCCATTGAAGGGAGCCCAGCGCGGATAAAAACGTGGGAACCGATCATCACCAAATTCCATAAAAGACTATCTACTTGGAAAGCTAATCTTTTATCCATTGGAGGTAGGTCTACTTTTATATCCTCCGTTCTTGGATCGCTTGGTATCTACTTCCTATCTCTTTTTCGGATGCCTAAGAATGTTAATAATATGTTGGAGTCTCTTAGAGCTAAGTTCTTTTGGGGAGGATCGGGTGACAAAAGGAAAATTTCTTGGGTTAAATGGGGTTCTGTTACAGCTGATAAAAAAGATGGGGGTATCGGTTTTGGTAGTTTGGAGTCTATGAATCAGGCTCTTTTATATAAATGGAGGTGGAGGGCGATAATTAATCCCAATGAATTATGGATGCAAGTTATTTCTGCCATTCATGGAGATAATAGTTTTGTCAATCTCTCAGTCAAAAATCGTGGTCTATGGCATTCTATTATGGAGACTGTGAAAGCTGTTCATAACACCTCCAACGATTTCCAAAATATTGTCATTCGTAAGGTTGGTAATGGTGCTCAAACTAGATTTTGGAAAGATGTATGGTGTGGCGTATCTACTCTTGCTCAAAGTTTTCCAAGATTATATGCTATTGAGGAAAACAAAGATTGCTTTATTAACACTTGCTGGAATGACTCGGGCTGGAATTGGACTTGGCGTCGTCCTTTAAGGAATTCTCGTGAGTTTCAAATGCTTAAAGACTTGGCTGCTAAACTTCCATCCGTTTTGGAGTGTACTGTTGAAGACAAGTGGACTTGGAATTTTAAAGGTAAGAATGCTTTTTCAGTTTCTATGATCCGTAAATGTCTTGATCATCATAGGCTGCCCATTAATAACAATTTGAAGACTAGCTGGAATAAATTGGTGCCAAAGAAAATCAATATATTTGTTTGGAGACTTAGAAGAGATATTCTTCCCAAGTCCATTAATCTTTTTACCAAAGGTGTGGACATTTCGTCCTACAATTGCGTTATGTGCTCAAATGGAGAGGAATTTACTGATCACTTCTTCCAAAAATGTAAGTTCACGTTCGATTTGAGACTACTTATTAGTGGTTGGGTGAAGTACAAAATTCCTGATAAGAATTATAATGAGATTTTGGATTGGTGTGATAATTTGAAACTTACTAGTAAGAATCGTCAAAGACTTGAAGCGATCTTGTTCATATGGTGGTGGTACATTTGGAAAGTTAGAAACAACAAATATCACAATGGTTCGAATGAAAGCTGTTTGGATACCTTTAACTCTATTGTGTCGACTTCTTTTATTTGGATAAATCATCGTGAGTCTAAAAGCTACTCGACTTGGGAATCTTGGAACACGAGTCCTTTGGGAGCTGGTCATTGATTCGGTGGTTTTGTTTTTTTCCTTGGAACTTATTTGAGGTTGCAACAAAAACACCACGAAGTGAAAACCGGTGGCTCGGCCTTCGTTGGTGGGGTTTTTTCCTTATGTCTTTGTCATAAGTTTTTTCAACCCTTTTGCAACCTTAGCAGTTAAAGTTTCAAGAAGGGTCTAGTATGTGAAATTTGTTGTATTTTTAGATCTTGTACATTCGAGTGCTAGTACCTTGCTAGTATTCTTGTTATGTTTAATAATATAATTTTATTGCCGTTCAAAAAAAAATCTATACGCATCAAGTTATGTCACTTTGCGCGTGGGGAACCACCGACCTGTCACCGCTGTCTTGATGTAAGGTATAAACTCTAACCATTAGTTGAGTTATGTCGCTCTGCGAGTGGAGAACCACCGACCTGTCACCGCTGTCTCAACTATTAAAGATGATAATATCGTATAACTGCTTTAGTGTTTAGCTAGCGAGCATGACTGTAGTGTGAGCCTATGTCTAAGTAGTGACTCACAAGTACACAAATAATAAGATAATATGTCTTGCTAGTAGCTAGTAGATCTGATTGCTATACAAACCTTAATTAAGTGCTTAACTAGTCAGCAGAAAGAAGTAAGATTGAGCTGTAGGACATGAGGAATTATAGAACGGTTTTAGAGGTATTAACACAAATATAAGGTTAGCTTTAAGTTTTGATTGACTGATTATCTTTACCTCTAAGCTATAGCTTTCTGATTTTGTCTTAAGCTTTCTCAAAACATTTTGCATGAACTAGTCGTTGAATGTTTTAATAAAGTAGAATAGCTTGTACACTTAAGTTGTCCGCTCATCAATATTTTTATTTTCTTGGACCATTTGCTTGAGGACAAGCAAAAACTTAAGTGTGGGGGTATATGATGAGCGTCCATTTAGTGATTATTTCCCCTATCATTATATATGTGGACTTTCGGTACTTAATGAGATTTACTATTTATAACATGTTCACAGATAATGCCGCATATTGGACTCAACTAGATAGTGCACGTGGTTTAAGGTCAAAAAAGTCAGAGAAGCAAATTGCAATATTAGCAATAAAGTGGTGGTGGTGTCTCGTCTTTTGTCCAGCCGAAAAGGAGAAGCCCAAGGCCTTGGGCCCATTATTACGTGAGCAGCAGCAGCCCAAAGAAGAAGCAGCAGCTTTGGGCTTGGTCATGCGTGAGCCCAGCAAAAAGAGAAAAGGAAAGTTGGGCCTAGCCCTCTTGTCTTGCGTCCGGCCCAGAAAAGAAGAAAGAGGCGGCTGCCCTTTGTTTTGTACGCACAAACCGACCTCGACATAACTATATATGGTTATAATAATTCGAAGCAGCCATATACAATTTTCAATCAAATACAATTCAAGGCGCAGCCGCAGCATATTTACGCAACAGCCATCAAGCAGGTCAAATAATAAAGGGTTTGTGGTGTTGATTCGGAGGAACGGCCAAGAAGGATATGGACTGCGTGACTTCGATATCCCTATTATTAGTTTGATCTCTCTTTTACTTTTATTATTGTTAGCATACTTTATTGCAAGACTATTTTATTTGACAATTGTTATTATGGATTTATTTATTTTAATAATTGTTAGGTTTAATTATCTTGTAATGAGTAGCTAAGTAGTTTTGCATCTATTTGGATAATGTGATCATGCCATGATAGTTTTCTATATTAGATTGTTGAACCGTTTCTATGCTTGTCGCAGATCCATGGTTATTGAGTCAGACAAATGTTATTAGTTTTCATATACAAACCTATTTTACTGATTTGTTTGAGTCGATTTAGTACTAAGGCCTTAGAATCATTTAATTTGTTTGTGAAACATTAATCGGTCTATAATTAATGTGGTCTCTTGACTTGTAACCGAGCGGGGGATGGTTAATTAATAATTTGGCTCAACTGAACATGTGTTTTATTAGGTTATTCTAGTTGATCTGGCGAACGGAAACCGGATCCGGGTGACTAGAATAATTAGTGTCAAGTGACTTTTAGAACCCTAGAAGAATCTTGACTTACATAAAAGATAAAGTCATAGTTACAAAACTCAGGTTTTAATGCATAACAGTGAATCTAACGAGAATCTGTTTATAGGGTAGTGTGAGTCTAACGACAGCTCTACTAAGTAGTTTGGTGAATCTAACGAGAATCCGAACGTGAGAAGAGTTGTTCAACATATCTAAACTGCTTTCTAAATGGTCATGGCATGTGAACTGTTCCAAGTAGATGCAATGTTTTAATTATTATCGTTTTGCTAGATTAATCAATTAATGCTTTTCTTATTTTAGTTTTATTTAAATCGTGACAAACCCCCAAATCCTAGAATTACACCTAGCTACTTTCTTAGACATAGTCCATGCGAACGATCCTGGTCTTACCTATTTACTATACTATGAACGAACGGGTCCACTGCCCATGAGTGAGTGTAGTAGAGAAGTTAACCTTGAAAATTATAAATGTAAAACTTGTTAGGAATTTAAGTTGACTTTCTAGCTCATCAAGTTTTTGGCGCCGCTGCCCGGGACTATTTTTTTAAGAATGTAGTTAGGTTAGGGTAATTTGAGCTTTTTCGTGTCTACACGGAAGAGTTAGTTTTAGTCTTTTTAGGATTAGTTTACTTTCATTTTTAGTTAATCTAGTTTAGGTGCCATTTTTATTTTCATTATTATAAAAAAAACCATAAAAATTTGAAAAATTAAAAAAAAAATCCAAAAATATTTTTCTTTTATTAGTTTAGGTTAGTTTTAGTTTTTGTCTTTTCATTTTCGTCTTTTTATTTTTATCAGTAATTAGTGCTTTTCACGGGTATATTTAGTGTCAGTTTTGTAGGTTCAACATAAATCATGGTGTTCGAAGACTATGAGTCAGATGAGGATTATTGCCCTTATGAAGCTGCATCGAAGGCGCGGAATTTATCAGAAATATATTACAACATTCGCCATTTTGAGCAGTGGGACGAGGATGACACTTGGGAAGATGCTTGGATATATATGAAGGAGTTGATTGAAGAATTGGGTGAACACAAGATGGAGATCGACGAATATATTCCTTTGTATTACAAAGGACTAAGTGACTCGAATCAAAAAGCTTTGGATATCGCTTGTGGCTGCAATTTTCTTAGTAGGACAGTGGAGGAGTCTTACGCTTTCTTGGAAAAGATGCCCGCGACGCAATTCGAAAAATCAGAAGCTGATTCGGAGCTTGGAGCGCCGCTCACCCCCTCAAGGAGCGCCGCTCAGGTCGACGGGAGTCCCGATTTGTGCGAAAACGTGTTCGTTTCTCATCCGATGAATACCGATGAAGGCCAAAGCGCTTCTAAAAGCAAATTCAATCTACTTGAGGCCGAATCGCGCAAAGAGGAGAAGACGATCTTTCAAGAAGTGGTGATCAAACGAGAGCGTGTAATCCTAAGTCGAGAAGATCCAAGCAAAAGGTGTCTCATTGATCAAGCTGAAATATCATATCCGGAACCAAGCAATATTCATCTTGCTGATGTGGAGAACCTTTCCTCAACCATTGATGCAGTCCCGGTCGAAAAGGAGCAAGAGCAAGGCGAAACAAGCAAAATCGAAGAATCTGACATCGTTACGGAGCCTCCAGCGCCGCTGGTCCTTCAGGCCATCGCCGCTGGTGACCACCAGCGCCATTGGGAGACTCCCAGCGCCGCTGGGAGCCCCGACAGCAGCTCAGATTTGCGCGAAAGTTCATTTTTAGCTTGTTTTGAAGGTGCCGACGAAGCCCAAATCGCTAGCAAATGAAAAATCAATCAAGATGAGGCTACTTCAAGCACCGAGGAGGGGACGATCATTCAAGGAGTCGAGACGGAGCAAGAGCATGACGATTCGAGCAAGAGGTGTCGGGTTGATCAAGACCTCGACATCATGACCGACGCAGAATTTTTAAAGGAGTTCCCGGAGAAAGACGATTCTTATCCCCGACCAGACATTGGTGACATAACTATGGAGAAGTTCTTGAAGGAATTCATGGAGCCGGGAGATATTTTGAGTAAGCTAGTGCGTCGAGAATCGGAGGCAAATGAAGGACCACATCCGGAACCAAACAAGAGCAAGCTTGTTGATGTGGAGAATGTTTTCTCAATAGTTGATGAAGTGCAGGACATACGAGAGCCGAATGAAGAAGAAACGGGCAAAATCGAAAAGTCAGACGCTGTTACGGATGAACCGGCACTCGTCGATGATTATAAACGCCGTGAAACGTAAAAATAGTTGTTCATCATCTTCAATAAATTATTAAGGGATCTAAAAGAAAAGATTATTTTTGACGAGGAAGAGATTATCGACGAAGAAGGAATGATTTCTGTCGAGGAAGAAGATGATGAAGGTATGTAACCAATCAAAGTTGATTGTACATTGCGAATATAAGTTTTGTGTTCGAAATAACCTTCCTTATCCAATCAGTTACATATGTTGTTCTATGTTTTTTTAGTATAAGTTTATCCAATCAAATTTGATTGTGTTTCAAAACTTGTTAGATGTTATATGGATTATGTATTTTTCTAAACTAATCAAATATGATTGGTATTGTATGTTGTTCTACGTAGATTTTTAGTATAAGGTTAATTCTGTATCTAATTAAATATAATTGTGTTTTGAAACTTGTATCAAATTCGAACTTTGCAAAATGTAGTCTGTCACATTATTGTTGAAATCCTTGACTTAATGTTCCACAATCGTTCCAAATCACATAACTTTAGAACCATCTTCCTACAAACCATTCCAAATACTATTTTTGTAAACATTGGAACGGTATTTTATGATAATCGTCCCAAACGAGCGGTCCAAAAAATCAATTTCGTAGTAGTGTGTACTCCTATTTCTAATTATTTCAACTTGTAAGATATTCATATTTTTCCGATAAAAACGATTTTCGGATTTTATCTAGTGCAAATTCATACTCTATTAATCTCTAGTTGTGGGAGGATCCCAGTGGGGTTTCCTTTTTGGCGTCGTTGCTCGGCTCGTGGTAGGGGATCTGGTTTAGACAACCGACTATCCGCTGTCAAGTTAAGACTTAAACCATTTTCTATTCGATCAAAAGTCACCTGTAAACTAATGAATTCATAATTACATAAGTTGGAGAAAACACGTACAGAATACAAAATAAAGTTTTATGCCCATATTGGAGTTGATGCTTTTAAATGTTCAAACTATATATGTGCATAGTACGTATTTGCGGACTTGAAAAGCTTCGGATGTGAAATCACTTATCAGCCACATTACCATTTATATGTGGTTACATATTCATACCAGTAACAAAAAGAATGCACCATTTTAAGGCAGTTAACAAAGATTGTTAACTACTTACTACTCCCGTATTATATATATGTATATATAACAATTAAGGGAGGCTTCGCTACAGTAGCCTCCTTTAATTTACTTTTTTACCCCTAGCTACAGTAGCCTCCCTTAATTTACTTTTTTACCCCTAGCTACAGTAGCCTCCCTTAATTTACTTTTTTACCCCTTCTTTATATATACTAATTTATATAAGAGTAAATTACAATTTTCGTCTCTGTGGTTTGTACCAGCTTTCACGTTTCATCCTTAGGTTCGCGAAATTACATTTTTCATCCTTAGGTTTTGAACTCCGTCAACACTTTTGGTCCATGCCACTAACAGCCATTAAAAAAAAGCTAATTACACTTTTGGTCCGAGTGTATATTTGTCATTTCATCCTCATATTAACTTTAAATCTTTTTTTAATCACAAATACAATAAAAGATTCATCATCATCATCAGATGTCAACAACGAAAGATCTTTTGTGTTTTCTATATTTTATACAAAAATAAATTTATACATGAATCCATACATCTATTTCGACCAAAGTAGATCCAATTACCAGATCACATCCTGGGTATAAAAGAGTTTCGTATTTATTGATACACAAATGAACAAAAATACAAAAAACTATTCAATATCCAAAAAACCCAGATGCCATCAATCCATCATCATCATAAGAAATCACACACACATAGACTGATATATTACAAAGATTCAAGAGTGGGCATATTTATGTTAGTGGGGGCCATAATAAAGATGACGTTTTCAAGAAGCACATCTAAAAGATGACATTTTCAAGGAGCAGATACCAAAAACCAAAGATGGTGGGGACCATAATGAAGATGACGAGAACAATATAAACACTCAGATACCAAAAACCATAATAAAGACGAACAGAATATAAATAGATGGTCTTTCTCAAGAAACAGATCGTAAGAGATCAGTGGAAGTAAGCCAAAGATGGCGGTCGGAAACGGAAAAGTTAGTAGCACCCCGTGGCAACTCAACCGGCAATAAGTACCGGAAATGGCCTAGTAGTTCGGGTCGCCGTTAACACCACCTCAACGCCGATGAAGAAATTGCCGTCGTTAACACCATCCGAACGTCGTCGCTAACACCGTTCTTCCATCACAACACCTTGTCACCGGGAAAAAACAGAGCACGTAGTTGTGGTAGTGGTGGGTTCGGATTTGTGTTCTATAGAAAGCCTATGAATTTAATTATCGTATAACTTCAATCTATTTGTTTTTGATTTCTTGTTAAGGAGAACGAAATGAAAAGATAAGTAGAAAATTTGTTTGATGTGAAAGATATATCAATGTATATATCTTGTGTTTTTTTGATCAGGTTTAAAAATATTTTCATGGTAGGTTGTAGATCTGTATTAAGATTGATGGTGGTATGGATCAGAAAGACAAAAGATTGAGATAAAAGATAGATTGGATTTGGAAGAAAAGGGATCTGACGATTAAATTCAAGTAATAAACATTAAAAAGAGTTAATTATACTTTTGGTCAATGATAAAGAAAATGACAAGATTTCCCATGGCGTGCGTCTCACGTGACCACCAACTTAACGTCTGTTTGGGTCGTGGACCAAAGTCGTTAACGGAGTTCCAAACCTGGGGATGAAAAATGTAATTTCGTGAACCCAGGGATGAAACATGAAAGTGAGTACAAACCACAGGGACGAAAATTGTAATTTACTCTTTATATAATAACAATTCATAAATGTCGGTCCTGAGAGGATTCACTGTAGCTAAAAATGTCGGTTACCGAGGGAAATTACTGTAGCTAAACAAATTGAAAACTGTATTGGGGTTGGGTTGGCTATGTGGTGCCGATAACAGATGGGAATTGGGAAAGACACCGTTCCCAGACGGTTGATTGGTTAGTTTAGTCGTCAGCTATAGGAGGTATGAGAGAACACCAAGATGATATGGAAGTTATATTCTCAAGAAAAGAGTGTAAAGGGAAAGATCGTTAAAGGAGAGAGAATGGTGATACGATATTGTGAACGGTGAACCGTAATATCATGAATCATTTTAAGTTGTGGCGGAAGAAAAAACGGTGCATTCGTGGCGGTCCTTTTGTTAACGGTGAAGATGATGGTTTTGTGTGAGTGGTGATGGAGAGGAAAAATACGTTGATAAATAATCTCTCAAAATACTACGTATAAGTTTAAAAACCGACCCACAGATTTGTAACATATTGATGAGTAGTTTTGTGACTTTTGTCTTTTACTTATGACATATATATGTGACTACATGTGGAGGAAATTCATAACACGTGGAGTGAACATGTATTTCTCGATGACAATGCATGTATTATATATAAATTTTGTTACATACTCACATGTAAAAAATATGGTCTCTTTGATGGTCCAAAAAGCCCAAATCTAAATTAGGCCGAAAAAAGGGCTACTAACATGCCAAGAAATTGGGAAATATTTAAACATGATTTTTGTATAACTTAGATGATGATTTCGTTAACTTATTCGAATGTATTTATGTTCACAGCCTAAATGTATGTTTACATTGCAAGTCAATGCAAAAACGACAAAGCATTTTGGTACATGATTAAAAGTTGAGAGATCCACAGTATGTAGTTTTCCATTATAATTTATGTCGGCTAAGCATATGATAAAACTACAAGAACTATTTGATAGCCTCACGCCACCAATACGGTCGTCTGTACAGTGCCCGCAGCGAAGCGCGGGGATAGTATCTAGTTATATATATGTTATGTTGGAACTACTAGAGGCATACAATCTCTTTTTTAACATCTTAATTAAAGTTCAAAGAGAAAAACTAGTTTTACAAGATGATAATAATGAGAATTTTGATTTTGTTGTTGTTGGTTTGTACTAACCTTGTTGGATCCTCAAATCCATCAAATACTGTTCATATGAGTAGTGGTACGTTGATTTTTTTTTTAGTTTTTGCTTTTTGATGTCTTTTTTAATTTAACTTAGTTCAATTTAATTAAGTTAATTTAATTTAATATACATTTTGAAAAACATCTATGTTTTATTATGCAACTATATGTAATTATCTTTTGTAGACACAAGTGAAGAAGTTACGGGACACCAAGCTAAAGTGATTAATCATATTGGTAGACATCGAGGAGGCGGAGGGGTCTCGGTGGTGGCGGAGGTGGTCACCGTGGTGGCGGTGTTATAGGAGACATTGACGGTGGCATTGCTGGTGGTTTTGTAGGAGGCGTTCAAGATCGTGCAAGTCATATTGTGGGTGATATTAGTGGTCAACAGGGGACTACCGGAAGCAGAAACCACAGTCACAAAAGTGATCGAAACTCCCCTACTTTTGTTCCGTTGGTTTCTACCCTAATATTGGTTGTATTCTTTTAATCTAGCTAGCTAGCAACTTATATTGCTAATTAACTTTGATTGGTTACTAATTAAGCAATATAAGTTGCTAGCTAGCTAGATTAAAAGACCAAAGCCAATATTAGGATAGAAACCAACGGAACAAAAGTAGGGGAGTTTCGATCACATTTGTCACTGTGGTTCCCGCTTCTGGTAGTCCCTTGTTGACCACCTATAGTGCCCACAATATGACCTGCACGATCTTGAACGCCTCCTACAAAACCACCAGCAACGCCACAACCAACGGTTCCTACCAACACCGCCACCACGGTGACCACCGAGACCCCCTCCGCCTCCTCTACGTCTACCAATAGGATTAATCACTTTAGCTTGATGTCCCGTAACTTCTTCACTTGTGTCTACAAAAGATAATTATAGCTTATACTGATACACTTGATTCAAAGAGTTTTGCAAGTGAATTTATAATATGAATTGGTAAATTGGAAAATTAAAAAGGATTACGTTAATGAGACTTTGGTAACCTATTTTTTTTTAATTGTATTATTAATTAAAAATAAGTGTAGCTTAGCAATTCATGTTAATTTGTAATGTAATCTAAAATGATAAATAATTGTTTTATAGACTAGCATGGTACCCGCGTGTTGCGGCGGATACCATTAACAGGTTGTTAGATGCCGTGATCTTGAAATCATTTATCTTGAAATGTTTCTTGCTTGAATGATTTACCTCTTGATCGGGATCCACGAATTAAAAACGACTTCCTCTTGATCGGGATCCATAAAAAACAGTGGTAAATTACCATGTAAGATTGTAAGCTTCATATATACGATCAGAGTGATGTGGTTGTATAAAATCATCATCACCAGCATGACCAAATAAAACTCGAACAAAAGAAGCTTTTGCAGCCTATAATAAGAATAACTCACATTAGTTTCTGACATAAAGCTATAAAATATAGACATCGATGTATATTCAAAGTGAATATGTGATATCTCAATAACTAGAACTAAATAAACGGTGATAAAAAGAACCAGCGACGACAAAATACCTTATTATTTGGAACTTGTATTTTAACTTGTCCCACGGCTGCAGGAAAATAGAGACTGCTAAAGCCTCATGGACCCATTTTCAGATTGCAATGCAAGATTGAAGAGAAGTAATATGATAACAACATTCAAAAGCAAAGAAAGTCGTGACCCCCTCAAACGCTCTGCATCATTGGCGGATGCAGCCTTCTTGACCAGAGCAGGATGTGGAGGTCCAATAAATAGCTCATCTAGTTCAACATTCCCATCCCAGCCCTCCTATTTTGGTGACCCATGTATAACTTTAAAACATAGATCCCCTAGCAAGCATTCTGGTATAAAGCATGAATATAAAAGCTAACCATATCCCTATTTTGAATATAAACGGCCCTCCTTAGACCCATTACCCAATTCACCAATTAATACGTAGCAAAACTATCGGTATAATTGATTGTATATACTTTGAATAAACAAAGCTACCATATATATAGTACTTCATTTTGTACTCCTTGCTTTGTGGCCCAGATTTTCCATGCCTCTTACCCAGCCATCAGCCCATGTAGAAAGATAACACATTCTTCGTCTTCTTATTGGTAAGTAAAATGAACTCCAGCACAACGTTCGGGACTCTTAGTAAAGATGGACAGAATGGGTGAAGAAAGTTGATCAATAGTCCTTTGATGTGTCAAACTGTCAACCAACATGATCCTACAAAACAACACATTATGTTTAATCAGCAGAACGACATGGCATAATAAACTCAATCATGATTGAGTTAAATTTGAATAAACGACATGGCATAAAACCATCATTCTTGTATAGAAAGCATCCCCTAGCAATCATAAAAGCTAACCATATCCCTAAGGTTGAAAAACAGCTGATAAAGAAAAAACAGTCATAAACATCAAGTGAGATCAAAACTTTCATCAATCATTTGATCCATTTTCAAAATTAGTAAATAAAATTAAAACCTGAAAGCTATAATCCTTCGAGAATGTCAAATGCTTTCACAAATCATAGGTAAAAAAAAACAGCTGATTAATAAAAAACAACCATCTTGAGCTAAGTTTGCATAGAAGGCATACCTGATCAATAACAGACTCAATTTGTTCTTTCCATATTAGTGCCTCCTGGATGTTGAAAGCAGCACCAAACAAACAGAAACTGAGTAAAAACATTTATTTTTTATTATACAACCATGTATATAACAAAAAGAATATGAAAATAAGTGACGATGTACCCCTCCGAGTTGCTATACGAAGGAAACATAACGAAGCACATTTACGAAGGACAGAACCCCGAAGGCGATCAACTCAATCAAATAAGTAAAAGAATTAACACAAATCCTTTCCAAAGATAAATATACTCTTGCCTAGTTCGATCTTCTTAAAAGGATAAACTCCTAAGGAAACTAAATCGGATAAACATGGTAAGTAGAACTTAATTCAAAGAAGGAATAGGGAAAACCCTAACCTTCTCCTCCAAGGAATCTCCTCCTATAAAAGGAGGAGGATTCCTCGACATTCAGAAAATTATGTACTTGAATACATAGTACAATATCGACACACACACACACATACCATACGATCACCGATCGAACAAAACCCTAACTAAAGTCGAACACGGTTCGACAATCAATCATCAACCTTAGTTGGCGTAAAGGAAACACCGTTCCTACCTTCGGGGAATCGCCAACAAACCTTAAAAAACCTTCTAGGGTTTTTCCCATAAAACATCTTTTCCATTCACAATCCAATTCTCTAGGCTTACGCGGTTCGGTGCACAATCATTTGGCGCCATCCGTGGGACCATAAAACAAAAGACAACCCACCAAATCACCACGACTTTGATTTCCGAAATGTAGCACAGCCATGACGGACGAATCGCACCACAGATCTGGGCGTCCGAATGAAGAAACACCCAACAAAAGAAAAGAACTTGCACAATGGACACCACTGGCTTTCCACTTCCCGGTGCTGAAGATACCCCCGTCAGAAAACCCAATCGTGATACAAATATCAATATTTAACACGAAAGTTTATAGGGTTTACGTAGACGGAGGGAGCGAATGTGACATCATCTATGAACACTGCTTTGTACAGCTCCCGAAGGGAATAAGAGCTCGCCTAAGTCCCCCACGAACCCCGTTAATAGGGTTCGCGGGAGAAAGGGTTAGTCCATTAGGAGAAATAGATCGAGATGTAACCATTGGCGAACCACCCTACGTAAGGACATAAACGTTAGATTTCATAGTAGTCAGATTTAGTTCTCCATATAACATATTGCTAGGAAGGTCGGCAATGCGCCGACTGGAGATGATCGCTTCCACCATTCACTCTATGATCAAACACCTGATCATCAGGACAAGGTTATCGTTTCTGTCCACTCAGAATCTGGCCAAGCGAAGGTACACAAGGTTAAGAAAGCCCAAGAGATTACTAAGGCCCCAGAAGATCTTACGAAGGTACCAGATCATCAGGACAAGGTTATCGTCAATCCGGGATACCCAGACCAACCTATATCAATAGGAAAACAACTTCCCGAAGGTCTAAAGAAGAAGTTGCTTAAGCTGCTGCAACGAAACTTAGACGTGTTCGCTTGGGAATACTCAGATATGACGGGGATACCTCGAATAATCGAGATCGAAGGAGAAAAATTCATAACGGAGCACAGACTCAATGAAAGGAAATACGCGACCCCCTTCCACCAAAAGAAACGGAGCCTGGCTGCCAATAAAGAAGTAGAGGAGCTCGCCAAAGCCGGGATTGTGCGAAAGTCGACATACCCCATCTGGGTAGCGAATCCAGTCATGGTCAAGAAAAGTGACGGAGGATGGAGAATGTGTGTAGACTTTACGAACATTAAAAAGGCCTGCCCAAAAGATTGCTACCCATTACCAGAAATAGACTGGAAGGTGGAGTCATTAACGGAGTATAAGTTGAAATGCTTTTTGGATGCTTACAAAGGGTATCACCAGATCCAGATGGCCAAAGGGGACGAAGAAAAGACAGCATTCTACACCAGCAAGGGTACATACTGCTATCAGAAAATGCCCTTCGGATTGAAGAATGCCGGAGCCACCTACCAGCGGGTGGTAGATAAAGTCTTCAAGAATCAAATCGGCCGGAACCTAGAAGCCTACGTCGATGACATGGTGATCAAGAGTAAAACAGAGGAAGACTTGTTAGAAGATATCCAGGAAACTTTCAACACGTTACGCTCCATCAATATGAAGCTAAACCCAAAGAAGTGTTCCTTTGGAGTCGAAGAGGGAAAGTTCCTAGGGTACTATATATCGGACAAAGGGATTCAAGCTAACCCTTCAAAAGTGGACAAACTTTGCCAATTATCACCCCGAAGACAATAAAGGAGGTTCAAAGCCTAAACGGAAAGCTTGCAGCCCTCAACCGTTTCCTATCCAGAGGAGCAGATAAACAGCTCCCGTTCTTCAAAACACTCAAAGGATGTTTGGATAAAAAGGATTTCGTCTGGACGAAAGAAGCAGACGAAGCTTTTGAGCAAATGAAGAAATACATAGCACAATTACCTACCCTCACCTCCCCGGTTCCAGGAGAAACTCTTTTTATGTATTTAGCCGCATCCTCCGAATGTGTAAGCGCAGTCCTCCTGGCAGAAAGGGAGCGGAAGCAAGTTCCCATTTACTTCGTTAGCCGAATTCTGCAGGGATCCGAAGCTAATTATCCGGAACTAGAGAAATTGACCCTCTCCCTGGTGCATGCAGCAAGAAGATTACGAAGGTACTTCCAAGCTCACCCAATTGCAGTACTAACTGACAAACCTATAAGGAAAATATTGCTCAAACCAGAAAAGTCTGGAAGAGTAGCTAAATGGGCAATAGAGCTAGGGGAACACGACATTGAGTTCCGAAAGAGAAACGCGATTAAGGGACAAGTGCTAGCTGATTTCATAGCAGAAACACAAGGAAGTAATGAACCAGAAAAGTATGCCTCTTTAAATGTTATGGAGAATGAAGGATGGGGCGTTTGGAGGTTATACACAGATGGAGCATCAAGCTCCGATGGATCAGGAGCAGGGATTATCCTCGTTAGCCCGGAAGAAAAGGAATATACCTATGCTCTAAGGTTCGAATTCGACACAACAAACAACGAGGCAGAATACGAAGCTCTCTTAGCAGGGCTTCGTTTAGCAAAGGAAATTAAAATCAAGCGAATCCACACCTTTGTAGATTCCCAATTGGTAGCATGCCAAATCACTGGGGAATTCGAAGCTAAGCAAGAAACCATCAAGAAGTACTTGGCAAAAACTAAAGAGTTGATTGACTGCTTTAGCAGCTTCAAGATAGAGCACGTTCACCGTAATCAGAACAAAAAAGCGGATGCACTAAGCAAGTTAGCAAGTCTCACCTTCGAACACTTCGGTAAAAAGGTGCTCATTGAAGTATTAAAAGAAAAGTCAATAAACGAAAAGTATGTTGCTGATCTCATAAAAGAAGACGGGAAAAATTGGATGACACGATATGTGAATACTTGATCAGCGGGATACTACCAGAAGATTCCAACGAAGCCCGGAAGATTAGAATCAAAGCACCTCAGTATAAGATCACAGACGGACAATTATACAGAAAGTCCTTCGTGACACCTTGGCTAAGGTGTGTAGGCCCGAATCAAGCTTCGGTCATCTTCGAAGAGATACACGAAGGATATGCGGGACTCACTCAGGAGCACGATCCGTGGCAACTAAAGCTATGCGCCTAGGATATTTTTGGCCAACAATGCATCAAGATGCCACGGCATACATCCAAAAATGTGAATCCTGCCAGATCCATTCGAATGTACCCAAGGCCCCAAAGCAATATATGATCTCGGTCACCTCAGCCTGGCCCTTGGTACAATGGGCAATAGACATAGTGGGACCACTCCCACAGGCCCCTGGAAAAGTCAAATTTCTGGTGGTAGCAGTTGATTACTTCACTAAATGGGTCGAAGCCAAACCTCTCGCCTCTATTAAAGGAAAAGCAATAGAGAAATTCGTTTGGGAACACATAGTGTGCAGGTTCGGGATGCCACAAACCATCGTATTTGATAACGGAAAACAATTTGCACAAGGAACATTCCCGAAGTTCTGCAAAAGGTTGAAAATAAAACAAAAATTCACCTCCGTATACCACCCACATGCAAACGGGCATGTTGAATCAATAAACAGAGAGGTAGTAAAAGGAATGGAGAAAAGGCTAGGGAAAAAGCACACTGGATGGGTAGATGAACTGCCATTCGTCTTATGGGCACAACGAACAACACCCAAAACTAGCAATAGCAAAACGCCCTTTAGTCTTGCCTTCGGAACAGAAGCAGTCTTACCGGCAGAAATTCAGGTGTCAACTTGCCGAACATCCAAGGTTGACATGGAAGAAAACGAAGAAAAATTAAGGGTGAACTTACACTTGCTGGAAGAACGAAGGGACATAGCAGCAATAAGGGAAGCAACATATAAAAAGAGACTTGAGAAATACTACAACAAGCGCACCAAACCAACTTCATTTAAGGTTGGTGATTATGTCCTTCGTCTTAACAGTGCAAGTCAGGTAAAGTACACAGGAAAGATGGGACCAACATGGGAAGGTCCGTACCAGGTTCAAGTAGCCTTCGACAATGGAGCGTACAAGCTAACAACATTGGATGGCGAACCAGTGGACCGCACATGGAACAGTTCCAATCTCCGAAAATTCTATCAGTAAAACTGATTATTTTTTGTACCCAAGTGCTACGGCACATAATAAATAGATAGAATTCACAATGTGACAACTATCCTTTTTAGAATAAATAAAGCAATTGCAAAAAGCAAATGCATTTTTCTTATACGAAGGGTCGCTCCCTTATGTATTTTTACCACGATCGTTATCCAATATATTTCAAAGACGTATTTCTCTGAGTAAAACGCATGTTCAAGGGGACGCCCACATAGCGTACAACCAGAAACCTAAGGACACGGTCCTAGGATATCAATACGCACTAAACACAAAGACATGGAACAACGAAGGGAGACCCTTCGCAACCATGCATTTATAACAAAAAGACATGGAACACCGTAGGGGGACCCTTCGGAACCATGCATACTTCAAAAAAGAGAAAAATACAATATAAACACGATATATAAACAAATTACAATACAATTTATTTTACAGGGCACATATCGGAAACATTCTCCGAAGCAACCGCCGTTTCTACCAAGCGTTTTGCAGCCTCCGGGTTAGCAAGTGTGATTTGATAAATATGAGGAATTCAAATGAATTGGAATCTAGATTTCATTCCTTTCACTTGTTTGGTTCAAAAATGAATGGAATTGGAATCTACAAAATTCCATCAAATTCTTTAAATCATGGAATTCACAATTCCTTCACTAATCTGATGGAATGTTAAACATTCCAAAGGAATTCATATATGTTACATGTTTGATCAAATAAATGTACTATGGCACAACCGAGGGGTGTGTGGGTTTCGGAGGTAATTTGCAGGCGGTTCCCTTAAGGTCAGAGGGACAACAATGGCCGTTTTACGCCTGATCTATGAATGGTTCTAGCCGAGCCTTACTAACGGCTGGATTGATGTATGTGTGTAATAGATTAAGTTGTATCATATTTTATGTCGCGTGGTATCTCCTCTTTATATAGAGGGTAGAAAGCTTGGAGAGGAGGGTAAGAGAATTAGGGTAAATCTCTTCCTCCTTTAAGGATATCTTCTATCTAAGAAGATTTAGATCGAATCTCTTAATAAGCCGTGTCCGAGATAGTCGGACCTTAATATATGTTTCCCCTATAGAGGATTTTAATATATACGTTCCTCCGGAGCTGAGTAGTTTAACTCAGATGCTCCGGGATTATTTCTGCCTACGGAGGTGGTGCTCCGTATAAGCATTTTTACCTGTTCGAAGGTATCATTTTCGAGTACGGAGGTAAAGCTCCGTATAGGGTATATCATCAAGCCCCAGTCTAATTGGAGAGGCTATCTGTAGGATGTCTTATTAGACTTCAAAAATAATGGTCGCCTCCCAGATCATTCTTTCGGAGGTTCACCAGAAACAACATGTGTTAAGTCAAAGCTAACTTGTGAGACTTTTTAGTACTTATCTCTAGACTTTACTTGGACGGTTAAGATTTTTTAGCATCTTTGGCTATAAATACTTCATTTTTGTTTAGTACTGTATTTTTTTCAAAAAATATAAAATTGTTACCTCTTCCTATAGGCGAGATCTTCTCCGGCGATTCTCCCATTTTCTCCTTCTTCCTTTCGGCATCATTCTTTTAAAGAGGTATGTGCTCATAACTTGATTTCCTCTTTTAATCTTCTTTCCATATCGTAATACGATTAGGGATCTATTTGAGTTTTGCAACTTGAAACCCTAGTATTATCTTTGACCGATGAAGGTCTTTAGATCCTGGTTTCTTTGTTATTTACTCAACCCTATTTTAGGTTTCCCTTGATTCCATTTTGCTGCTTCATCTTTGAATGTTGTAATCCCCGTTTATTGTCTACCCCTCTTTTTTTTGGAATGGGGCTGACTATAACTTTAGATGGTTTTTCTGGGTTTGTGTCTGGTCAGCTCCCTTTCTGTCGTTGATTTTTTCCGCTTTAGGGTTTGTATAAAGCGTTCCTGTGATATCCTGCCTCTGTCATTGGCTCCTCCCTTCTGTTTTGTTTATTGTTATTCTCTTTTTTGCAGTAATGGTGTTCAAACAGATGATTAATAGGCAATCATTTCTTGCCCAGCTTGTTGTGAAAGCTACTCCTTCTGTTGTGGCTTCAGGTTCGGAGCTTCCTGCCGGAGGCTCTAGTGTACAAACTGCTGATGATTTTGGTTTGCAAGCAATTTGCCAAGCGAGCGAAACCATTCTTCATGAAAATGACCCGGCTATTCGTCCTGTCATTGAGGTGTCTGATTGTCCTACTAGTGGGGATAATTATGATCATTCTGTTTACGAACAGGGCACCGTTGTTGGTCGCCTCAGAAGAAGAAAGAAGACTTCCGTGAGGGGGCCTGGTGTGCCTTCTTCTAGGAAGAAGGCAAAACGGTCTGAGGGTTTGGAGGGGACTCTTGGTATGTGTTCACTTTGTGTGATTGTTCTTCAGATGCTGTTCTTCTTATTTATATGTGTTTTTGCAGGGTTTAATCCTTTTGCCCAGGCTCTGAATGGTCGTTCTTGTCATCGTAGCATTGAATCTCTTGCTCCCTCCGGGTGGATTTCAAATTTGATGGGTATGGATGTGTCGAAGCTTTCTGAATTGTTCAATCAGTCTTCTTTCTGTGCTTCTGTAATTGGAAATGTATTGGACTCGAAGTTTCGCAAACTCTTAGAGGATGGTGGTCCTACATGTGAGCAGCTTGACAAGCTCAAGGCAGAGAAGTTATCGCTGGAGTTCAAGGTGTCAGAGTTGGAGGTTAGTCTGGGCAGTTTAACTGCAGAGCTTAAGTCTGCTCGTGAAGTGATTCGTGCTAAAGGGGATGAGATCAATATGTTGAAAGAGGAGATGTCTGCCAAGAATGCTTTGTTGGGGCATGCTCGGTCTGCTTTTGTTGATCAGAAGGAAAAGTATAGGCAGCTTGTGGTCGACGTGATTCCTCATGCTTGCAAGTCTTTTTTGAATGGTGCTGAGGTTGGTATGAGGATTTCCAACTTGTGTAATGCCAATAGGGTGGATGCTGAGTCGGAGTTGATCCGTTCCCTTGCTTCTGAAGGTTGTATTTCTCTTAGCGGTTGCGAGCTTGTTGAGGACACTGCGGGTCCTTTGAACAGAGCTATGAGTGAGCTGGAGGATATGCATTCTTCGTATCTTCGCGCTCTTTCTTCAGATCCTGATGCGTCTCCCACTCAGCTGATGCAAATTCCCTCTTCGTAGATATACTTGCTATTTGGACTTGTTTCTCCATTTTTTTTTTGGAGATAATTCTTTGCTACTTCTTTTAGCATTTGTGGTTGCTATGCTGCTGGATATTGTTGTGCTCTCTCTTTTATTTTTCATCTTGTAATAGTCCCTTATGGCGTCTTGGTAAAGTCTTATGACAGTCGCCTTATGACGTAATTGTCTCATGGCAGTCGTCTTATGACGTGGTTGTCTTATGGCAGTCGCCTTATGACGTGGTTGTCTTATGGCAGTCGCCTTATGACGTGTTTGTCTTATGGCAGTCGCCTTATGACGTGGTTGTCTTATGGCAGTCGCCTTATGACGTGTTTGTCTTATGGCAGTCGCCTTATGACGTGGTTGTCTTATGGCAGTCGCCTTATGACGTGGTTGTCTTATGGCAGTCGCCTTATGACGTTCTTTTGATTGCTTTATGGAAGCGTTATCGGGCGTCCCCTTTCCAGCTTTGCATAAAGTCTTTTATATTACTTTATTATTATTACGCGCGTTTTTGTTTTTGATCGATCTTTGAAAGCTTTATTTCCTTGAAAATAATTGGCAGGAGGACATTACATAGTAAAGTTCCTAACTGCTAGCTTTCACTTGTTGCTCCGTATTTATTCGGAGTCTTTGTTCCTTCATGCGAGTCTTCTGACCCATGTTTTCTGTTTCTACAGAATTCTTTTTTCAGCCTTGCTTCCGCATACAATCGTAGGGGTAGCGAGCTTTCTTCCTTTTCTTCCGTTTTTTCTTTGTGCGGAGCGAGCTGTCACCTTGGTATAACTGTATCGCTCCCCCCATTTGGTGCAGTCTTATTTCCTTCCACCGTTATCATTCTTGGTGTTGGATCGGGTGGTAAGACTCTTGTTCGTAATTCATCCTTACCCTTTAACCATAGCTCCCTTCTTGCCGGCCAAACCGGTACTTCCATTGATTCTGGGTTTTTCCTGACCTGGTTTGTTAGTTCGGTATTGTAGTAGCTCCGTTTTTTGCTTTGCTGCTCTCTTCCTATCATGAGGACTTGTGTCTGCAGCGGGTTAGTTGCTGCATTGTCCTCTATTTATGCTTTCATCGTTTCTTTCAGTACCTCCCTTTCAAGATGTTGCAAATTTTCCAGCGGTTATTGCTTCTTCTATGGCTTTTTGGAGATTCCGGCATAGGTCCGTGTCATGTCCGTAATCTTTGTGGAACTCACAATATTTTCCTCGATCCCTTTTCCGGGTTGTTAATCTTGGTGGGGCTGGGAAGGTTTGCGCTACCCGCTCCGTTGCGAGGATATCCTTCGGTGCTTTTGTTAAATTCAGTAGTATTACTATTCTACCTTCTTTGGCTTTACTTCCCCATCTGGGGTTTTCTATGAATCTTTCACTTACGCTGTCATCCGGATCTTTTCTTTGTTTTCCCAAGGTATATTCTGTTCCTGTTGTTTCTTTGACGTCGAGCCATATGTGGGCTTTAACTATCAATTCATCGTATGTCTCCGGCAAGTTCATTGTCAGGTGCTCAACTAGCTCGTAGCCCATGAATGAGTCCTGATATCCTCTGGCTTTCTGGCAGCCCGTTTATCTCCTGGGTTTCACCTGTGTACCTTGCAACAAACTCTCTAAGTGTCTCTCCACTTTGTTTTTTTATGTTGTGTGCCGACACGTGTGTTTTCCGATGCTTCTTCTGCATATTGAATTGTGATCTGAACTTGTTCTTAAGAACTTCAAAACTATCTATTGTTCTTAAGAACTTCGAAACTATCTATCGAGTTTGCCGGTAGGCCATCAATCCATTCTCTTGCATCGTTTGCTAGGGAGTAGGAGAAGGCCTGGCAGGTGGTTGGCATGTCCCATCTTTGGATTATTGCGGCTTCGGTAAATTTTTTCAGAAAGCCATCTGAGTCGCCTTTTCCGTCATAATACCTTAAGTGCTGGGGGTATTTCATATTTACCGGTAGCGGGTGGTTTTGTATGTTACTGGTGAATGGATTGTTTGTGTTCCCTAGGTGTGACATGTCTACGGTTTCCCACTCGTGTGAGGGGGATCTCTGGGCATTATCTCCACCTATTTCTCCTGATCCTGTTTTCCCTCGACGGTGGTCTTGGGTCTCCCGTTTGGGGGTTCTGTATCTCCCCCTTGTTGGGGTTGTTTTCTTCATTTGAGGAGTTATTTTTTGTGAATGATGGTCCGGTGAGTATGTTCTGTTCCGATCCTTCCTCTATCTCTCTCGTATGGTATTTATTGTAGATATACTGGCCTATTGGCTCTGGTTCATGTTGAGTCCTAATGTTCATTTTAAATTTGGTGATGACAAATCTGACTTATAAACACTTAGTAATCTTTTGGTTCTTGTAATCTGATCTGGGTCAGACTAAGCTGACACAGCTTATGATCTGTTTCTGGCCCAGATCATGCTTCATGTATTGTATTGTAATAATTTGTGGAAGCAAGTGTTATTCAAGCTGCATTAACAAGGTTATAGCATTCAATCCAAGTCGAAGAGTAGGATTGAAGATAGAAGACCACGCTGGTAGTGGAAGGCAGCTTGGGATTAGCAGTCAGCTTGGAAACACTTAGGCAGATTGGTGCTTTGACAAACGGCCCAATCTGTGTCTGACAATCAAGTGAAGATAACACCCTGGATTGAAGATAAGGACAAATGACGTGACTAGGAAGAATCTTAGGATCCAGGTTGGTGGTTGGTTTTTACATATGTGTGTCCATACTCTTATTGGATGATAAAGAATATGTGCCAGTACGTTGGGGACCACAAGTACCATGAAAGGCACGATCAAATATTCCTTTGTCATCCAGTGAAAGAAGAATACGTGGCTTTATTGGATACCAAGAGAAAAAGGGCTTTCGCCTATAAAAGCCTCATTCCTTGATTGCATATGTGTGGCATTCCTGAGAATCATTCTTCACACAAGTTTTCTTTGCTCTTACACACAGCTTAGTCTGTTTGAGATCAGCTTGGGCTGATTCTCTTGAGTAGAAACTTATTGATTGTAGTTTGTCATTTCAAAGGGTTGTTTAGATATCTGTAGGCTATCTTTGTTCCGCAACAACCCTGTAATTCTTTGTATAGATTATTTCTTAATAAAAGATTACATTGAAAACTATAATCTGTGTTCAAGAATGTTTCATTTACTTTACTGCTTTACTGTTTTAATGATTCTTGTTCTTTACGTACTTAATATATAAACTGAATCTTTAAAACGTTTTATTTAAAAGTTTGTAAAGATCGAAGAAAGTTGTATTCACCCCCTCCCTCTACAACTGTTCTGTGTACAATATACTTTGGTATATTGATACACCTTGGGACGTATCAATTGGTATCAGAGCTAGGTTAAGAATTAACCTGACTAGATCCTTACTTATTTTCTTTAATAGTAAAGCATTATGTCATCCTATATTGATAATGGTTCTTCAATCAGACCACCCATGTTTGATAAAGATGATTTCAGTGGGTGGAAAGGTCGAATGTCTTTGTTCCTTGAATCCATCGATAATAATATGTCTGACATCCTTGCTGATGGTCCTTATGTTCCTACACAGACCATTGTGGTAGAAGCTGTGGTCAGAGATGGTCAACCAACCATTCCTGCCACAGTCAAATCTATTGTTAAGGACAAGGCAGATTGGGGGGATGAGGATAGGAGATTGGCAAACTTGGATGCGAAGGCTAGAAATTTCATTGTCTAAGCTGTGCCCAAAGACTTTTATCATTCTATTAAAATGTGTTCTACAGCTAAGAAAATGTGGGGTACATTGACTGTCATGTTTGAGGGTTGCTCTACTTCCATGGAATCCACAATAACTACTTTGACAAGGAGGTATGAGAGATTTTTCTCTTTGAGAAATGAATCCTTGACTGACACTCATACCCGCTTTAATGCTTTAGTTAATGATTTAGCTGCTGTTGGAATAACTAAGAAAAATGAAGTTTTAAAAAGTAAATTTCTTGATTCATTACCACCTAAATGGAATAACTATATTTCTTCTGTTAAGCTAAGTTCTGTTTATCATGATCTTGATCTCCCTGGACTCTTTGGTTTGCTTCATAACCAAGAGTGTTCAGAGGCTGAAAAGTTGATTGCTATGGGTGATTCTTATAGTCAGCCTGCTGCTGCACTTGTTGCCTCTATGACTGAACACCCTAGCTCAATAAGTAATGAGATCATTCCTTGTGTTGATGATGAAGTTCCTGTGATTTCTAACACTAACTCTGTTTGTGCTGAATCTGAATGTGATGAATCTGATGGTGAAGAACTGGCTAATGAAGTAGCTATGTTGGCTGAAAGGATCAGAAGAAGATCCTTCAGTAAGTTTAAAGGAAAAGGAAAAGCAGGCCAAGCTGATAAGACCAAGAAGCCATTTGACATGTCCAAAGTCACTTGTTACAAGTATGGCAAAACTGGACACATGGCTGGTGACTGCAGATCTAAAGAGTCTTCTCAAGCTGTGTCATCCAAAGGTGGAAGAAGTGAAAAATACTTAAAGCTCAAGACAAAATAAAAAGCCTTAAAAGCACAAGTAGCTGAGCTGAGTGAGAAAGTGAACAAAAGTGAGAAGAGTCTGGTAGCCAAAGACTAGGCTGAAAGTGCAACTTCATCTGATGATGAACTGTATAAAGATGCCAAGTGCTTTATGGCCAAAGAAGCAACTCAAAAGTTTGCTGAAGATCTTGTCAAAATACAACAGCAATCTGAGTAAGCTCACCAGGCATCTACCAGTCAGACTACTCCACCTGAGGTAATTTCTTTCTCCAATCTGTCTGATAATGAAAAACTGTCTAGACTGAATAGATTGGGTGATGAGGTTCTTTTACAAAAACACTTTAATCAAGAACTCAAAAAGGAAATATATGTTTTGTAAATTGATATTAGTTCTAAGAACCACACCATTGAAAAACTAGAATCTGAAGTTAAAGCTCAAAAATAATTAAACTCCATTTTGGTTAAAGAAGCTAAGACTGCAGAAGAAAAGTTTTTGAAAGTTAAGAACATTACTGAATCATGGTGTATATGTTCCAAAAGAACTGCTAAGTGTGTAAATGACCAAATACCTCATCAGATTCAAGCTATTTTTGATGGTGACTATGATAGGGCCATAGCCATAAGTGAAGTCTGCGCTATGGAGCCTTGTTATCAGCCATCTTCACCACCCAAAGTCCAAACCAAAGGGAAAAAGTCTAAACCAATTAAGTTGGTTCAGAGATCTGGTATTGGGTTTAATGATCCTGAAACTGCTGGTCAAACCATTGCTGAAGGTGTGTCTGAAGCTGATAGGGTCACTGAGTTAAAACCTGAAGAAAGTCTTGACCTATCTAAGCTGACCATTTCCCAGTCTGTGTCAGATTCAAAATCTAAAACAAACAATGGTAACTTAAAGAAAAACAAAAGAAAGGTTAGAGATCATAGTGTTCCAAAAGAAAAGATAAAGCTTTCAAAGAATGAGAAGTCTGGTTCTCAAGGAAATTTGTCACAAACCAAATCTGTGTCTGTTTCAAATAACACCAAGTCTGACTCAGATAAAATGATTTCCAAACTAGTTGAGTCCAGAATTGGTGAGGTTTCAACTGATGCTAATTTTCTTAAAAATGTGTCTGATCCTAAAATTGTTGATCAAAGAAAATTGAGAGCTGAATGCAAGAAATCTGGAATAGGCAAAGGTTTTGCTAAAAAGGAAACTCTAAAGTTGCTAAAAAGAATTTCAAATCTGGTAAAGGACAGATCAAGCAACAATGGGTGTCCAAATTTGATAGTTTAAGTTCTGTTTCCCAGTCTGAGTCAGACCAGATGGTCAGCTCTGGTGAACCCATCTTTGGATGGGTTCCCAAAAAGAACTAATCTCTTATTGAAAATGCAGGGCAATCATGACGATAATACCTGGCACTTGGACAGTGGGTGTTCCAAGCATATGACCGGATGTAAGTCCCTGCTATGTAGCTTTAGGATTCGCGCTGGTCCTAATGTTACTTTTGGAGATAACTCTCAAGGAAAGACTGAAGGATTTGGTATACTTTCAAATGGTCCCCTTACTTTCAGAAGGGTCTCAAATGTGAATGGTTTGAAGCACAATTTGATAAATGTGAGTCAATTGTGTGATGCTGGCTATGAAGTGAGATTCAGGTCTGATAAGGGTATTGTTCTTGATTTAGAAGGAAATGTGGTTCTTATAGCAAAAAGGGATGAGTCTTTGTATTCTTTTGACATGAGAAAACCAACTGTGACAAGAGAAGTTTGTTTCATGTCAAAGACTCAAGATGAGCTGAACTAGTTGTGGCATAAAAGGCTGTCTCATATGAATTTCAAAGACATCAACAAGCTGTGTAAGAAAGAGTTGGTGTCTGGGCTTCCAGTGATAAATTATGAGAAGGACAAGCTGTGTGGTGCTTGTGAGAAAGGCAAGCAACATAAAGCTACTTTTAAGTCTAAGACATGCTCAACCATTGAAAATTGTTTGGATCTGCTTCATATGGACTTATTTGGACCAATCAGTACTCCATCATTCACTAGAATGAGGTACTCTTTGGTAATTGTTGATGAGTATTCAAGATACACCTGGGTTTTCTTTCTAAGACACAAGAGTGAAGCTGCTGACAGCATTATTCATTTCATCAAGCAAGCTGAAATTCTCTACAAAAGGCCTGTTAGGCAATTAAGAAATGATAATGGCACTGAATTCAAGAACATCACTCTTAATTCATTCTGCAGTGAAAAGGGAATTTCACAAGTCTACTCAGCTGCCAGAACTCCTCAACAAAATGGTGTTGCAGAAAGAAGAAACAGAACTCTAATTGAAGCTGCAAGATCCATGATGGCTCAAAACAATGTCAAGTCTCATTTCTGGGCTGAAGCAGTTCACACAGCTTGCTTTACCCAGAACAGATCCCTTATTGTGAAAAGGCACCAGAAGACTGCATATGAACTTCTTAGGGGGAGAAAACCTGAAATTGGTTTCCTAAGAATGTTTGGAAGTCCTTGTTACATTCTGAATCAGAAAGACCATATTGGAAAGTTTGATGAGAAAGCAGATGAAGGTATCCTACTTGGATATGCAACAATGATGAAGGCCTACAGGGTTTACAACAAAAGAACTAAAACTATTGAGAACTCTGTCAATGTAAGCATAGATGAAGGTTGTTCTAAGCCAGTTTGCTCTCCTCCTCAAGATGAAGATTTCAATTTTGAAGAACTGGTTGTACCTGAGAATGAGCCTCCAACTAATCCTCCAGTTGGAGTTGATAATGCTCAAACTCAGGGGGAGCAACTAATTGAAGAAGAAGAAGATGTTCCAATCTTTGAAAATGTGCAAGCTGATCCTTCTCCTACTGAAGAAATTATTCTTAATCCATCAAATGATGCTCCAGCTGACTCAGATTCCTCTTGTAACATCCTAAACTTTTATTTAACGGTTGACTAATGTCGTTAAGTCAACATAGGGTGTCGTTAATTCTATTTTAGATTTAATGCTTATATGTAGTTATTGTGTGTTATGTGTGAGGCTTGAAAGCCTAAACTTATAATGAAGTATATATGTGTGTAAAATGTAGCTAAATGCCGATGTAGTGGTATTTAAAGAAGTAATCATGTTATATATGGTCCATATGGTAGTTTTTGACTAGTAATGAAGGATTAGAAAGCTTAGGGACTAGTTTTGACATAGGAGCAAAGTCAAAAACGGGTTAAGGAGTTTAGGGAGTGTCATTAGGTCATTAGTTGCAGATTTCCTTCCTCCTAAACAAGCCCTAACCGCCCCACATAGTTCCTCCATCAAATTGCAAGCCGAAAAGCTTCCTTACGTGTGATTCGAGTGTGTATTGTCAAGAGTTTTGCATCCTAATTGATATGAAGTTGATATGCAGTTATGTGTGAACGCGTGATGTGTGCTGTGCCTAAATAAACTTGTCTAATAATGAAGATTGTTTTAATTGGACGAATGTCTTATTAACATAGTGTTAACTTACTTAGCTAATTCGTTAGCTAACACTTGTTTCTTAAATGTGGTTGTTCCCTCAGGTTTAGCTTGAAGGACTAGTTGATGCAGGAAGAGTGAGAGTTGGGTAGATGCATGCAGGAGAACTTAGCTACCCATAGACGATTATCTCTTTAGACATTTATTTACATTTCGTACTTGATGTCGAATTTATGTAGTATTGTTGAACGGTTGTTTTGTGTTGGGCAACCGTTGGGTTTTCATTTAAACTATTTGATGGTATTGCATGTAACACCAATAAATGCAGGGAAAGTGTTAAGCTTAACCCGTACTAGTCTTAGCCGAACGAGTGCGTTGACGTAGTTGTTGCTTGGGTGGCTCCTTGCAACATGGTCATTATAATGCAGGGAAAGTGTTAAGCTTAACCCGTACTAGTCTTAGCCGAACGAGTGCGTTGACGTAGTTGTTGCTTGGGTGGCTCCTTGCAACATGGTCATTATAATGCAGGGAAAGTGTTAAGCTTAACCCGTACTAGTCTTAGCCGAACGAGTGCGTTGACGTAGTTGTTGCTTGGGTGGCTCCTTGCAACATGGTCATTATAATGCAGGGAAAGTGTTAAGCTTAACCCGTACTAGTCTTAGCCGAACGAGTGCGTTGACGTAGTTGTTGCTTGGGTGGCTCCTTGCAACATGGTCATTATAATGCAGGGAAAGTGTTAAGCTTAACCCGTACTAGTCTTAGCCGAACGAGTGCGTTGACGTAGTTGTTGCTTGGGTGGCTCCTTGCAACATGGTCATTATAATGCAGGGAAAGTGTTAAGCTTAACCCGTACTAGTCTTAGCCGAACGAGTGCGTTGACGTAGTTGTTGCTTGGGTGGCTCCTTGCAACATGGTCATTATAATGCAGGGAAAGTGTTAAGCTTAACCCGTACTAGTCTTAGCCGAACGAGTGCGTTGACGTAGTTGTTGCTTGGGTGGCTCCTTGCAACATGGTCATTATAATGCAGGGAAAGTGTTAAGCTTAACCCGTACTAGTCTTAGCCGAACGAGTGCGTTGACGTAGTTGTTGCTTGGGTGGCTCCTTGCAACATGGTCATTATAATGCAGGGAAAGTGTTAAGCTTAACCCGTACTAGTCTTAGCCGAACGAGTGCGTTGACGTAGTTGTTGCTTGGGTGGCTCCTTGCAACATGGTCATTATAATGCAGGGAAAGTGTTAAGCTTAACCCGTACTAGTCTTAGCCGAACGAGTGCGTTGACGTAGTTGTTGCTTGGGTGGCTCCTTGCAACATGGTCATTATAATGCAGGGAAAGTGTTAAGCTTAACCCGTACTAGTCTTAGCCGAACGAGTGCGTTGACGTAGTTGTTGCTTGGGTGGCTCCTTGCAACATGGTCATTATAATGCAGGGAAAGTGTTAAGCTTAACCCGTACTAGTCTTAGCCGAACGAGTGCGTTGACGTAGTTGTTGCTTGGGTGGCTCCTTGCAACATGGTCATTATAATGCAGGGCGAGTAATACGAGGGGTTTGACCAACCTTCACATACGGATTACTCTTGGATTGGCTTGCCATTCCTTAACGACGAAGTATGACTCGCCTTTTGGTGAAGCATCTAGTCGGGTGTGACTTATGTTACACTTATATGCAGTTAACGAAGATATGTGTGATAGTGTGTGAATAAAATGAAGGATAGGCACATTTAGGGGGATTCACCCTAATTGATATGAAGTTGATATGCAGTTATGTGTGAACGCGTGATGTGTGCTGTGCCTAAATAAACTTGTCTAATAATGAAGATTGTTTTAATTGGACGAATGTCTTATTAACATAGTGTTAACTTACTTAGCTAATTCGTTAGCTAACACTTGTTTCTTAAATGTGGTTGTTCCCTCAGGTTTAGCTTGAAGGACTAGTTGATGCAGGAAGAGTGAGAGTTGGGTAGATGCATGCAGGAGAACTTAGCTACCCATAGACGATTATCTCTTTAGACATTTATTTACATTTCGTACTTGATGTCGAATTTATGTAGTATTGTTGAACGGTTGTTTTGTGTTGGGCAACCGTTGGGTTTTCATTTTAAACTATTCGATGGTATTGCATGTAACACCAATAAATGCAGAAACCGAACAGTTTTATCGGTTTTGAACTTTTAAAGTTTTCTTCCGCATCTTTTAACACCATTAGATGAAAGTTTTTGAAAACCCATATTTTTAAATGACGGGTGTTACAAGTTGGTATCAGAGAAATGGTTTAAGTGAACCAAGATTCGACTTTGACCGTAGGATTTTGGACTTAAACCGATGTAGGATAAGATAGGCTTATGCAGGTGTGCCTAGCTTTGAGATGAAGTACTATAGGACGGGTTGGGGAGTGAGTGAGAGTGTAAATTTAAGGCTTGAATATTATGTGTGATTATGTAGCTAAATGAAGTATGGCCTTGATAAATATAGTCTTCTTTTAACTCTTGCTAACCGTCGTCGTTGCCTTGTAGAGATAATGGCAAACACTAGAGCTAGTAGCCAGAGAGGAGGAGGAAATGGTGGTGGTGTTCCTCCTAATGGGAATGGGGCTGGAGATGGAGTTAACCAAAGGCCTCCGCGAAGGCCACTCCCGGGTGAACAGCCCACAAGGTCGGAAATTGATAGGGCAAACCCGGTGATTGAACAAGTCCCCAATCAAGCAGAATTACATGAAGAGTTGAGAGCTATCCGAGCTCTTCTGATGAGAAATGAAGAAGAGTTAGCACTATTGAGGGCAGAAAGAGATGCTGAAAGGAATGGGAGTGAACAAAGGGGTGAGCAGTCGGATGGGAATTACTCTAATCCCTCCCAAGGTGCTGAACCATCAATGGCGAGATCACAACATGCTCATGAGAATGTTGTTGCAGCAGTAGGTGTTAATGGGGTGAATGGGGGTGGACCTAGAGTTATGAATGCGCCTCGCATTAGCAACTTTAAATATGAGAGCTTTCAGAAATGTGGTGCCAAGGAGTTTGATGGTACCCAAAATGCAGTGGGTGCTATGGAGTGGATTGAAGATTTTGAGGTAGTATTTGCATCTTGCTACTGTCCGGATGATGTGAAGGTTTTGTGTGCTAGTAGGATGTTGAAGAAGAATGCCCGTAACTGGTGGAGGGCTACTACAGTCTCCATGGCCCCTGAGGTACTTGCTGTAATGCCTTGGGGTACATTTAAGGAGAAGTTTCTAGAGGAGTATGTGGGAACTCGTGAGTTAAGACTGATTGAAAAGGAGTTTAGATCGTTGGTTGCGAAACCCGGTGCAATTTCTGAATATGCACATTCATTTATGGAGAAGTTGAAATTTGTTGGACACTTGGTTCGAAGGCAGGAGGACCAAATTGAGGCTTATTGTGATGGTCTCCCCGCTAGTTATTGTGGATTATGTAGACAGCATGTGACTTTGTCGGCGGCTATTAAGGAGTCAAAGAGGTTGGATGATGACTTCAAAAGCAAGAAAGTTGTGGAGAAAGTTGATGACAAGAAAGCAGGGTTCAAAAGAAGGTCAAATTGGTCATCTAACAACAACAATAATAATAAGAAGTTCCGTGGGAATTCTAGCTCAAGTGGTGACAAAGATAAAAAGAAGAATGGTTCTTGGTGTGCTTTTTGCAAGACTGTTCATGAAGGTCAATGTTCCGAAAAGACAAGAAGGTGTCATAAGTGTGGGAAGTCGGGACATCTTGCAACCGAATGTAGGGACAAGACTCGTTGGGGGGGGGGGGGGGGGGGGGGGGGGGGGGGGGGGGGGGGGGGGGGGGTGGGGGGGGTTGCTACAAGTGTCAAGAAACGGGTCATCTCATTGCCGATTATCCACAAATGAAGAACAACGGAAAGAGGACAGCCACGACAGCAACAAAAGTGAGAGCCTTGCAGATGACTGTTGATGATGCTAAGAACAATGACGAGGTGGTAAGTGGTACTTTCCTTGTTAATTCAAAACTTGCCTCTGTTTTATTTGATTCGGGTGCAAATAGGTCGTTTGTGTCTACTTTATTTGCTCCTAAGCTAGAAAGAGTCACTACCCCTTTAGATTGCTCGATAGAGGTAGAGATTGCTAATGGTACGGTTAGTGATATACGTGTGGGATATGATGATTGTGACATTGAGATTGAAGGTCGTTTGTTTCCGGTCCAGTTATTGCCTACTACCTTAGCCGGTTTTGATGTAGTGATAGGTATGGATTGGTTGTCTCAGAATGAAGCTAATATTTTGTGTTCACAAAAGATTATTCGGTTTTCTACACCCGATGGTAAAGTGGTAACGGTTTATGAAGATAAGAAGAGAGGGGGAATAAAGATCATTAGTATGATGAAGGCTATTAAATGTATAAGGAAGAATAAGAGTCATTTCTTGGCCTATGTTATTGATGTAAGAAAGGAGAAGCCTTCTATTGCTAGTGTTGATGTAGTATCCGATTTTCCCGATGTGTTTCCTGATGATCTTCCAGGTATTCCTCCCGATCGTGAAGTTACTTTTTAGATAGATCTTATTCCCGGTGCTACACCTGTTGCTAAAGCACCTTACCGATTAGCTCCTACAGAAATGAAGGAGTTAATGGCTCAACTTCAGGAATTACTTGAGAAAGGGTTCATACAACCTAGTTCCTCGCCTTGGGGAGCTCCGGTTCTCTTTGTTAAAAAGAAGGATGGATCTATGCGCATGTGCATAGACTACCGTGAGTTGAATAAGCGAACGGTTAAGAATAAATATCCTCTCCCACGAATTGATGATCTCTTTGATCAACTACATGGTGCTTCATATTTTTCAAAGATAGATTTACGGTCCGGTTATCATCAATTGAAGGTTAAGAAGGAGGATGTAGCAAAGACAGCTTTCCGGACTAGATATGGGCATTATGAGTTCTTGGTCATGCCATTTGGGTTGACTAATGCTCCAGCCGCGTTTATGGACTTAATGAATCGGGTATGCCGTCCCTTTCTATATCATTTTGTTATTGTGTTTATTGACGATATTTTGATCTATTCTAAGTCAGAAGATAAGCACCGTGAGCACTTGAAAGCAGTTTTGGAGGTGTTGAGGGAGAAGAAGTTGTATGCCAAGTTTTCTAAATGCGAGTTTTGGCTTCGAGAAGTACAGTTTCTTGGTCATGTCATTTCATCAGAAGGTATTAAAGTAGATCCTTTGAAGATTGAAGCTGTTTCAAAGTGGGAGCAGCCAAAGACCCCTACTGAGATTAAAAGTTTTCTTGGTTTGGCTGGATATTATAGAAGATTCATTCAGGATTTCTCCCGAATAGCCAAGCCTATGACTGAACTAACGAAGAAAGGAGTAAAGTTTGAGTGGACCGATAAGCAGGAGAATGCATTTCAAACATTGAAAAAGAAGTTGTGTGAGGCTCCTATACTTGCCTTGCCTGAAGGTACCGATGATTTGGTTGTGTATAGTGATGCATCTATTACGGGTTTGGGTTGTGTCCTGATGCAGAGGGACAAGGTGATCGCCTATGATTCACGCCAGTTGAAGCCACATGAGAAGAATTACCCTACCCATGATCTTGAGTTGGCAGCAGTTGTATTTGCATTGAAATTGTGGAGACATTACCTTTATGGTACAAAATGCACTTTGTTTACCGATCATAAAAGTTTGCAGTATGTCTTTAATCAAAAGGAGATGAACGTGAGACAAAGGAGGTGGATGGAATTACTCAAGGATTATGATTGTGAAATCAAATACCATCCGGGTAAAGCCAATGTAGTGGCGGATGCACTAAGTAGGAAGGTGCAAAGTTCTTCTTGTAAGTTGATGAGCATGCAAGTTCAAGCCAAGTCGGGGATACTTGATCGAATCAAAGAAGCACAAGCGAGGGCATTAATGAAGGATAACATTGACAAAGAAAGCATTGGGAAGAAGAAACGTCTTGTGATGGAGACTAATAGCCGTGGGTTCAAAACATACAAGGGTCGAATTTGGGTGCCATTGCTTGGTGGTAACTGAGAATTGATCCTTGAGGAAGCCCATAGAAGTAGATATTCGGTTCATCCCGGTGTCACCAAAATGTATGCAGATTTGAAGCCGATTTATTGGTGGCCGAATATTAAAGGAGAAGTAGCTCATTTTGTGGGAAAGTGTTTGACGTGTGCACGTGTGAAAACGGACCATCAAAAGCCGTATGGTTTGTTGCATCAATTAGACATTCCCAAGTGGAAATGGGATCATATTACCATGGACTTTGTAACAAAGCTACCTAAAACGCCAAAAGGGAATGATATGATATGGGTGATTGTAGATAGATTGACGAAGAGTGCTCATTTTCTAGCTACCCGACAAGATGTACCCTTAACGAAGATGGCAAAGATATACATTGATGAAGTAGTCTCAAAACATGGAGTTCCTTTATCTATTGTTTCGGACCGAGACTCGAGATTTGTTTCAAACTTTTGGAAGGGTCTTCAACGGGAGTTGGGTAGTAGAATAAATTTGAGTACCGCCTATCATCCTCAAACCGATGGGCAGAGTGAGAGAACTATTCAAACATTGGAGGATATGTTGAGGACGTGTGTACTAGAGTATGGTGGAGCATGGGATGATCATTTGAGGTTGATAGTTTGCTTACAACAATAGTTACCATGCAAGTATTGGAATGCCACCATTTGAAATGCTCTATGGTAGGAGATGTAGGACTCCAAGTTGTTGGATGGAGCCCGGTGAAAAGAAAATCACAGGTCCTGAAATTATAGAGATCTCAGCGGAGAAAGTTAATGTAGCTAAATGCCGATGTAGTGGTATTTAAAGAAGTAATCATGTTATATATGGTCCATATGGTAGTTTTTGACTAGTAATGAAGGATTAGAAAGCTTAGGGACTAGTTTTGACATAGGAGCAAAGTCAAAAACGGGTTAAGGAGTTTAGGGAGTGTCATTAGGTCATTAGTTGCAGATTTCCTTCCTCCTAAACAAGCCCTAACCGCCCCACATAGTTCCTCCATCAAATTACAAGCCGAAAAGCTTCCTTACGTGTGATTCGAGTGTGTATTGTCAAGAGTTTTGCATCCTAATTGATATCTACAGGTAGAGCAGGTATAATTTCATTGTTTTCAGGTCCTTTTGATATTATGAGTCATTAGGATTAATTATTGGATTATGGGGGAATCGTTTAACGAAGATTAATGGTGGTTTTGTTGGATTAAAGTAATATATGGTGTAAGTAATGGTTGAAATGCTTTATAATGATTTGAATATGAAGGATTAGAAAGCTTAGGGACTAGTTTTGACATAGGAGCAAAGTCAAAAACGGGTTAAGGAGTTTAGGGAGTGTCATTAGGTCATTAGTTGCAGATTTCCTTCCTCCTAAACAAGCCCTAACCGCCCCACATAGTTCCTCCATCAAATTACAAGCCGAAAAGCTTCCTTACGTGTGATTCGAGTGTGTATTGTCAAGAGTTTTGCATCCTAATTGATATCTACAGGTAGAGCAGGTATAATTTCATTGTTTTCAGGTCCTTTTGATATTATGAGTCATTAGGATTAATTATTGGATTATGGGGGAATCGTTTAACGAAGATTAATGGTGGTTTTGTTGGATTAAAGTAATATATGGTGTAAGTAATGGTTGAAATGCTTTATAATGATTTGAATATGAAGGATTAGAAAGCTTAGGGACTAGTTTTGACATAGGAGCAAAGTCAAAAACGGGTTAAGGAGTTTAGGGAGTGTCATTAGGTCATTAGTTGCAGATTTCCTTCCTCCTAAACAAGCCCTAACCGCCCCACATAGTTCCTCCATCAAATTACAAGCCGAAAAGCTTCCTTACGTGTGATTCGAGTGTGTATTGTCAAGAGTTTTGCATCCTAATTGATATCTACAGGTAGAGCAGGTATAATTTCATTGTTTTCAGGTCCTTTTGATATTATGAGTCATTAGGATTAATTATTGGATTATGGGGGAATCGTTTAACGAAGATTAATGGTGGTTTTGTTGGATTAAAGTAATATATGGTGTAAGTAATGGTTGAAATGCTTTATAATGATTTGAATATGAAGGATTAGAAAGCTTAGGGACTAGTTTTGACATAGGAGCAAAGTCAAAAACGGGTTAAGGAGTTTAGGGAGTGTCATTAGGTCATTAGTTGCAGATTTCCTTCCTCCTAAACAAGCCCTAACCGCCCCACATAGTTCCTCCATCAAATTACAAGCCGAAAAGCTTCCTTACGTGTGATTCGAGTGTGTATTGTCAAGAGTTTTGCATCCTAATTGATATCTACAGGTAGAGCAGGTATAATTTCATTGTTTTCAGGTCCTTTTGATATTATGAGTCATTAGGATTAATTATTGGATTATGGGGGAATCGTTTAACGAAGATTAATGGTGGTTTTGTTGGATTAAAGTAATATATGGTGTAAGTAATGGTTGAAATGCTTTATAATGATTTGAATATGAAGGATTTTGATGTGTGAAAGTCATGTAATTGATGTAGAGTCATTTGGACCTGGTTTGGGGTGAAATCGATCAGACTTGTGCAGAATCGGGGCCAGTTGCGGCGCAACTGGTTTCCAGAAAGATAAGTTGCGGCGCAACTCAACTGTTTTCAGAAAATGTATACTTTTGAACCGTAACGACGTTTGACATGTAGATTAGACCTGAAACTAAAGTGAGTCGTTAATGTGTGTGGGTCTAGCTATTGACCTTAATGACGTGAGTATGTAGTTGTCTAATGATCGTTTACTAATTATAGGTAGACGAGCATAGTTGCTTTATACAGTGACTAGTTGTTGATTGTTGTGAACTACGCCGAGGTAAGATACACTACTTTGACACGCTGGGGGATTCAACGAAAAGCTGGTTTCAAATCATAAATACTTCCATTTGGTATCATTATATTGCTTGTGGGCATATGGGGTTACACGGGAGGTATTATGGGTTATGTAGTTGACCATGAGACCCGAAATGCAGTCCCTAATGTAGTGAAATTATGTATTGCTTAATGTAGTATATTGTTATGCAGTTTATGTAGTGTTACGAAGTATCTCAATATGCATGAAACGTAGAAATGAAGTTGATGTGTGATATATGCATGCTTACATGGCTTGTACACCTAGCTCACTAGACTTATTAGGTTGCCATGTCACTTGCACGTTTAAGGATCCAAACGTAATGAAGATAAAGTGTGTGAATGTCTAGGAATGTGTGTTACCTAAACCATATGTGTGAAACCGAGCTCGTAAATATAATGCAGGGAAAGTGTTAAGCTTAACCCGTACTGGTCTTAGCCGGACGAGTGCGTTGACGTAGTTGTTGCTTGGGTGGCTCCTTGCAACATGGTCATTATAATACAGGGCGAGTAATACGAGGGGTTTGACCAACCTCCACATACGGATTACTCTTGGATTGGCTTGCCATTCCTTAACGACGAAGTATGACTCGCCTTTTGGTGAAGCATCTAGTCGGGTGTGACTTATGTTACACTTATATGCAGTTAACGACGATATGTGTGAAACCGAGCTCGTAAATATAATGCAGGGAAAGTGTTAAGCTTAACCCGTACTGGTCTTAGCCGGACGAGTGCGTTGACGTAGTTGTTGCTTGGGTGGCTCCTTGCAACATGGTCATTATAATGCAGGGCGAGTAATACGAGGGGTTTGACCAACCTCTACATACGGATTACTCTTGGATTGGCTTGCCATTCCTTAACGACGAAGTATGACTCGCCTTTTGGTGAAGCATCTAGTCGGGTGTGACTTATGTTACACTTATATGCAGTTAACGAAGATATGTGTGATATTGTGTGAATAAAATGTAGTGAAATTATGTATTGCTTAATGTAGTATATTGTTATGCAGTTTATGTAGTGTTACGAAGTATCTCAATATGCATGAAACGTAGAAATGAAGTTGATGTGTGATATATGCATGCTTACATGGCTTGTACACCTAGCTCACTAGACTTATTAGGTTGCCATGTCACTTGCACGTTTAAGGATCCAAACGTAATGAAGATAAAGTGTGTGAATGTCTAGGAATGTGTGTTACCTAGACTATATGTGTGTGACGGTTTAGGAATGTGTGTTACCTAAACCATATGTGTGAAACCGAGCTCGTAAATATAATGCAGGGAAAGTGTTAAGCTTAACCCGTACTGGTCTTAGCCGGACGAGTGCGTTGACGTAGTTGTTGCTTGGGTGGCTCCTTGCAACATGGTCATTATAATACAGGGCGAGTAATACGAGGGGTTTGACCAACCTCTACATACGGATTACTCTTGGATTGGCTTGCCATTCCTTAACGACGAAGTATGACTCGCCTTTTGGTGAAGCATCTAGTCGGGTGTGACTTATGTTACACTTATATGCAGTTAACAAAGATATGTGTGATAATGTGTGAATAAAATGAAGGATAGGCACATTTAGGGGGATTCACCCTAATTGATATGAAGTTGATATGCAGTTATGTGTGAACGCGTGATGTGTGCTGTGCCTAAATAAACTTGTCTAATAATGAAGATTGTTTTAATTGGACGAATGTCTTATTAACATAGTGTTAACTTACTTAGCTAATTCGTTAGCTAACACTTGTTTCTTTAATTGGTTGTTCCCTCAGGTTTAGCTTGAAGGACTAGTTGATGCAGGAAAAGTGAGAGTTGGGTAGATGCATGCAGGAGAACTTAGCTACCCACAGACGATTATATCTTTAGACATTTATTTACATTTCGTACTTGATGTCGAATTTATTTAGTATTGTTGAACGGTTGTTTTGTGTTGGGCAACCGTTGGGTTTTCATTTTAAACTATTCGATGGTATTGCATGTAACACCAATAAATGCAGAAACCGAACAGTTTTATCGGTTTTGAACTTTTAAAGTTTTCTTCCGCATCTTTTAACACCGTTAGGTGAAAGTTTTTGAAAACCCATATTTTTAAATGACGGGTGTTACACCTCTACTCCAATCCAAGCTGATCAACCCATTCTTCAAGATGATCATGTTGGGCCTTCAAATCTGAATCTGCCTATTGTACCAGTTGGAAACAATTCAAATCATGTTACTAAATGGACAAGGAGTCATCCAATCAATCAAATCATTGGTGATCCTCTTTCTGGTGTTAAAACAAGAAGAAAGGCAACAGGCAATTTTTGCATGTTTGTCAACTTTGTAAGTAAGGTGGAACCAACTAAGATTGATGAAGCTCTGGCAGATCCATCTTGGGTGAATGCTATGCAAGATGAATTAACACAGTTTGAAAGAAACAAAGTTTGGGAACTTGTTCCTAGACCTCATCACAAGACTGTGATTGGAACCAAGTGGGTCTACAGAAACAAAATGGATGAAAGGGGAGTTGTGACCAGAAACAAAGCAAGATTGGTAGCTCTTGGTTACAAACAAGAAGATGGAATTGATTATGATGAGACTTTTGCTCCTGTGGCAAGACTAGAGGCAATCAGAATGTTCTTGGCCTTCTCTGCTCACAAAGGTTTCAAAGTCTATCAAATGGATGTGAAGAGTGCATTTCTAAATGGGAAATTGGAAGAAGAAGTCTATGTTGAACAACCTCCTGGTTTTGAAAATTCAAAGTTTCCTGACCATGTGTTCAAGCTTGACAAGGCTCTCTATGGCTTAAAGCAAGCTCCAAGGGCATGGTATGATACTTTGTCTAAATTTCTTCTGGCTAACAAATTCAAAAGAGGTAATGTTGACAAGCTCTCTATGGCTTAAAGCAAGCTCCAAGGGCATGGTATGATACTTTGTCTAAATTTCTTCTGGCTAACAAATTCAAAAGAGGTAATGTTGACAAGACTCTATTTGTGAGAAAGTATAATGGTGATATCCTTCTTGTGCAAATTTATGTAGATGATATCATATTTGGGTTTAGTAGTGAAAGACTTTGCAAAAAGTTTTCTGAATTAATGTCTAAAAAGTATGAAATGAGCATGATGGGAGAACTAAACTATTTTCTGGGTTTACAAGTGAAACAGACTAAAAATGGAATTTTCATAAACCAAGGAAAATATGTTAAAGATCTCTTAAACAAACTTGGTTTTAGTGATTGCTCACCTATGAAAACTCCTATGGGAACTGGTGATAAGGTGGGTGAAGATAAAAATGGCAAATCTGTTGATACCACAGCTTATAGGGGTATGATAGGATTATTACTTTATTTAACTGCTAGTAGGCCAGATATTATGTTTGCTACATGTCTTTGTGCAAGATATCAAGCTAGTCCTAAAGAATCTCATCTTAAGGCTGTGAAAAGAATCTTTAGATACCTTAAAGGTTGTCCCAATCTGGGTCTTTGGTATCCCAAAGACTCAGGATTTGATCTAATTGGCTATTTAGATTCTGACTTTGCAGGCTGTAAGATTGATAGAAAAAGCACTTCAGGAGCCTGTCAATTGCTTGGCAACAGACTTGTAAGCTGGTCCAGCAAAAAGCAGCATTCAGTTTCTATTTCCACTGCAGAAGCTGAATATGTTGCTGCAGGAAGTTGTTGCTCTCAAGTTCTTTGGATGCAATATCAGCTTCAAGACTATGATGTCACTGCATCAAAAACTCCAATCTTTTGTGACAATACCAGTGCCATAGCAATCTCCAACAATCCTGTGCTTCATTCAAGGACCAAGCATATTGATATTAGATATCATTTCATTAGAGATCATGTGATGAAAGAAGATGTTGAACTCCACTTCATTCCAACAGAAAATCAGTTAGCTGACTTGTTTACAAAGCCATTGGATGAATCAAGGTTCAACTATCTTATTAGTAAGCTAGGTATGCTAAATTTGTAAAAGGCAGTGAGCTAAGTAATAACAAATCTGACCCCTTAAAATTATTCTTAATTTTGAGGGTAAGCTGTGTCTGACCCAGACTACCCTTTCATACTTTGTGTATTTCCAAGTAACAGAGGGTAAGCTGAGTCTGACCCATCTTAGTGGTCATTTTTGTTATTAAATATCTCAGTGCGTTTTATTACTTACATTATTTTTTTCAGTTTACGTTTTTATCCATTTTCTATCCTATTGGAGACTGACACGTGTAGTGATAACTGCTGGTTACTGAAAAAGTACCTCCACTACGTATTGATCCTCCAATCAAAAACTTTCTCTCTCCTTTTTCAAATGGATATTTGAATAAAGTATATATATACTCTATTTGACCTAAATCCCCAAATCTCTCTTTTATTTCTCAAATTAATTTCTCTCTTTTTCTCTCAAATCTGTATACTGTTTTATTTCTTTTAATTTCTTCTAAAAATATTTTTACAAATGGCATCATCATCTATTTCTCCTTCTGCTAATAGTTCTCAATCAGATTCCTCTTCTGAATCTGAGGTCCTATACCCAGCTCCGGTAAGCGTTAATAAGCTTTCACCCTATGTAGTGGGAAATAAGGTAGTGGTTGTTCCGGCTGATCTTGATACTGGTAAAATCAAGATAGTCAATCTCGTTTCTGCCAATGTTCATCCTCCTTCTTGGGCAAAGGGTTATGAAGAAGTGGTGTCATTCTTATGGCACCATCCATTTGGCAAAATGTTGATTGAGCGGCCAAATGTGGTGTTCAAAGACCTTTTTTGTGAATTTTGGGCAAGTTGCTATGTTGGTCAGAACAAACAAGGAGATCCTGCAATCTATGGCACCATCCTCAACGGTAAGAAAAAGGTATACATTTCTTTAAAGAGGATTAGGTCTGCGTTTGAACTATCATATATGCCTGAAGATATTTATGAAAGTTTAGTGTCTCATACTGAAGCCAAAAGTGTTTTACAAGATGTTGGTTATAATGGTCCATTGACTTCAGTTGTTAAAATGAAATACCTAACTGGAATATGGAATTATCTTTTGAGTACAAATTCAAAATCGTTACAAGTAAAAGCAAGCAGTTTTGACCAACCTAATGCTTTAGAGATGCAGATTTTTCATGCAATGGTCACTATGACCAGAATAGATTTTGCTGCTGTGATTTTTAGGGACTTAGTTGGCCGAGTCAATAATAAGAGTCTTACCATACCCTATGGTAGGATTCTTGCACTCATTATTGAAGCTATTCTTGATAATGATTTCAGTCTGGCAACTGGTCAGACTGTTGAATGTAAGGCCATTAATAATAACATTTTCAATAGTCCTAAGGTAACTGCGCAGGGTCTGACCCCAACAATGCAGACCTACCTTAATTTTTGCAGGGCAAGGGAGAATGAGAGAGTTACAAGTGAGGAAGTTGTCCCTTCTTCGACGCGATCTGAGTCTGACACTCAATCTGCTAATCAGGGGGACCAAGGTACACATGCTTCTGAACCCTCAAACTCTTCCAAATCTATTCAATCTTCTTCTCCTTCAAAAGAGGGTGAAGGGTTGGCCAAATCATCCATTCATTCTAAATACAACTCTTAAAGACTCATTGTTGAGGACTTAGTACCTCACAATATCAAAAAGCAAAGAACCAAAAGGAAGTCTGTATCAGCTTCTGGGGTTGACAATGCAACATCATCTTTAATTAAAGTCCCCCAAGGTGCAGTGGAAGCTAAGGAACGTTCCAAAGCTGTCCCTGCCACCCAAGCTGATAAGCTGAAATCACCACGCCCATCCGCACTCTCCCAAAAGAGTGTAGACGAGAAAAAGGGATCACCTACTGTTACCCAACCCTCCAAAAAGGGTGAAGGTATTGAAACAAAGACCTCCTCCCAAGGTCATACTGTGTCACCACCTAAATTGCCATCATCACCCTCTAAAAAGGATGATGATATCATTAAAGGGACAACAGTGGATCCAGCCCAGATCCAAAATGAGTCAGAGTCTTTGCACACCATTTCTGAGGATGGTCAGCCAAAGGAGAGAAGTATCGAAGGCACTTGTGACACTGCTTTTCCTCCCCAAGCTGATCAGACTCCTTCATTCTTACACTCTGAGTCTGCACAGGCTGTCAATGCCCCTTCTAGATCACAAGGAGGGGTACAGGCCTCAGCAATACTCCCTAAGGATACTTTGGTGCAACAACACACCTCTGTTGAAGGGCAATCATCTACACAAAATATTACACCTACATGATCTGTGTCTGCATCTGTCCTTGGACAAAGGGATCCTGTAGCTTACATGGCTGTCTTTAAGGCAGTCATACTAGCCCCATGTGCAGCAATGGGAACCATTGGTGGTCTTCATGATGCCAATGAGAACAAAATCACTATCTCCGGAAGTGATTCTTCATTCGATGATGTGCTTGCCCATCCATCCTCAAGGGATGATCTGATGGAAGATGCCAGTGGAGGAGTTGATCAAAATCAAGATCAACACATTCCCACTGGCCCTCAGCCTGAATTAAACGTCAATCTTTCTCAGGCTGACCAGCACATTGTCATTTCTGACAGATCTGCTCATGAGACTCACTCTCATGAGAAAATTCACCAAAACTCCCTTAGCCTCCACCCCCTTCTATATGAGCCCAATGACCCTGATTTTAAGGATTGCAGGCTGTTCTTTCCAGAGTCAGTGGCCTTTAAGCCAACTGCAAGTCCTTCCCAAGCTACCACTATCTCATTTTCAGATGTGGTGGGTCAGCTCACTGAGTTCACTTCAACCTATAAGGTTGAGAGCTCAAAGCTGACCAAATGCTTGGAAAAGATCCAAAAGAATCAGAAATTGACGAATATGAAGGTGGAGAAGCTGTGTCAAGGTCAGACTGCTCTAGAATAAAGTGTGAAGAAGGCGGTTGACTTGATGCAGCAGAACCAATCCAAGCTGACAGAGTCTCTTGATGGTCTCACAAAAGCCATCAATGAAAAAAAGGAGAGAAACAAGAGCACTCTGAGTCAGTTTGAGATAAGTGCAACCAAGTTTACAAGAGATGTTACCTTAGAGCTTCGATCTGCAAACAAATCACAAGCAGATTTCAAGAAAGAATTGATTGAAGTCTCAAAGGGTGTCAAAACTAGCATTGGATCCCTCCATGACGATTATGTTGATTTATATAGAGCCTGCTGTCTTAACAATGTCAAACTTGATGTGCTCAACCATGAGCTCAAAGGAGTCTTTGCCACTCCAGTAAGCTCTTTCCCTGCTGATGATGACAAAAAGGGGGAGAAGAGTGCTGCTGAAGTTGAGCAAGAAGAACTGGAAAAAGAAAAAGAAAGAGCTAAGGTTGACAAGGAAATTGAGAAGTACTTTGAAAAGCTTAAAGAAAAACAGAGGAAGGCTAGAGATGAGGGGGAGGCAAATGATAGGAGACTGGTTGTGTATGGTTCAAATGTGGAAGGTGAGAAGGAAACAGAAAAGGAGATAAAAATGCCAGAGTCTGAGTCTGGTGGTGAAAAGACTGTTGGAAAGATGAATGAGGAAGCTGTTGAGAAGAGTGGAACAATTGAGGGGGAGACTACTGATGTTGTGATGAATGTTGTTGGAGAGATAAGGAAGGAATTTGATGTGGAAAATGTTGTGAAAGTTGGTAAAAAGAAGAAGAGGACAGTCCATTCCCTGCATCAGGATCACAAGAGATGGTTATGAATCAAGCTATGAAACTTGTGATCTTGACAAGCTATTTGATTTGGGATACACTGAGTGGGTGGAGTTGCACAATATCATCACTGGAATGCCTGGCATTCATAGAGAGACAGTCTTGGAAGCCATTGAAAAGAAGTTTGCAATAATTGTCAAATTCAAGATTGACATCACTGGTGATTGTGCACCAAACCGCATGTAGGATGTAGACTCCGGCAAGGGGATTCGATCGTGGGAGATGGTTGAGGTTTAAGGGTTTGTTGGCGATTCCCCGAAGGTAGGAGCAATGCTCCTTTACGCCAACTATGTGTGGGTCGGCTGATTCGTGATCATGCCAATTGAGAACAAAATCACTATCTCCGGAAGTGATTCTTCATTCGATGATGTGCTTGCCCATCCATCCTCAAGGGATGATCTGATGGAAGATGCCAGTGGAGGAGTTGATCAAAATCAAGATCAACACATTCCCACTGGCCCTCAGCCTGAATTAAACGTCAATCTTTCTCAGGCTGACCAGCACATTGTCATTTCTGACAGATCTGCTCATGAGACTCACTCTCATGAGAAAATTCACCAAAACTCCCTTAGCCTCCACCCCCTTCTATATGAGCCCAATGACCCTGATTTTAAGGATTGCAGGCTGTTCTTTCCAGAGTCAGTGGCCTTTAAGCCAACTGCAAGTCCTTCCCAAGCTACCACTATCTCATTTTCAGATGTGGTGGGTCAGCTCACTGAGTTCACTTCAACCTATAAGGTTGAGAGCTCAAAGCTGACCAAATGCTTGGAAAAGATCCAAAAGAATCAGAAATTGACGAATATGAAGGTGGAGAAGCTGTGTCAAGGTCAGACTGCTCTAGAATAAAGTGTGAAGAAGGCGGTTGACTTGATGCAGCAGAACCAATCCAAGCTGACAGAGTCTCTTGATGGTCTCACAAAAGCCATCAATGAAAAAAAGGAGAGAAAAATGTCAAAGTCTGAGTCTGGTGGTGAAAAGACTGTTGGAAAGATGAATGAGGAAGCTGTTGAGAAGAGTGGAACAATTGAGGGGGAGACTACTGATGTTGTGATGAATGTTGTTGGAGAGATAAGGAAGGAATTTAGATGTGGAAAATGTTGTGAAAGTTGGTAAAAAGAAGAAGTCTTCCCAAGCTGACCCTGTACAAGCTGTGTCATCTCAAGCTGACCCAGCTCCCAAAGAAAAATTGGTGGAATCTTCTTCCAGTGAAGACAACACTACTCTGGACCAGTTTATGATAAAGAAAAGGCCTCAGGAAGCTGGGTCAAGTGGTGTGAAGATTCTATCTGATGAAGAAAAGGATTGGGAGGCTGCAAGGGAACAGGCTGAATTGTTAGATATAACAGTTGAGATGGCATACGACATGATAGTGGAAGATAGAAGGAAAGAGAATGCTAAAAAGACCCAAAATGATCCTGAAATTGCCAAAGTTCTTCAAGAAACATTGAATAAAGAAGATGAAGAAGAACTTGCAGTTGTGGGATCAAAGAAAAATGAAGGAAAAGGAAAAGGGAAAAAGAAAGTGGTGGTTCATGCTAAACCATCACAAAAGTTGAAAGATGTGAAAGAAAGTGTTGAATTCCATGATAAGTGGGAAGCTCTGGATAAAAGAAAGGTGACTGAAAGACTTAATTATAGAAGGCATCCAGAGCTGATCACTAAGGTTCAATTAAAAAGAAGAAGAGGACAGTCCATTCCCTGCATCAGGATCACAAGAGATGGTTATGAATCAAGCTATGAAACTTGTGATCTTGACAAGCTATTTGATTTGGGATACACTGAGTGGGTGGAGTTGCACAATATCATCACTGGAATGCCTGGCATTCATAGAGAGACAGTCTTGGAAGCCATTGAAAAGAAGTTTGCAATAATTGTCAAATTCAAGATTGACATCACTGGTGATTGTGCACCAAACCGCATGTAGGATGTAGACTCCGGCAAGGGGATTAAATCGTGGGAGATGGTTGAGGTTTAAGGGTTTGTTGGCGATTCCCCGAAGGTAGGAGCAATGCTCCTTTACGCCAACTATGTGTGGGTCGACTGATTCGTGATCATGCCAATTGAATGAGGGTTACCTCTCCTTATATAGGAGAGGGTAACTTGGGGAGGAAACTAGGGTTTTAACCCTAGCTAGGGTTTTGGCATATCTAGGATATATTTATCCGATTTACTTGCCATCTTTATCCCTTTATAATTGGGATATGATTTGCTATAATTTAGGAAAGGATTTAGGATTATCCCTAACCATTTGATTATTATTAACACCTCTGGGCATAAGCCCTTCGTGCAGGTGCTTCGTAAGGAGTACCCTTCGTACAGTGGTCCGAAGGGGTACATCGTCAAGCCCCCCAGTCTAATATTATAGACTGCTAAGGCTATAATTTTAGACTATACTTCTCATGCTCTTGGGTATTGTTTCGAAGGTGATCTTGTGATACGCGTCTTCCTGCTCCTTTAAATGCACTTTCCTTTCTTCTTTCTTCACTTATTTCCGTCGTTGCTGCGTTTCTAGGTAACTCTTCTTATTCCCTTTTTCTTTATCGATAATGACGAATGTAGGTATTAAATCCACATTCTTCTTCGTTACATCCAATCAACTTAAAGGTTTTATAGATACGTAGTTTCTTGGTAAGGTTAGGGCTTTTTGATTGCCTAATCAAGTCCTTTGGCTGGTTTAAGAAGCTCGTCCTTTTATTAAGGAGGTTCTTTCTTTATATGAATGCAACTTGCGAAGGGTGACTTTTGTCAAATGAGAGAATGTAGTGGGTGATTTGTTGAATTTAGACATGTTAACCGAGGCGGTAGGTGGATATTTGATTTGTATGAGTGGTTTTGATCAAAATTTGAGAAAGTGGGACCTTTGTAAGGTTTTGGATAAGGTACTTTCAGGGAGACTCTTGATATGGTCTTTGCTAGAGATCAGTTGTTTCATTTATGGACCTTTGATCTTCGAATCTCACTTTTTGTGATGAAGTTTTAAGCGGGCGTGGATTTACGGAGATCAGTGAGTCTTGTAACGGAGGAAATTGATAATGTATTTATGGTATTAATCATGAAGTGTTATGCTTCTGATTTGGTGATGTAATGGTGTAAATTCGGATGTATCTTTGCATCTTTTGTTATGCGTAATGTAAACAACCGGTGGTGTATCCTTCATATCGGAGGTCGTATTTCCGTTGCGTCAGGTTGTTCTGGCGAGACTTTTACGTGTGTCGCTTTGTTGAGTGACTTCCTGCGTTAATGAACTTGATGTCCGTTACTTTTACTTGTCATGTGGTTGTGTCCTTGTACCGTAAACCACATGGTTATCTTCTTATGATTCTTTCCTTTGATGTAGGGCAGATGTTGCAGACTTTAGGAATTTTGCTTCTCGTTATGTGGAGAAGGCATTGCTGATGTTTCAGAGTTACGTAGGATATGTTCTTCATATATTGTCAATTCTGATGTCTTTGGATGACTATTCTCTTCTTGTAATTATTTACGAAGGTGCTAGAGATATCATCGTTTGTTATGGGAGATTTCTCCGAAGTTCTCGAGGAATCCCCTTTTCTCTTTCTAATTTTGGTAGTGGTTTATGTAGACCACTATCTTTCGTTAACTCTTTCAAGCTTTCTTTATGGGCTTCGGGTGATGAATTATTCTTTATATTATTCGGAAGTCCTTTCTTTAGGCTTCGAAGATATATTACAAATGGATCATCATTCCGAGCTACCTTTTTATTGCTTTGTGAGTCGTTCTTGAACCTATCGGGGGCACATATATGGCCTTCGTAGGGTAGTGCAGAAGTTTGCTGGAAATTTGAAGGTTCATCCAGCGTATATGCACGGTATCGAGGGTACCACCATTCAATTATTCCGTGTCTCACATTTGCTTACGGTCTGCATGGTATCGAAGGCGATCACCTTCGTATTTTCCATGTCTTTTCGTTGGTGCATGCTTCGTTATGGAAGTTTTGTTCTTCCAGTTACGATTTGGCTATATGTTATGTAGGCGTCCCTATCATACATTGAGCCTTAGTAGCATGTCTTTTATTGGTAAATGGATACGTACGTGGTAAGATAGGTAATACGATAGGGAGCGACCCTTCGTAATAGTTAAAGATGAGGGTGTGTTCACCACTTTCTGACCTTATTCGGGCCATGAGTTTTACGACGTAGGCCATGTAGGTCTCTTTGTGGTGTACAAAATAATTCAGACCTTTGTTAGGTCGTATATACGTGATTTTGGTCCTTTCGAGGGTAGGACCTTTATATTATGCCTTCTTTAAACCTCAGTACTCACATATGAACAACTCCATAAATTAGCCATTACGAAGCTTGTATAAACTTTGTAGTTAAGCCATTACGCCATTTAAACAACTGTCAAATGTGAGCTGAGATCAAAGAGTTAGCATAATATATAATAAAGACTTACATGGTTGCTTGGTTGCACCATTTTTTCAGCTTAAAATAAAACGTTGTGGTCTTAATAGGACCAATGTTTGGCCAATTGCGGAGGGCACTGCCTTTCGTTTTTCGTTGGCCTCTTTTTTATTTATTTATTTAAGGTTACATGATGTATTTTCTGTATTGAGTGAAGGGTATCTGCTATGGTATATTTGTGTTGAATATAATATTCCTTTGAAGTGTTTGATTTTGTTTTAGTTGCGAGGCTGGGGCCTAGGTAATGGCTTGGGTAAGCTCTTCTAGTAAAAGGTGTTGGAGGATTTTGTCTGAGTCCCTAGGTGTGTCAAGGAGAATGAGACGAGGACTTCATCGATTTATGCATTGTGGAAGGTGTTGTTGGTAATGGGTAAATTCTCAGATATTCGGATGTTGTAAGGAAATTATTGCGGTAGTCTATGTATGACCTTCCGGATCTACGGGGAGGTGTATCATCAAGCCTCTTAGGCTTAAGGGTAGTGGCTAAGTGTGTATATGTTGACCTCCGTGCTTGCGGAGGGGCGTCGTTTAAAAGGTTTATGAGCTAGAAGTGGGAGTGTAGTCTCGACCTTCTTAAACTTAGATAAGACTTTTTATACAAGACCGTAGGCTCGTGGCCTCTGATATATTTTGGTTTCGGGTTTTCCTTAGGGTGTATAAGTTTTATGCACTTTGCATGCATCTAGGTTGTATGGGAATATATTAGGTATGCTATTCTAGGATGCATAGATTGATTTTTGGGTAATAGACCGTGTAGGGGATAACCTACTTTCGGAGTTTTACTCTATGGAAGCGTTATAAAGGGAAAGTATTATACCCAATGATTTTGCTCTACGGAGGTTGTATGATCTACGAATAGTAGGAAACCATGTCCGTGGCTTTATCTTGACGGGAATATTTCAGTATGTCAATACTTTTAAGTGTTGAATAATTTATGAGACTTATGCCTTACGAATTGAGTCGTGGGTGAGCTGTGGTACATGGTTTAAACTATCATGTAGGTGACCATTATACAAGCTATATACACCTTTAGGAAAAATATAAAAGATCATGGTTTTAGTGCATACCTTGGGATTTTAATGCCCATATAGTTTGGTTGGAGAGTTTTTACCTCACGTCTTGAGCTTTGTAGAGGTGAGTGGAGAAAGTGTCAAAAAGATTTGTGAATTTGGTCGTGCAACGTCATCGAAGGTGAGGTATATATCATCATTAGCCCCCCAGTCTAATATTATGGACTGCTAGGGTTGTGATTTTAGACTGTATTCCTTGTTTGCCAATTTCACGAGTTATTGCATTGAATTTACTTCGATAAAAGAGAGTACCGAAGGCTGCTGAGAGTTCCTGAAGGTCACTGTATGCTATCGGAGATTTCTGAAGGTCGCCGAAGGCTGTCGAAGGTTTCCGGAGTTGGCTAAAAGTCTTCTGGAAATTTCTAGAGCTCGTTAAAAGGCTTCTGGAGGTTTCCGTAGGTCTCTGGAAGCTTCAGGAGGTCTTCGAAGCTCAACGAAGGCTGTATGAGATTTCCAAAGCTCGTCGGAGGCTGCTGAAAGTGTCTGAGGCTTGCTGAATGCTGACGAAGGTTTTCGAAGGTCGCTGGAGGTGTCCGAAGCTCGTCGAAGAATGTGGGATATTCCCGAAGCTCAGCGAAGGCTGCCGGAGATTTTCGAGGGTCGCTGGAGGTGTCCGAAGCTCGTCGAAGGTTTCCGAAGCTTGCTGAAGGCTTTTGGAGATTCCCGAAGGTCATTAAAAGCTTCGAGTTAGGTCCTCCATCTGGATCTTGTAAAGGGAAAGCTGTAGAGCGAGCCTTCTGTCTGGATCTGGTAAAGTTGTGAAGCATGCTCTCCGTCTATATCTTCTTCTCTTTTGTTATTATTATTATCTAACAAGTTGACGATTATTATGCCGCTAAACGGCTTATGAACCGTCGTGTGCTGCTGATGGTGTATACCTCATAGCCGTACTTTGGTCTCTGATTTGAGCCATTACGAAGTTTGACTTGAGATGATGAGATTGACTTCTGAATAATTGTTTGTGATTGTTATTCTCAAAGTTGAACAGCAACAGAGGATAAATTCTTTTGTCTTGCGGCTGCTTGTAGTCGATCAACACAAACAAAAGGCAGAGCCTTTTGTCTTATGCAGTACCTATTCTTCGAAAAGTATTATTAATTCCCTCTTGAATGATAATCTCTACATATGTATAGGAAATTTTGTTTAGCCGTCGACTCGACTCAATGGCTATGTAGTGTAGTGACCTTTCAGACTGGCTATCCAGTGTAAGTACCTTTCCATTTTGTTCTTTTAATGTAGCTTACCGGGTATCACCCATCTTGTAGCCGGTTATGCCACGTCAGATCACCAAAATTAATATAAAAACCCTATTTTCGCACCCTTTTCACCCACTTCTCCAACCCCGCTCGTTTCCCTCCATTTTCTTCCATGGCTACTAGCTCTTCATCTTCATCAACGAATCGTTATATGCGCTATATTCAGTGCCACTGTGGAGCCAAGATGTACATATTAACGTCATGGACCACTAAGAATCCAGGTCGTCGATTTGTCAAATGCCCTAATGTAAGAACCCTAATTTTTTGTTTTCAATTTCTTGTGAAATTGATTTAGGGTTTATGTTATTTTGCTCACAAAATAACAAAATCATTATTTTATATAGGTTAAAAGTGGGTTTTGTACACGATTCAGCTTCATTGACCCAGAACTTCCAACCGATTATTACAAAGATTTGGTGTATGACCTTCATTTTCAAGCTGTTAACTCCGATCAACCTCCTAAAGATAAGCAGGATGAAGATTCAAATTGCATGAAAGTCATGGATGAAGATTCAACTTTGACTATCACAAAGTCAAAATTGAGAGTTTTTGACCAGGTGTTGTATCTGTTGGTGTTTGTTATTGCATTACTTTGTTTTGTGATTGCAGTTTTAGCTATGTAATATGTTGTTCACAGTTGACTAATGAAATATGATTTAGTGTTTGGTTAGAAACTAGTGTGTTACAAGTATTTGCCAAATTACAAGTTTCCAAAATTTAACCAAAAAACAAGAATAAATACCATAAATTAGTGATTGCAGTAATAATAAACTAGTGAAATAGCAACATTTAACCAGAAAACAAGAATAAATACCATAAATTCCCATTTGGCATAATAAACTAGTGATTGCAGTACATATCAAGTTCCAAAAGACTGCCAAATTACAAGTATTTGCCAAATTACATGTTTCCAAAAGACTGCCAATTTGCAGTACATATCAAGTTACCAAAAGACTACCATCATGCAAGTTTCATCTTACCAAAAGACTAGATAAGTGCTAATACTATTACATTCATTCAGAACAAATTACAAGTGACAAGTTACTCCACTATCATTGCATCATCTTCAGTAAGACCTGGTCCAGGTATTACTTTGGCTAGCCTTTGCCTCAGACATCTTTCACTTGGTGCCCTCATCTTCACAGTCTGCACTTTCTTTCCTTGTTTGGTTTTGGATGATGTGTTAACTGATTCTTGTGTCCCAAGTGTTGCTTTGTCAACTTTAAGGGTGGAATTAGAGATTGTATCTTTTGTTGTTGATGCACTTGGTTGGGTGCTGAATGTCCCAAAACCAATTTTCCTAATGACCTTACCTTTTCCAGCATATGAGGTTCCAACTAACCCTTCAAATACACAAAAAATACATTAAATTTGCAATTACTTTAAATTTGTCAATTATTAATTAACTTTGTAAATACCTGAAGTTGAAGATCCATCTTTGTTTACAGCTTTCCCTGCAGTAACAAACTTATGTCCTCCATGAGTATAGCTATACCTCCTTCCAGGACTCAAAGGTCTCTCCTGAACTGCATTATGGACTTGTTGATTTTCAGAGGGAACTGGTTCACTTGATGACACAAATGGTTCACTTTCTGGATGTGGTTGGCTTTCAGAAGGTGCTTGGGTTTCAGGATGTGGTTGGCTTTCAGAAGGTGGTTGGGTTTCAGGATGTTGTTGACTAGTATTTATTGGTTTTTTCTGTCTTGGTTTTGGGATATGAGGAGGCCTTTCTAGTTGTTCTGAAGTACAAGTTCTAGCATTGTGGCCTACTAACCAACATTTCCTACAAGTCATGTTAATTCCATGTTTTGACACTTTTGTGGATCCAACCCTTGGTTCATGGGCAGCTCTTATCCTCTTCTTTCTGGGCCTACCAGGCATAATTCTGGCCTTGGGGGCAAGGGTTTGGGTCTGTCATTGCTTGGCCAAGTATCCATACCACCAACTGGGTATAAAATCTTGTTATAGGCCTCTTGATACACCAGTTTTCTAAACCATCCAAAAATAAAGTCCTCAGGCTCCCTGTCACACTTATATATGGCTTGAATTGCATGCACACATGGAATGCCACTTAATTGCCACATCCTACAGGAACAAGTATGCTCATCCATATCAACACTGTATGCATGATGATAGTTTCTAACCTCAAATATACTTCCACCAGCATGAACCACCATCCAACAAGTTCTATCCTTTTTGATATCCTCTACTTTTTGCCTAATCATAGAACAGACATCATGCTCCCATCTCTCACTTTGTTCCCTTATGGTCTCTAACCTAACCATAACTATTATTCTTAATGCTTCTAACAAAGTTATAATGGGTTTGTTTCTTACTTTCAACAACACTAAGTTCCAGCACTCACTAAAACCATTTTCTACAGTCTCACAACCCCTATGAATTTCAAAACATGCCCTACACCATGATTTGGGATTTCTTTCCATAAGATATTTATAAGCATTAGGATTAGCTACCTGGATTTCTTTCATGGCAGCCTCATACTGTGCTTCATAAGATGACTTGGCAACTTTCCAGAATAGATGTCTGAATTCTACACCACTATACAGCTTCCTGAAATTCTCATAGATGTGCCTAGCACATTATCTATGTTCAGCTCTAGGCATCACATCCTTTACTGCTTCAATTAATCCCTGAAAGTTAAGACAAGGTGCAGAAAATGAATACAATGTGCAGAAAACCAATACAATATGCATAAACTGAATACAATGAATGAAAACCAATAAAATGTGCAGAAACTTGCCTTATGCTAGTCTGGCATGAGGGTCAGTTCTTCACCAAGTGGGCAGCCAAGATCATGACTTAGCAGTTCAAGAAACCAGGTCCAGTTTTGCTTATTCTCCACATTCACAATAGCCCAAGCTATCGGATACACTTGGTTGTTTCCATCCCTTCCAACTGCACTCAACAACTCACCACTGCAAGGTTTTTTTAAGAAGCATCCATCCAGTGCCACAACCTTTCTACACCCATTCCTCCATCCTTCTTTCAACCCAGCAAAACAAGTATAGAATCTGTCAAAATAAGTCTTTCCATCTGGGTTGGTTGTCACACCTAGCTGAACTGTGGATCCTGGGTTTGTTCTCAAAATGGCCTCACCATATGACCAAAGCATCCCATAATGCTCCTCTAAGGTTCTCTCAAACTCTGTCAGTGCATAAGTTCTTGCCCTTCTAGCTTGGTGATGTGAAATTGTACATCTGTATTTCTTCATAACCAAGTCTTGAATAGCACAAAGTTTGATCTCAGGTTGAGCCCTAATCCTCTCTGCAAAGTGTTTGCCAATCCATTTGTAATCTACTAGTGACCCATACTTGAAGTTTCTTGCACAACTGTGTTCATCAACCAAACTCAAAATCTGCATTGACTGCTCATTTTCCATCCACTTAGCATAACATCTGAATTTACACTTTTGCTGCTTAGCAGGAAATCTCTTGTTCTTCCTCTGCTTACCTTTACTTGGCTCTGATATGCTTGGAGGCCTGGTTCCACACTTGGCAATAACACTGGTTTTAGATGATCTCTCAAACCAAATGGAGAACCCATTATCAAGGGCATAGTATGAGAGATATTCCCTCAACTATTGATGAGAAGTGTACAATTCACCCACCATAGACCTCTTCAATTTCCAATGTGTGGAAGCATCATGAATTGGAAATTTAGGCAACTCTGGTTCTGGTGGATGCATTGGGTCATTAAAATTGTCCCCATTCTTGGCTTGCATTGCTTGAATAAGTTCTTTTAAGAAGGAGTCATGATCATCATGAACAACCTTCTTAACATCCTCATCATGTTTTGGACCTTTTTTGTTGTTTCCAAGCTCAGGCAGTTGTTTTGAGGTGGGAATTTTGGCTATTGGGTTTCCTTTCCTCACTTCCCTTACTTCATCTTCACCTTCACTTAAATGGTCAAGTGAAGCAACAGAATCTACATCAGATTCATCTGTTGAGACAGATTCTTCATCCTGACTATCATAATCACTCTCCCTATTGGTTTCATCTTCATTCTCACTAATTCCCCCTTTCTTAGCCACAAATCTACTCATATCTAATGATAAATAGTCAACATAGACATGTGCTTCATCATAGGTATGTAGGATGTCCATAAATACATCAGTTTCTTCTTGGTTACAAGCACTTAACAACTTTTCAAAATCAGGTCTACCGATGAGATAATAAAGCCCAGTAGAAGGAGTACCTGTTTCCTGGTCGATAAAGTGCACCAACTCTTCATAGGTTAGTTTTGGGCACTGTCGAATAATAACTTTGTCATCCACATATTGCAGTGGTTCGAACAAAAAGCCACCGTCGTAATGAATGTTCAAGTTATATAATTTCATGTTTTCTACAAAATAAAGTACAAGAAAAATAAAGATCCATCAATAAATTTCATGAAAAAAGCAAAAAAAAAATAAAAAAATTAAAACCCTAGAATTTTGCTATCTACAATCGAATCAACAAGATAAGTAAGGAAATAAAGAATTACATACCTTCATAGACGCGTTAAAATGATATTATTTAGTTGATATGGCGATTGGGAGTGATGTGATGGGCGGGGAAGATGATCGGGTTTTTTGATGAAATGAAATTGTGGGTGAAAGATATACGTATATGTATATATATAAGCGTGTTTTATTAATCATTAATAAAAGTGTTTTTCCCAGTCACCGTGCCACGTGGATTTTTTTAAAATAAAAATTATAAATGTGACCGGCTAATGGTAGGACCGGTAAACAGCTACATTAAAAGAACAAAATGGAAAGGTACTTACACTGGATAGCCAGTCTGAAAGGTCACTACACTACATAGCCATTGAGGCATAGTTGGTTGCATTCCCATGCCATAATCTCTTTCTGTTTTCTTCTGCCGAGTTCCCACAAGACAAGGATGGGCCAAGCCCATGTATGGACTTCTTTTCCTTTTGCTTGATGCCCACGTGAGAATTATCATGCTGCAAGCCCAAGGACTTTTCCACACCAATAATATAACTGCTTTTTAAAAGCACGCGTAGTCCGTCATTGATATTAATTAAGACTTCTTTTCTCCTGACTTGGGAAGTGTAGTGCACTTGAGCTAAAAACAAGACTTTATTATACTTCATGATGTGAATCCCTATAACAATGAACTTTCACATGGATATATATAGTGTGCGGCTATACGAATCTGATTGAGCGTATCGATAGAGTCGACTTCCAATATTTTTTTTATTGTATTGAGGACGTCAAGCTTCTCGCGATAGTGATATACAATTTACGCGCACATCTGGTTTTGAATCTTTGGATCGCAGAAGAGATAAACCATCAATTCGTAGGAGTCCCCTTGCGGTAATCTATCATGTTTTTAGTTTGGCACGACGAATCATGGATTCGATCATGGTGTGGTTTAATGGTGGGTTTTGTGATGTGGTCCCACGGATGGCGCCAAATGATTGTGCACCAAACCGCATGTAGGATGTAGACTCCGGCAAGGGGCTTCGATCTGGGGAGATGGTTGAGGTTTAAGGGTTTGTTGGCGATTCTCCGAAGGTAGGAGCAATGCTCCTTTACGCCAACTATGTGTGGGTCGGCTGATTCGTGATCATGCCAATTGAATGAGGGTTACCTCTCCTTATATAGGAGAGGGTAACCTGGGGAGGAAACTAAGGTATTAACCCTAGCTAGGGTTTTGGCATATCTAGGATATATTTATCCGATTTACTTGCCATCTTTATCCCTTTATAATTGGGATATGATTTGCTATAATTTAGGAAAGGATTTAGGATTATCCCTAACCATTTAATTATTATTAACACCTCCGGGCATAAGCCCTTCGTGCAGGTGCTTCGTAAGGAGTACCCTTCGTACAGTGGTCCGAAGGGGTACATCGTCAACTGGTCTTCCAAGACCTAAAGCTTATGATATGGATGATGAAGATGAGTCATCTGAGCCTCTCAAAAAGAAAAGGAGAAGACTTGGAAGAATCAATGCTCCTAAAGGTGATCATACAGATTTCCTCAAGAACTTAAACCCTTCAGAGTTACTTGATCAACTGTCTCCAGATGCTCTTGACAAGATTCTAAGTTATCTTGATCTGTCTCTACCTGCTGGTGTTACTAATGCAAGAAGTGTGTTGTTTATTACTCAACCAGAGCATGGAATGTACTTCTTAAATGCTAGAGGCAAGTTGGTGTTCCAAAGGACTGCTGAGCTGAAAAAGGTACCACATATGCACCTTTTTACCTTATACAGATTCTGTGTTAGTTTTGGTGAAAAAGGTAATGGGTATGAGCAGTTCCTTATTGATGAGGGCCTAGATAGGAAATTGAATGTGACTGTTGCCCCATCATTTGAAGTTAAACAAGAAGTAGTAGAAATGATTGGGGAATAGGTCTTTATGTTTGTAATATTTTTCATTTCTCAATATATGCAAAGCATTTGTACAAATTCTGTTTTCTTGTTAAAACTTCATATCAGATTGAAAAGAACCCAAAAGATTCAAAGGGTCACAAGCTGTTAGTAATATGTTACTTTGATTCTTTGTAAGCTGATAGTTAGAAGTGTGTTGGCTTTTGTCATCATCAAATAGGGGGAGATTGTTGAGTCCTAATGTTCATTGTAAATTTGGTGATGACAAATCTGACTTATAAACACTTAGTAATCTTTTGGTTCTTGGTTTGTATTTCCAAGTTGATTTATTATCCTTGATGTCCTTATTAGTGGCTCATCTGTTTGGAAGATAACACTATGGGGTTGTGGTCTTTCCTGGTCAAGAGGGATGGGGTCCGAACCATGCTGATCTTGACGTATTATAATTGACCCGTATGCGTGCTTCATATACCTCTTAATCTGCTAATGTCAATGCTTGGTTAGGGTTTCCTGGACAGTTCGATGCTATCGGGGCTTTCACCTGTAGCTCATCTGCCAGGGAAGTATCTCTAAAGGAATATGACCTTTCTTGGTTCACGGGGGTGGACCCGGGTCTCTGACACCGTTGATGCGGTGTTCTCGGTAGAGATCTGTGTGGATTCTGGCCTCGTGATATAAACACGGGTCTATCTGGATCTCGCCCTTGTGAATTCGGTTCATCGCTTGCTGTTGCGTTTCTGTCATCAGTCACAATAGTGGGTAGATCAAAATTTGGCACAAACGTGTCAAAGTAGGCCTGTTCCTGAAGGTTCAGCCCTCCTGGGGGTGTCTGCGATTTCCCCATATTGTGTGATCTTGGCGAGTGACTGATATCTCTATCGGCCATAATAGCTGATTATTCTGATTACCTGGGTGTTACTAATGCAAGAAGTGGGTTGTTTATTACTCAACCAGAGCATGGAATGTACTTCTTAAATGCTAGAGGCAAGTTGGTGTTCCAAAGGACTGCTGAGCTGAAAAAGGTACCACATATGCACCTTTTTACCTTATACAGATTCTGTGTTAGTTTTGGTGAAAAAGGTAATGGGTATGAGCAGTTCCTTATTGATGAGGGCCTAGATAGGAAATTGAATGTGACTGTTGCCCCATCATTTGAAGTTAAACAAGAAGTAGTAGAAATGATTGGGGAATAGGTCTTTATGTTTGTAATATTTTTCATTTCTCAATATATGCAAAGCATTTGTACAAATTCTGTTTTCTTGTTAAAACTTCATATCAGATTGAAAAGAACCCAAAAGATTCAAAGGGTCACAGGCTGTTAGTAATATGTTACTTTGATTCTTTGTAAGCTGATAGTTAGAAGTGTGTTGGCTTTTGTCATCATCAAATAGGGGGAGATTGTTGAGTCCTAATGTTCATTGTAAATTTGGTGATGACAAATCTGACTTATAAACACTTAGTAATCTTTTGGTTCTTGTAATCTGATCTGGGTCAGACTAAGCTGACACAGCTTACGATCTGTTTCTGGCCCAGATCATGCTTCATGTTTTGTATTGTAATAAATTGGATTACATTGAAAACTATAATCTGTGTTCAAGAATGTTTCATTTACTTTACTGCTTTACTGTTTAATTGATTCTTGTTCTTTACGTACTTAATATATAAACTGAATCTTTAAAACGTTTTATTTAAAAGTTTGTAAAGATCGAAGAAAGTTGTATTCACCCCCCCCTCTACAACTGTTCTGTGTACAATATACTTTGGTATATTGATACACCTTGGGACGTATCAGTTCATATACCTGACCTATCTCTCTCAGACGTCTGATTATTGCACACAACACGTCATAATTTGCTTGCACGTATGCATCGTTGATCTCTTTGTCTATTAATGTTGGTTCTTGGTTTGTATTTCCAAGTTGATTTATTATCCTTGATGTCCTTATTAGTGGCTCATCTGTTTGGAAGATAACACTATGGGGTTGTGGTCTTTCCTGGTCAAGAGGGATGGGGTCCGAACCATGCTGATCTTGACGTATTATAATTGACCCGTATGCGTGCTTCATATACCTCTTAATCTGCTAATGTCAATGCTTGGTTAGGGTTTCCTGGACAGTTCGATGCTATCGGGGCTTTCACCTGTAGCTCATCTGCCAGGGAAGTATCTCTAAAGGAATATGACCTTTCTTGGTTCACGGGGGTGGACCCGGGTCTCTGACACCGTTGATGCGGTGTTCTCGGTAGAGATCTGTGTGGATTCTGGCCTCGTGATATAAACACGGGTCTATCTGGATCTCGCCCTTGTGAATTCGGTTCATCGCTTGCTGTTGCGTTTCTGTCATCAGTCACAATAGTGGGTAGATCAAAATTTGGCACAAACGTGTCAAAGTAGGCCTGTTCCTGAAGGTTCAGCCCTCCTGGGGGTGTCTGCGATTTCCCCATATTGTGTGATCTTGGCGAGTGACTGATATCTCTATCGGCCATAATAGCTGATTAGTCTGATTATGGGTGGGTTTGAAGAGATGTTTTGTGTTGTTGTTTTATTTTTGTTGCTTTTTTGAGGGATTTGTCCCACGGATGGCGCCAATTTGTTTGATCAAATAATCGCACTATGGCACAACCGAGGGGTGTGTGGGTTTCGGAGGTAATTTGCAGGCGGTTCCCTTAAGGTCAGAGGGACAACAATGGCCGCTTTACGCCTGATCTATGAATGGTTCTAGCCGAGCCTTACGGTCGGCTGGATTGATGTATGTGTGTATTAGATTAAGTTGTATCATATTTTACGTCGCATGGTATCTCCTCTTTATATAGAGGGTGGAAAGCTTTGAGAGGATGGTAAGAGAATTAGGGTAAATCTCTTCCTCCTTTAAGGATATCTTCTATCTAAGAAGATTTAGATCGAATCTCTTAATAAGCCGTGTCCGAGATAGTCGGACCTTAATATATGTTTCCCCTATAGAGGATTTTAATATATACGTTCCTCCGGAGCTGAGTAGTTTAACTCAGATGCTCCGGGATTATTTCTGCCTACGGAGGTGGTGCTCCGTATAAGCATTTTTACCTGTTCAAAGGTATCTTTTTCGAGTACGGAGGTAGAGCTCCGTATATGGTATATCATCATTACCAAAATGTCCTCTCACAAGTCACAAGTATACACCAAAATAGTATGAGTGATAAAGAAAAACCTTCTCTTTTATAATCTGATCAGAAGTCTCGTTAGATCTTAACCCTTATCACCATCCACTACCACCGATTTATGGTTCCCGTCACCGGCGCTGCTAATGTTTCTGACCGTCGCCCAATCCAAACTCCATTGGGTTGTTTTTGTTAAATGATATGTTGTTTTTCATGGTTGTTAGATGAGAAGAATTGTTGGATTTTTTAAATAATCCATCTGATGAGATCTTGATATGTGTTGTAAGTAAAAAAGAAAGTTGCGGGTGGTAGGTGGAGATGATGAACTTTTTGGAAGAAATAAAAGAAAGAATTTAATGGGCTTCGTTGGATTCCATCCATCTATTTTTTATTATTATTATTATTACTATTATTATTATTAATATTTATATATTTATTTATATATTTTATTGAAGATGCATATGTATTATGTTATTAAAATGAAAAAATTGTAAAGTTTAATAAAGGGTAATTTTGTCATTTGTTAAGTTAATATTATAATTCCTTAACTAAATTCCGTTGAATTCTGTCAACCAAACACAAGACATATTTTTAAACATTCAGATTCCAATTCCTTTGAATTCCAATTCCTTTGAATTCCAATTCCTTTGACAGATTCAATTCTTTCAAAAAATTCTGAACCAAACTGCCCCTAAGTGAATATCAGTGGCGAATGGCATGTTAAGACTTGGATGGGCCAAGGTCCACTTTGAAAATTTTTCATGTTAGTGTTCTACTCTTCTATCGTGTAAATGTATATATGTAGTCATTGGAAAAAACTATGGCTCATCCCAGTTAATAAAATTACTGAAAGAGTAAAAGGTAAAAAGTTCAAATTTAGCCATTTGCAATAAGTTAGATACAAATATAATGAAAATAACATTGTTTTAAGTACCAATAGTAGTAATTAATTAAATATTGCGCCTCCTAAGTGAAAATTCTTTTTTAGTCTATACTTGTTATGCATTACAATTCTTTAATTCATAAATTGTGTTGATATACATTTAATCGTTATACAAATATGACTTTGAAAATTTTAATTACCACTGCTGCTGTAAGTTTTTGTTGACATGGTTGTATAGGAGCGAAGAAGATACCCTTCTTACCATGTTACGATTAATCATTAATAGGTTAGTAACGTCCTCATGTTTTATGTTCTGGTACACAAATATCTAAAATATCGCTTAGATATCTGTCGTTCGTTTTATTTAAGATCACAATTTAAATTCTAACAAAACCATTAAATCTTACACGATTTTAGGGCTATCACAAGATTCCAATTGGACAATAGTATAAATACCAATTCACACACCATCTCATTGAATTTATCACGTACCTTATTAAAACACAAGAGTTTGAAATAGTTTTCGATCAATGGCATCTACGAAAGCTGTTGCATTGTTTCTCATGAGCATTGTAATTTTGGCCGTAGCACATGTCAGCTATGCCCAAGACAAAGAAAAATGTTTTGCCGATTGTGAGAAGACATGTGTGGACGAAGGCAATGCCGGTTCTTTTTGCACGTTGAAGTGCGAGAAAGAATGTGTCATGGGACCCGTAGGTTCGTAATAATTAAAATAACTTAATTAAAGCGTTCAATAACAAATAAGTTTTTTTAAAAAAATTGTTTTTTGATTTTTGCCATCTACCCAACAAGATAGCAAGATATGTTTTGGATTGTTGAGTCATACGGTTTTGACTATCCGCCATTAATAGGACACAATTGTGATCCTATTTGCCCAAATTGCAACATGATTTAGCAAATCTCATTGTGACATGGCAAAACTGATTGTAGTTCTTGTTCATCTTTGACGAGAATGTCTTCGGTAATAACACAATTTGCATTGCTATTTGAGAAATCACATAGCTCGACACAATCGCACGACATATCTTGCGATTTTGTTAGTAATACATGGCAAAATCTAATAATTGTGTGGTTACTTGGTGCCATATATCAATCAATAAATCATATGTTATAGTGTATCAAGTTATTTTCTCTTTGTCAAAAGCTTTTTTACAATAACATAATACTACTACATTTATTTAAATTCATTTTTTTCTTACTAATATTCTTTCGTATTCTTTATTAATGTTTGCAGCTAGACGTTTGAGTAGATGATTTGGACCTTAAACGTACATGTTCTAGATCGACTACATAGATATATTATTTTTATTATTGTGGAATAAGCTTTTTATTATCTTATTATTTTTCGTTATGTTTCTTCAGCTGTTAATTATTGTACATTATTAAGTTTTAAATCCAATTGTTTTTTTTCGTTATTTACATAATTAATTTATAATATTCTGTTTAAGTTATTATAGATCACTCGCACATTCTCTTGTAGATCCAAACTACGAGCCTACAATTGTCACATGTTGGTTACATTTTTTCTTAAACATAAATGATCATTTGTTTCCTAAAAGATCTCGATCTAATTTAGAATTTGCAGCCATAGAGTTTTTAAGCCCAAAGCAATAAAAAGGACGATATGATTTTTTTTATTTTTTTTGGAACTGAAAAAAAAAACGATATAATGATACGTGATGCATAGAACAATTGAATGAAGGCGCACACACCCATATAATTAAGTTCACTTATTGCCACGATTTCATACATATTTTGTCACCCCTGCTGGCCTGCTCTTATGCAGCGGCCTAAATTTGAAAGCCACGGGCCCACGGCCTTTTGGATGTAGACACCAATCAAAATGAAGAGGTTTCTAACATCTTTTACTAAAATGAAGATCAAAACCCATGTCTTCCAGGGAGGCCATCAAAGCCCCAACGAAAGATGTCTTTTTACTTGGTTTTTGTTAGACCTTGATAATACATTTTTTTTGGGTAATGGGATACCCCGATGATTTTATAACAACATGTAAATAATGTTTAGTACAAGAAACGTGACAGAGTATCACATTCGTTTATATATGGCATACCATATATATTACAAGCATTAAGCAACAATAAACACTATTACTTCCAAGCTGATAAGTAACAATTACTAGGAAGTAGGGCAAGGTAGTCTCCAATTTGTGACAACACCACCACCAAAACTAAGTAGCTAAGTAGCTGCTACGATAACATCTTCCAATGCATTAGGGCTGATTAATCTGCTCCTCGGCATTTTCCAAGCTTCCAAGTGATGTCTATTCTTTCCTTGATCTTTGAACTTGAAATTCAGCAAACGCAATCTAACCGTGTCAAGGATTAAGTCACATATCTGAACAGGGCTTCTCTTATCTCTTGTGAACAACCTTGCATTGCGTTCCTGCCAGATGAAATATGTGGAAGCTGCAACCAATAATTTCCCTATAATACTTTGTGTCGATCTCTTCTTATAGATAGGAGTTAAGTAGCTAATTATGTTCTCCCATTTTGCTGGTACAAGTTGCATTTGAGCAAACGGCCTCACTAATGTCCATACTTGCATAGAGAACTGACATTCAAAGAAGAGATGGTTATGTGAGTCAATTCCGGTGTTACATAGGGGGCAACACATGAGGTTCAAGTTTACAGCCCCTCCAACATCCCATGGCTTCATTCTATCTTGCGTCTTGAGCTTCATGTTAAGAACCAACCACATATGGAAAGAGTGCCTAGGGATACACTCTGAAAACCAAACCAATTTATCCCACTCTACATCTGGCTGCTTATGTCTTATAGTATTCCACACTACACTGGCCGAGAATGGTTGCTCGACTCCATTAGTGTCATACCAAGTTAGCTCATCCCTTTTATTGATCAATTGCGGGGGTTGGAGGTTTAATAAGACCGGGTATAGGTCATACCAGGCCCGTGGCCATTTCCACTCTCCATCATTTACAACCTCAGCAACTTTGGAGTTTAAATTGAACCCCGCTCTAGCAATATCCCTTGGTGTAATTACAGCTCTAAGAGGACCCTGGGAGGACCAGGTGTCGCTCCACACATGTGTGTCTAAGCCATTACCAATGCGTTTCCAGATAAAGGGTCTAATAATATCACGAACTTGGAGAAGTTTTCTCCAACCCCAACTCATACTTCCTTTTGGAACAACCTCCCAGAAGCTGTTTCCTTTTAACTTATAGGAGTAGATCCATTCAACCCATAGAGAGTATCGTCTAGTGAGGATGCTCCATATATGAGTAGCCATTAAGGCTTTATTAACTTCAGTTATGGTTCTTATACCCAACCCACCTTCAGTCTTGGGGAGACATACCTGTTTCCAGGAGACTTTTGCTTTTCTTTTTGTCACCGAGCCTTGGGACCATAAGAAACCCCTCATCTTTTTTTCAAGATCTTTCACAACGCGAGCAGGTAATATGAAGACTGAAGCCCAGTAGACATGAAGTGAGGAAAGGACGGAGTTAATAAGTTGTAATCTACCCGCAAAGGACAAGGTTTTCGTCTTCCAATCATCGATTCTCTTCTCCATTCTTTCTACAAGGATTTTACAGTCCTTGTAAATCAGTTTTGTTGAGATGAGTGGCACCCCCAAATAACGAACCGGCAGCTTTCCTTCATCAAATGGCAGGATACTAAGGATTGTCTGTTTAACGTGATCAGGTACATTACAAAAAAAGGCCGTACTCTTTATAGAGCTCGGCACCAACCCAGAAATTCCTTTGAACTTTTCTAGCATATCCATAATAACCTTAGCTGACCGTGCATCCCCTCGAGCAAACAAAAAGAGATCATCTGCAAAACAAACATTAATAATTTTTTGTTTTTCACAGTAGGAGTGATACCTGTATTCCCCATGATCCTTGGCAGCTTTTTGAAGGAGTAATGAGAGCACCTCCATGACAAGTGTGAATAAATAAGGTGACAAAGGGTCACCCTGCCTCAGACCTCGCTTACCCTTAAAGTAACCATGTATATTACCATTGATGCTAAGAGAAAAAGAGGCGCTCGTTACACATGCCATGATCCAATTAACCATAGATAAGTGAAAACCAAAAGCGATTAGCACATCCCTTAAGAACTTCCAACTAACCGTGTCATAGGCTTTTTGTATGTCTACTTTGAACGCACATCTAGGAGGACCTCTATTAATATGGTAGTTATGCATAAGCTCCTGAATGATTAGTATGTTATCTGATATTTTCCTACCGGGGACAAATGCCGATTGGTTGATGTTTACTACCTCATCAAGCCCATTTTTAATCCTATTCGTGATAATTTTACTAATACACTTGTATATAACATTACAACATGCAATAGGACGATAATCAGTTACAAGAGAAGGAGTTGTAACCTTTGGGACCAAAGCAACAATCGTATGGTTTATCTCCTGGAGGAGCCTACCATGACAAAAGAAATCTTGGATTGCAAGACAAACTTCATTACCAACTACATCCCACGAGTTTTTGAAGAATGCCGATGTGAAACCATCTGGTCCAGGGGCCTTATTCTCACCAATTGAGAACATAGCTTCCTTTATCTCTTCGCTAGTGACACTGCGAATCATATGGGCTGCTGTTTGGGGTTTAAGAACATTCGAAAACAGCCCATTGCAATCCATAGTGGATGTGTTAGATTCAACTCCAAGGAAATTTTGATAGTGGTTAACAAATGCATTTATAACAGCACTCCCTTCTAATTCACAGCCATTTGAATCCTTGATTAGCTCAATTCTGCTACGGTGGTTTTTTGTTTTGATCGAATTGTGGAAATAAGCTGTATTGGAGTCACCCGCATTAAGCCATTCAATCTTCGCCTTTTGCTTTAAAAAACATTCTTCATCATATGCAACAGCTTCAAAATCCTTAAGGCAGCTTGCTTCTTGTTCACGAAGATGCACATTTGACGGGTCCTTATCGATCAGAGTCTGAATTTCGTCTAGCTTCTTCCTAGACATAGTCACTCTGTCATGTAAGTTTCCTGCTTATGTAGTTAGTTGCAAAATGGTGACTTCAACAGTTTCAACTTTTTAACCAGTTGAAACATCCTGTTTCCCTCTATCTCTGTTTGCCAAGCCTTTTGAACGACTTCTTTAAACCCCGGTTTATTCACCAAAAAATTAGTAAATTTGAATGGCTTTGGTCTATCCCTTGTAACACCCGGCATCTTAAGTACACAAGGTGTATGGTCAGACACCCTATATGGTTGGAATATTGCATGAGAGGTAGGAAACTCCTGCAAAAAATGGATATTAGCCATAACTCGATCAATTTTCTTGAGAATGCCAATCCCTTTCTTAGGTTTCTGGTTCCAAGTGTAATGGAGACCAAAACTATTAATATCTGTCATTTCAATCTGTTCCACACATTCCTTGAATTCCCTCATTCCAATGTGAATAGTCGAAGAACCATAGAAGTTGTCTTCAAGATTTAGAGCTGAATTGAAGTCCCCCAGAACAACCCATGGCATATTGCGAACAAAATTCTTGTGTATGCATAAATCAGCCCATAGTTCTCTTCGTTGTTGATAATGGTTTTTAGCATACACAAAAGAGCAGAACAACACTTTTTTATCAAGCTTGAGTATAATTTGAACATGCATTACCTGACTCGTTTGCGAAAGGACAATAACATCCACAATATCCGAGTTCCACCCCACGATGATACGAGTTCCTTTGTCACAAAGGTTCCCATTAGAAGTCCAGTCCCAATTCCTACAGATTCTCTTACACACATTGAAGAGCCTCGAAACATCCATATGTGTCACACCCCGAAAAATGCAGAAAGGTACGGAGCGCGACTCTCATGAGATCACAACGCAAGTTCATAATGAACGACCATTAAATGGTGTCGTTTGAAAATACATTTATAAAATAGCGTTATTTGATAAGTTGAGACGAAGTATTTGGAAGGAAATTGTACTTGAGAAATAACAACCACTTAACGTGTCATTTTAAAATATATATTGAAAGATAACGTTGTTTAGAAATTTAGAAACAACATATGATATGAAATCGTTTGTCAAAAACTTTAAGTTGTCATTAGGATAACATAATTAGAAACATGTCTTTAGCAAATTGACGGAGCATTCCTAAGGCATGATGGGTGGGGCAAGTTCTTCATATAGCATGTAGCGTCAAGCAATCCAACACATAAAGCGATCATCTAATACCTGAGAATGCCAATCCCTTTCTTAGGTTTCTGGTTCCAAGTGTAATGGAGACCAAAACTATTAATATCTGTCATTTCAATCTGTTCCACACATTCCTTGAATTCCCTCATTCCAATGTGAATAGTCGAAGAACCATAGAAGTTGTCTTCAAGATTTAGAGCTGAATTGAAGTCCCCCAGAACAACCCATGGCATATTGCGAACAAAATTCTTGTGTATGCATAAATCAGCCCATAGTTCTCTTCGTTGTTGATAATGGTTTTTAGCATACACAAAAGAGCAGAACAACACTTTTTTATCAAGCTTGAGTATAATTTGAACATGCATTACCTGACTCGTTTGCGAAAGGACAATAACATCCACAATATCCGAGTTCCACCCCACGATGATACGAGTTCCTTTGTCACAAAGGTTCCCATTAGAAGTCCAGTCCCAATTCCTACAGATTCTCTTACACACATTGAAGAGCCTCGAAACATCCATATGTGTCACACCCCGAAAAATGCAGAAAGGTACGGAGCGCGACCTTCATGAGATCACAACGCAAGTTCATAATGAACGACCATTAAATGGTGTCGTTTGAAAATACATTTATAAAATAGCGTTATTTGATAAGTTGAGACGAAGTATTTGGAAGGAAATTGTACTTGAGAAATAACAACCACTTAACGTGTCATTTTAAAATATATATTGAAAGATAACGTTGTTTAGAAATTTAGAAACAACATATGATATGAAATCGTTTGTCAAAAACTTTAAGTTGTCATTAGGATAACATAATTAGAAACATGTCTTTAGCAAATTGACGGAGCATTCCTAAGGCATGATGGGTGGGGCAAGTTCTTCATATAGCATGTAGCGTCAAGCAATCCAACACATAAAGCGATCATCTAATACCTGAGAATGCATGCTAAAATGGGTCAACAATAATGTTGGTGAATTCATAGGTGTAAGTAAAAAAAACTTTTGCATGGAACCACAAGATTTAAGTGCGACCATTGCAATCCCGCAATGTCGTGTAGCCATTGCTCAAAAACAATGCTAAGAAACATAATGTGTATATATTGTACTAAGCTCATGAATTGAAACTCGACGGTAATAAGTAACATTGTGCCTCAGCAAGTATTTGATCCGTAATACTTGGGAATCCAAATATGAATGCATTCGTTCGACCATCACCGGTCAAGTTGGTGCGACCAACCCGAATGGGGGTGTCAACCCAAATAGTACTATTCATCATATCACGTTTAAATCCATAACTAACAATTCATGATGGGAGGACTTTAATGGGATCAAGTGACTTAGACAATCATCATATACATAATTTTGGTACTTGTGTTCCACATGTAAAATATAGAGCATGCATCTCACCCAAAATAGTAAGAAAGTGTGGGCTATGAACTCACCTTAGTTTCAAGTAGCAACAATTTGCAAATAGAGAATCTTCTTGAATGTGTTAACCTATAGAAATAAAATATAAACTTGTCTTAACAATCTATGCTATTATGTTCCTAAGGAATTTCCCTCATTCCAATGTGAATAGTCGAAGAACCATGGAAGTTGTCTTCAAGATTTAGAGCTGAATTGAAGTCCCCCAGAACAACCCATGGCATATTGCGAACAAAATTCTTGTGTATGCATAAATCAGCCCATAGTTCTCTTCGTTGTTGATAATGGTTTTTAGCATACACAAAAGAGCAGAACAACACTTTTTTATCAAGCTTGAGTATAATTTGAACATGCATTACCTGACTCGTTTGCGAAAGGACAATAACATCCACAATATCCGAGTTCCACCCCACGATGATACGAGTTCCTTTGTCACAAAGGTTCCCATTAGAAGTCCAGTCCCAATTCCTACAGATTCTCTTACACACATTGAAGAGCCTCGAAACATCCATATGTGTCACACCCCGAAAAATGCAGAAAGGTACGGAGCGCGACTTTCATGAGATCACAACGCAAGTTCATAATGAACGACCATTAAATGGTGTCGTTTGAAAATACATTTATAAAATAGCGTTATTTGATAAGTTGAGACGAAGTATTTGGAAGGAAATTGTACTTGAGAAATAACAACCACTTAACGTGTCATTTTAAAATATATATTGAAAGATAACGTTGTTTAGAAATTTAGAAACAACATATGATATGAAATCGTTTGTCAAAAACTTTAAGTTGTCATTAGGATAACATAATTAGAAACATGTCTTTAGCAAATTGACGGAGCATTCCTAAGGCATGATGGGTGGGGCAAGTTCTTCATATAGCATGTAGCGTCAAGCAATCCAACACATAAAGCGATCATCTAATACCTGAGAATGCATGCTAAAATGGGTCAACAATAATGTTGGTGAATTCATAGGTGTAAGTAAAAAAAACTTTTGCATGGAACCACAAGATTTAAGTGCGACCATTGCAATCCCGCAATGTCGTGTAGCCATTGCTCAAAAACAATGCTAAGAAACATAATGTGTATATATTGTACTAAGCTCATGAATTGAAACTCGACGGTAATAAGTAACATTGTGCCTCAGCAAGTATTTGATCCGTAATACTTGGGAATCCAAATATGAATGCATTCGTTCGACCATCACCGGTCAAGTTGGTGCGACCAACCCGAATGGGGGTGTCAACCCAAATAGTACTATTCATCATATCACGTTTAAATCCATAACTAACAATTCATGATGGGAGGACTTTAATGGGATCAAGTGACTTAGACAATCATCATATACATAATTTTGGTACTTGTGTTCCACATGTAAAATATAGAGCATGCATCTCACCCAAAATAGTACTATTCATCATATCACGTTTAAATCCATAACTAACAATTCATGATGGGAGGACTTTAATGGGATCAAGTGACTTAGACAATCATCATATACATAATTTTTGGTACTTGTGTTCCACATGTAAAATATAGAGCATGCATCTCACCCAAAATAGTAAGAAAGTGTGGGCTATGAACTCACCTTAGTTTCAAGTAGCAACAATTTGCAAATAGAGAATCTTCTTGAATGTGTTAACCTATAGAAATAAAATATAAACTTGTCTTAACAATCTATGCTATTATGTTCCTAAGGAATTTCCCTCATTCTTCCAAATAATATTGTTGTAATACATTTTATAAAAATGTTTTCTTATGTGATAATCGTTAGGGTTGTCGACGTGCTAGTCGGTGTTGGTCTTTTCATGGGTTTATATATATTAACATATATATAATATTAATATAATATAATAGTAATAATAATAATAGCAATATTATGACTATTCTCCCACACAACCTATACACGTGAAATGGCAAAGAAGTATGGTTGCGTGTTGAAATGAATCATAACATGGCATTCGCGATCATTCTCCCTCACAACCCATACGAGTGCACCGGTTTCCATAATAGGAGTTGGGCAATTGTCAATTAAGTATGGTTGTGAGTTGGAATAACCACGGATTAAAAGTATATAAATATAAATATGTCACCGCACAACTTTGCACCAACATTCTAAATAGAAGATGGACATGGTGGGTCAATATATAAATATAAATATATTAGTATACGTCATGAGAGCACCCGAAGCGTGCTAAGTTACCGCACACTTTGCACCGACGTCCTAAATAGGATTTGGGCATGGTGGGTCAAGTTATATTAGTAGATATATATATACGTATATAATATATATAATATATATATATATACATACATAGGCATTTAATGGGCATTTAACTAGCACGTTTTCCAAGCTTCACCAACATCGATTATCACAACAATGATTATACTTAAAGCATGCTTGCATGTTTCCAAGAAAAAGATTAGTCATTATGCATGTTTGGGATTTATGTCATAAAGGTATTACTTGGAAGAGGGAACATTCATTTAGGAAATATACAACAATTAAATGCATGTAATGATTATTAACCAAATTAATTAGTTTAATTAATTTATAAAAATTTCCCAAAAAGACAGTTTAATATTTCCAAGATACACTTATGTTTTCAATGAGTTATAATGATAACTAAAGGTCACATGCAAGTCTTTTTAGATTAGAATTTGAAAAGCCATATTTGAGTTTTGATGCATTATGTTTCGGCCGAGATACCATAGCTAAAAGAAAATTGATTTTTGATTTTTGGACAGCCCCTGGGTCGACATTTCAGTCACCAACACAGTGGCAAAGTAGTGGTGGTTCGTGGTGGTGATGTAAGGGGGTGAAAGGTGGTGGTTTGTGGTGGTTTCGACCCGTAACCGAAACTAAAAACACCAAGACTTAGCATGGCCGAAAATCAATACTATAAAAGGCTTAAGGACAGACAAACAACCTGTTTTGAAGGTTAAAACAAATCTGTGATGGCGGCTGGTGGTGGCTGGTCGCGGTGGTTAGTGACTGCGAGAAACAAAACAAATAAGAAAAACGTTTTTAGGGTTTGTGACATGAAAACTAAGCATGGGCAGCCATGTAATCGACCTGTTATGATACCTGCACGCTCCTCCTTCTTCCTGGGTGGTCGTGAGGTGGTGCTGGGGTGGGGGTGCGCGGCTGCCGGAGAGAAAAAGAGAGGAGGAAAGAAAAGGTTATTAGGGTTTTTAGAGTGAAAGAAGAAATGGGTTAGTAAAAGTGAAACGACTCGACTCGGTTTATGAAAGAAACAAAATTTATTTTTATTATTTTTTTTTTCCAGATTATCCCCACTGCGGCGCAGTGGGGCTAAACCTGCCCACTGCGGCGCAGTGGGTACCTGCTGCCCAGTTTTTCCAAAACTTCATCTTGACACTTAAAATCAACTTGTAACTTCCCAACTCAAAACCAAACTTCATAATACAACATTTCTAAGTTCAAACAAGTTTTAGACACGGAAATAAGCATAACAAAAGTATCGTTTGACCAAGCATTCATTTTACAACCAAACGGGTCATTTTACCCAAGTTGACACATTACAAATGACGACGTACAAAATTAGAAATTTCGGCATGACCCATTCGTAAAATCATCATCCAAACCTGTTACGGATTATTTAGATTTTCCAAAAACACATTTAACCATAAACATTACATTACTACTACAAAACGACCCATTACAAGAACCAAAACTCAAATCTAGCATTTGACATCATAATGACTTTACCAAAATGATTTAACAAGTGTACCATGAGCCAATAGATCCAAGGGGGTCACTAAGGGTCCTATTATCAATACCATTATCCGCATTTAGCTAAAGCAATCAATATCCATAAAGCATCTTCAACTTCAATCTTTACATTACTTAACTTTCTTCCGCATCCGGGACAACCTATAAAAAGGGTAAACAACTAAACAGTAAGCAAAGCTTAGTGAATAATCTTGCATACGTTTATACATACGAAGGAGGGCAAAGTACAAGGACTATCACAAGTAACCTATAACATCGTCATGTCACATTTACTTGCTCACCTTGCACACTAAACACATATATGGATTAACAACTTCGACATGGTGGTCTTTCCACACATGGATAATCAACTTCACATGGTGGTCTTTCCACACATGGATAATCAACTTCAACATGGTGGTCTTTCCACACATGGATAAACAACTTCAACATGGTGGTCTTTCCACACATGGATAAACAACTTCAACATGGTGGTCTTTCCACACATGGATACCAACATAACATAAAAGTATGCAAATATACTCACCTCCTTCGCGACCACAAATCAAAAACCATCAAAACCGCAATTACACGATAGTTATGCTTCAACCTAGCAATAATTCACAAATACATATAATGTCGTCAATCACACACAAGGTCACTTAGCCACATTCAATTGCATCTTAGAACCAAACCCATCTTTTATAGTCTCACATTGTTCTTAGTTTGATTTACAACATATTCGCCTCTTACATCATTATCATAAGGCCAAACTCATTTTTATACAAAAAGTATCCTTTTCATTATTCGACCAAGGTGACTTCAAACAAGCATAACTTGAGTTCTACTCAATCTTTTTAGGTGATTCCAGTGGCCAAATTTACTTAACACACTTAGGTACATTTCATCTTTAGAGACCAACATGTTAATTATCCCTCAAGAGTGACTTCTGATCGTTTTAAAAACACAAACAGTTGCTGTCCTTACGCACAAAACAGATTTGACCTTACCGACTTCAAATAATCGTAACTTGAGTTCTACAACATATTTTGACCTCATTCCAGTTGCCACTTCAACTTAACACATTTAGGTACATTTTATGTTCAGTGATCAAGACATGAATTTACTCATAAGAATGTGTTTTACTCGTTTTAATAACAGACGAAAAATCAGTTTTACTGAAAGATCAGCATGACGACCCTGAATTCAAAAATTCATATCTAGAGTTCTACTTCGTCTTTTTAACCCATTCCAGTGGCAAATTTGAGATAACACAATAACCTACATTTTCTTTTTAGGACTCAACAAGTGAAAAATCTGATAAAGCAAAGTTTTTCCCATGACAAGGTCAGAAATCAGAACTGTCACAGTTTTCATTTTCACTAACAATCATCAAAATTTTCATGCACCCAACTAGAAACCCCCAATTTGATTAAATTACAAGAACCCTAACTTATGTTATGGCAATTAACTCATATATATAAAAACCCCAAATTAAGTGAATGCATGAACCCTAATTCTTGAACAAAAATTAAAATCAAATTAGGTTAAAAGAAATTATTACCTTAAGAGATGAAGGAATAAAATCAAGGATTCAAATTACAATTTCTTCTCTTTTTCCTTCATGATTTTCGACCTCCACCACCACCACACTCAAATCTCCACTTTTAGTTTCTTAGGTGATTGAAGATTATTACTATTATTATTAATCTTTGAAGAATTCTTGAGTTGTTAAGAGAATTAGAATTTGATTGCAATAGAAAGAGATGAAGCAAGAAGAAGAAGAAAGCTTGGATGATACTAGAGAAATGGTGACTCACAAAACAAAAGAGTGGCTGGCACTCCATGAAGATGCCACGACCCATATCAAAAATTAAGGGTATTTTACCCGCTATCCGCTATAGGTCCAACTAAATTAACCCTATTTTCAGAAATAAAATACTAGGAAACTATTTTAATGTCAAAACTATAATAAAGGTTTATTTTCATTGGCTTAAAAATTTCGGGATGTTACAACTCTCCCCCACTTGTAACGGCTCACGACCTCGTGATCCAAGCCACATCTAGCAACGACTCTCTAATATACATTAACTCATCGTCATCCTTCCATGCTTCCCTAGCGCTCTGCACTACAATAGTCTTGATTTATCTTCTTCCTGAACGTTACTTCACACAATCCAAGATTCTGCGTCACTTTCCTATTTCAATTCATTTAAAGTTCAACTTCCTTTAAAATACACATGAAACCTTATTTACATAATACTTCTGATATCAAAGAATATGAAAGATACAACGAATTCCCGAGAGTGAGGACAATCTCCAAGCAATTAGTAACCTTGTTGACTTGAACACGTATTCCAAGTTGATCTCGATAAGTTTCTCTCTTATCCACATAAGATTTTTGCTAATCACAATCCGCTTTGAGTTGTCATCTTAATGCGTAAATTTTCTTAGTCGGTGTCATGTCCATATTTCATGCAATACAGCTCCAGTTACTCGACTGTTCTTCAGAGATCAACATAATCTTCCAAGTAACATTCCACAGGGTGACACCCGAATACTTGCGCGATAGTGATTGCTATACGAATATCCTATTACGAACAAGTGTAAATTCTATGCTCCGCCAAAGATCAATTACTCATGCTCACCACACGTCTTAAAATTTTGGAGGATTCTCTCACGCGACCATTCTCTCTAGGGTAATATGCAGTGCTTATTGATTAACTCGTCCATTTTCTTGACATTTACCTCAAAAGCATGAAGTAAAACGCGCATATCTGCCAGAAACATTGATGTCGGACTCCACGCCTCGCTACTACTTTCTCGACATAAAGGATGGCTACAATTCCTGATTGGTGAGCATTCGAATCTGGTAGGGTTTCATGGAGCAAATTCGCTTTGATTCGTTAAAGAGAGGATTCTGAGTTCTATCATGATGTCTAATAAGATTGCATAACTATTTAGAAAATATTCCGTGTGATTCGAATTCTCGATTGTTTAGGTTCTTGTTGCAAAATCTTCACTTGAGTCACCTCGGGGTAACACCAAACTTCATCGACGTAATCTTTGGAAAGAGTTAATCAACTCTTAAAACAGTTGTTCGAAAAGAAAAGAAAACACTTAAGACTCATATGATCAAAATCAAGTGGTAAGTTTGACATTTTAATTGTAAAAACACCAAAAGTTTTAGAGTGAAAACAACTCCGGTGGACTTTAAACCGCGAATGAAACGATTCTTCTTGAGTTCTTTTAGTATTTCGTTCAACTTCTCATTCTTTTCTCCTAGTTCACTTCACATTCTTTCTAATTAATTCGGTCAACGGCGAGGCAATCTTCAAAAAGCCGAAAGTAACGCGACATTTATCACCTGTCAACTACGAAACTTCTAATCTATATTGATGTTGTAGGCTGTCTCCACCTCATCACCGCACTAATCCAAGCCGAATCAACCTCAATCCCTCTTTTGGGTAATCACACGATAGAGATAATTTCACTTCTCTTAATCTGCTCATCCGACGATTTGACAGGGAAGTCTCCCTTTTTATAATATCTCCTTTACTTCGCGTAAACGAACTTAGTAGCCGTGTTGACTTTTAAAATATACATTGTCAATGAAAACATTTACGATAACGGAAACAATTGAGGTTCGTAAGACTCATGAAAATTTGCAAAATCATGGATAAAATCGAAGAGCATAACTACAAATTTAAACTTCTCAAAACAAGTATAGATAGAATTTCCGGAAGCATCTTCATCGCTCGTCTTGAGTTGATGATTAAAAGGAATGAAAATTCATCTTAAAATAATAAGAAGATCGAGTAGAACATGATTCTTGTCGACGGGTACTCTTCTTCGATTGTTACTTTATTGAGCTCACGAATAGATAAACACACGCGCATAATGTCATCTTTGCCTTTATAAAAAGGATAATCATTCCTCTCGGGAACGATTAGATCGATTAAAATTCACGAAAAGACATTAAGAAAAATCACAACAACAAGAGTATTCTTCGTAGACCGTGGTTTCCATTCGGCGTCAATGATACAAATATAAAAGACCCGACTACCATACAACGATTATCAAAACGCACGAGCAAAAGTACCAACATGAATCGACCGTTTCCTTTCTTCCGCCAAAGGCAATTATATTCTATCAAATAAGGATATTCAACTAGGTCGCCTTCTCCTCCCACGAATTTCGGCATCGTTCACACTTAACCAACCCATTCTCAACATTGCACTACACGCTTGCGAAGGAAGAGAAAAACAATTTGGCTCGAAGGATTTCCGATTAGGTTTCTAACTCTTATAACTACCATACTTATCAATTACGAATTCATTATTACCATATTATCTTCATGTTCTTACTATGCCAATTTCATCTTAACTTTTATCATCATGCATCAAGTAGTCAAATACTCATTCAAGAAAAACAAGTGAATCAAAGTCAAAATCACATTTACCATACTCAGTATGGTCCTTTATCCACACACATAAATAATCATCGTTATATTAGAATTTCTAATCCCTACGACTTTATATCAATATGTAACATGCATTCATTACATTAAACTTGCCAATTTAAACATGTTACTACTCACTTACTTCTTCTTATACTTCGCATGGTCTTTCAACATATATTCTACGCAAACTTAATTAGACTATGAGTCTCCAACTCTACAACCTTATATTAACACACATAATGTGCCTTCATAACATTAATCAGTCAATTAAATCACATTACTGCACAACTGATTCTCATCGCCATATCTCGTATGGCCTTCTTAACACAATAATGATGCCACGGGTCTCACTACCCAATGGTCTTATACTAAAATAATACTATGCCATGGGTCTCACTACCCGATGGTCTTATACTAAAAATAATACTATGCCATGGGTCTCACTACCCGATGGTCTTATACTAAAAATAATACTATGCCATGGGTCTCACTACCCGATGGTCTTATACTAAAAATAATACTATGCCATGGGTCTCACTACCCGATGGTCTTATACTAAAAATAATACTATGCCATGGGTCTCACTACCCGATGGTCTTATACTAAAAATAATACTATGCCATGGGTCTCACTACCCGATGGTCTTATACTAAAAATAATACTATGCCATGGGTCTCACTACCCGATGGTCTTATACTAAAAATAATACTATGCCATGGGTCTCACTACCCGATGGTCTTATACTAAAAATAATACTATGCCATGGGTCTCACTACCCGATGGTCTTATACTAAAAATAATACTATGCCATGGGTCTCACTACCCGATGGTCTTATACTAAAATATCACAACTCATTCGCATACTTCCAATATTCATCAATTAATCAGCATACTTTTTCTTTATAAGCGACAAATCATCTCTTAAACTTACAATTCATTTCAAAATTTCACTTTTACTACCTCGTAACCGATTATTCATGCAAAACTTATGCTCTATTACCTTCGCGTATCAACAAGCAAATACACGTCATCATCATTCCACGTTTACCATGTATTTATCATTCTCATTTCTTTACATTCAGCACATGGCATATTAAACTCAAAAATTAACTCAAATTTTCAATCAAACTTACAACTCAACAAGCAAAAAAAATACAAATAAAATCACATTGCCAAGCAAGGTCTCCAACCTACAGTTCCATAATAACATACTTCCATATTTAACGGACTTAACTTGAGCTATTATAATATGTGATCATAATAACGCTGCAGTCATTATGATGATTACTTATTATAACACCTCAAGTGAACTGCGCTAAATACTTCCATATGTCACCAGAAATAAAATACCTAAATCCCTTAAACCACGTCTCTGATACCACTTGAAACGACTCGACTCGGTTTATGAAAGAAACAAAATTTTTTTTTTTTTCCAGATTATCCCCACTGCGGCGCAGTGGGGCTAAACCTGCCCACTGCGGCGCAGTGGGTACCTGCTGCCCAGTTTTTCCAAAACTCCATCTTGACACTTAAAATCAACTTGTAACTTCCCAACTCAAAACCAAACTTCATAATACAACATTTCTAAGTTCAAACAAGTTTTAGACACGGAAATAAGCATAACAAAAGTATCGTTTGACCAAGCATTCATTTTACAACCAAACGGGTCATTTTACCCAAGTTGACACATTACAAATGACGACGTACAAAATTAGAAATTTCGGCATGACCCATTCGTAAAATCATCATCCAAACCTGTTACGGATTATTTAGATTTTCCAAAAACACATTTAACCATAAACATTACATTACTACTACAAAACGACCCATTACAAGAACCAAAACTCAAATCTAGCATTTGACATCATAATGACTTTACCAAAATGATTTAACAAGTGTACCATGAGCCAATAGATCCAAGGGGGTCACTAAGGGTCCTATTATCAATACCATTATCCGCATTTAGCTAAAGCAATCAATATCCATAAAGCATCTTCAACTTCAATCTTTACATTACTTAACTTTCTTCCGCATCCGGGACAACCTATAAAAAGGGTAAACAACTAAACAGTAAGCAAAGCTTAGTGAATAATCTTGCATACGTTTATACATACGAAGGAGGGCAAAGTACAAGGACTATCACAAGTAACCTATAACATCGTCATGTCACATTTACTTGCTCACCTTGCACACTAAACACATATATGGATTAACAACTTCGACATGGTGGTCTTTCCACACATGGATAATCAACTTCAACATGGTGGTCTTTCCACACATGGATAATCAACTTCAACATGGTGGTCTTTCCACACATGGATAAACAACTTCAACATGGTGGTCTTTCCACACATGGATACCAACATAACATAAAAGTATGCAAATATACTCACCTCCTTCGCGACCACAAATCAAAAACCATCAAAACCGCAATTACACGATAGTTATGCTTCAACCTAGCAATAATTCACAAATACATATAATGTCGTCAATCACACACAAGGTCACTTAGCCACATTCAATTGCATCTTAGAACCAAACCCATCTTTTATAGTCTCACATTGTTCTTAGTTTGATTTACAACATATTCGCCTCTTACATCATTATCATAAGGCCAAACTCATTTTTATACAAAAAGTATCCTTTTCATTATTCGACCAAGGTGACTTCAAACAAGCATAACTTGAGTTCTACTCAATCTTTTTAGGTGATTCCAGTGGCCAAATTTACTTAACACACTTAGGTACATTTCATCTTTAGAGACCAACATGTTAATTATCCCTCAAGAGTGACTTCTGATCGTTTTAAAAACACAAACAGTTGCTGTCCTTACGCACAAAACAGATTTGACCTTACCGACTTCAAATAATCGTAACTTGAGTTCTACAACATATTTTGACCTCATTCCAGTTGCCACTTCAACTTAACACATTTAGGTACATTTTATGTTCAGTGATCAAGACATGAATTTACTCATAAGAATGTGTTTTACTCGTTTTAATAACAGACGAAAAATCAGTTTTACTGAAAGATCAGCATGACGACCCTGAATTCAAAAATTCATATCTAGAGTTCTACTTCTCTTTTTAACCCATTCCAGTGGCAAATTTGAGATAACACAATAACCTACATTTTCTTTTTAGGACTCAACAAGTGAAAAATCTGATAAAGCAAAGTTTTTCCCATGACAAGGTCAGAAATCAGAACTGTCACAGTTTTCATTTTCACTAACAATCATCAAAATTTTCATGCACCCAACTAGAAACCCCCAATTTGATTAAATTACAAGAACCCTAACTTATGTTATGGCAATTAACTCATATATATAAAAACCCCCAAATTAAGTGAATGCATGAACCCTAATTCTTGAACAAAAATTAAAATCAAATTAGGTTAAAAGAAATTATTACCTTAAGAGATGAAGGAATAAAATCAAGGATTCAAATTACAATTTCTTCTCTTTTTCCTTCATGATTTTCGACCTCCACCACCACCACAATCAAATCTCCACTTTTAGTTTCTTAGGTGATTGAAGATTATTACTATTATTATTAATCTTTGAAGAATTCTTGAGTTGTTAAGAGAATTAGAATTTGATTGCAATAGAAAGAGATGAAGCAAGAAGAAGAAGAAAGCTTGGATGATACTAGAGAAATGGTGACTCACAAAACAAAAGAGTGGCTGGCACTCCATGAAGATGCCACGACCCATATCAAAAATTAAGGGTATTTTACCCGCTATCCGCTATAGGTCCAACTAAATTAACCCTATTTTCAGAAATAAAATACTAGGAAACTATTTTAATGTCAAAACTATAATAAAGGTTTATTTTCATTGGCTTAAAAATTTCGGGATGTTATAGAAAGAGACCCTTACACAAGCTTCTTACCTTTCCTCGGCGTGAATGGAGTGGAATCGTGGTGACTGGAGGCCGGACAGCAGCAGCGGCGGCGGCTGGACGGTGGAGCAGCAGTGGCAGCGGCGGGGCTGTGGTGGTGATGAATTTGGGTGCTTAAGAGTGCAGAAAACCCTAGAGGGTTGATGGGGATGGCTGCCGGGTTTGATTTCCGGCGAGATGGGGGTGGCAGGCGGCGGTGGTGAGGCTGGAGGAGGGTGGCCGGCGGTGGGGAGAGGGAAAGGTTGAAGAAGATGAATAGTTTCTTGTAGTTAGTTGTTTTTGTCCTTTTGTTTTTAGTTTATTCACGTGTGTGTGTTTCCTACGTACAAAAAAAAGAAAAGGAAGTGGAAGTCTTTAGGCTTTTATATTGCTAGGAACATGGGCTTGAATCTTGGGTTGGGGCTTGGGCTATTGGATCCGAAAATTGACATGGGTTAAGGATTGGTGGGCTTATTTGACTAGTTAATTCATTTAGCCCTTTTACATTTACATTATCTTGTTAGTCCATCTATCTTTATAATTATTTTACATATGATTATATATACTTTTAGTTAGGAAACTAAAAATAATATGTCATGTTTTCATAATATATATATTTATAAATTATGTAGGATATCCTTGAATACACAAATGTGTCCTTTTAGTATTTAGCAAATATATATCAACATATATATTTCATATGAGAGTTTTCTAACGTATAAGCATCCCAACTAGATATATTTCTCACATAAAAATCATGTATCACAAAAATGCATAATATGGAGGTCTTACTTGACCAGTTCATCAATCCGATGATTGTGTGTCGGCATCGTTATTTATAACGACGTTGGATCATGTTGACACATAGGAAGTTCAAACACCAAATATTTAAACTGAGCTTTCTAAAAATAGATCATGTAATAGTAAACTTTCTAAGTTTAACAAATCGAAATTTTGCGGGTGTCACAATATGTGACTCCATAATGGCACAAACATTCAAGTGATACTCATTGACCACCTGACGAACCTCCTTTTGTTTCAGAGGGCGGTTCAACCCCCTTATGTTCCAGGATGCTAAACTACCCATTTAACACTCCTTTACCGGGAGTGCTTGCCCCCTCAGATTTAGATGGAACCGGCTTATCACCCATAAACTTAGATGTTTCAGTTTCTAATTCAATTACAATTTCATCCTCATCATCTGAGTCGATCATTTGTTGCGTGATCGTTTTCTGTTTTTCAGCATCCTCTTTGATTTCTTTTTCACTTCGTTCAACTAGTAATGGTTCACTCTCAACACCATAATCATTCAATAGTTCATAGGCGTTCTTGGTAGACACAGGTGTGGTTGAAATACCAGCCTCCCCTTGAGTTTCTTTTGGTTTCACAACAGGCCTATAGATAAAGTTTTGCTTTTGTTTTCTGGCCGGGAATCCTTGCTTAGCCTTGCTCTCACCCTTTACCAATTGAAACCCATCTTTATCAATAGCATCAGTTGCCTTAGGACGAGCTTCAATTAACTTTGGGCACTTAGATTCCAAGTGACCAAAGACACAACAAGTAGCACATCTAGGAGGTTGCCATTCATATTCAACTTTCACAGTTTCCTTGGCATAACCCTCCCCATCAATATCTGGAATCCATGACTCAATACACATAGCATTTGTGTATGAGTCAAGCATTTTTGGAACCCCAAGCTTGGTAGCTAGCATGCTAAGACCGTCTGAAAGTGCAGGGGACCGATCGATTCGAGATTCCTACGACTATGTAAGTGCGGAATCCAAACATAATTGTTATTGAGGTAATTGAATGAAACAAACACGAAATCAATAAGAACAGGAGATAAATACAGAATTCCTTTATCATTAGTCGAATGATTACAATAAATAAATCCGTTTACAATACATCTACGATGATTACGGATTACAATCAACGAGACGACTCTTGATAATCGAATAATATGGTGGACTTACGGACTGAGGTTTGCGCATACCTCAGCCTGCCGTGGATGAAATCTGTTGCAACTAAAATCATTACCTAAAACCGAAACCTAAGAACACTATATATAGGCTAGAAATGGGCTGGGCTTCAAACTCGTGGGCTTCCAAACGCGTGTAAACAGTAACACGTGTTTGGTCTAAACACGTGACACTATTCACACGTGTTTAGTCTAAACCCGTGTCACTATTCACATGTAGCAAAACAGCCCATTAATTGAGATGCATCGGACACAAAATGTGCACCAAAATGTGCACTTACACCGTCATCCGTATAGGCAGCAAGTGGCACATTATGAATCTTAACCCACAATGCAACAGTCTTGATATCCTCTTTTTTCAACAATGTCGCCGGAGTCCAAATGCTAAGGAATATTGGCATGTTTCTAACCAACCATGGCCCCCTTTCTAAAACCTCAATCATACCCCTTTTTTCAGCAAATTTAAAGAAAAAGAATCCATTGGAGTTCATCATTACTTTTTGTAACCCGTATTTTTTCCAGTAGTTTTTTACATAATTTTCCACAACCGGGAACGCTAGTCTATCTCCCAAAAAATATCCATATAAAGTATTAGCAAACTTGTTGTGGATAGTTCGGACAGATTCCCTTGGTAACACTATATCAACATCTTCTTGACATACCTGTGTTTCCAAGACTCGAAAGTTCACAGTTTTCTTTGAGCCAGCACCCTCCTTAAGTTTTGCAGCATAAGAGCCCTTTGTAGTACCATCGGTATCCTGATCTACCTTCAATTCAGTAGGTTGAACGATCGTGGCATCGTCATTACCATCCATAACATCAAGCTTGTAAGGTCGCGGTGTGTGCACCCCATCACCAGCAGGAGTAACACACTGATCTCCTCCATTGGATCCATTTTTCCTTCCTCTTCCTCTGGTTCAGAGTACAAGTCGTGTTTGCATATTTCTTTGGCGTAACTACTCTTCTATTCGAAGATCTTCTTTTATTTGACATTCTGATAGTTCAGGAATCACACCACAGAAATTAAGAACAGTACGAAAAAAAACCCCAAATTTCTCAAAATTAGGGTTTCCAATTTGAACAAGAACTCGCGAAATTCTGGAAATTAAGACAGTGGAAGTGTGCGGAATTGAAATCTGGTATAGAAAAGTGTTAATTTGAATGCAATTGATGGTGAAAAAAGTGAAAAATTGAAGAAGAAAAGAATGGCGGAATCGCCATAGGGAGATAGAAAAAGACACCACTGGAGAATTCTTCCAAGTTAGAGATTATTACGACCTAAAATTCCTTGGAACTAATTAAATCAAGAGACATCTTAATTACCAAGATGTAAAGTGTTAATTTGAATGCAATTGATGGTGAAAAAGGTGAAAAATTGAAGAAGAAAAGAATGGCGGAATCGCCATAGGGAGAGAGAGAAAAAGACACCACTGGAGAATTCTTCCAAGTTTTTATTCTAATATTATCTTTGGGATGATAATACATTTTTTTTTAAAATATACTTATCGATTATACCAACTGTTTAACACTGGATTCTTGGGTGGTCTCTGTCTGATGGCTAGTTTCGATTCAATTGACTGACCTGGTTGGTTTAACTAGATTAGGTCATGTGTCAGATATTTAAAATCCACTAACATTATCTATATTATAATATTTGTTCCTTTGCTTTTTATCAACTAAATAATTTATAGCTTTAAAATGTTTCTCTCGTCTATTCGGTATTTTGAACATTTTCACTTGAAAAACCTATAATGTCTACTTAAAATACCTATAATACTTTTAATAAAATCAATTTACAAGATCTACTTTTAATTCTTAAATAACTACACTACCCAATTTACATCAATAACCTACACTACTCGCCGTCGCCACCACCACCATCACCACTAACCCGTCATCACCGCCACATCGTGCGGGTACTCTTCTAGTTAATATGTAGTTATTATCCAAAAAACAATTACAATTGAAATTGAAATTGAAATTTGGATGAAGTAAACCATTTTGAGATTAGAAAGTTGAGACATTTCATTAACAGAGTAATATTACAGTATTTGGATCATTTCCACGCACTAGATGGAACCCATTTGTCCATAAGAAAGATTAACACTTTTATTTGGTGTCTTGCAAGAAAATTCTTTAACAACAAGAATGAATCTATTTTACCGTAGAATTAACGTATCAACTCTCATGTGCATTGTTTGCTCGATTGAAATTGAAACCATCTGACCCAAATTCGGACTCCGTGATTTTACTAATGACTAATGAAAGCTTGTTACAACTCGAATTCCAAATGACTTGTCTGAAATGTTGGACCGAATTTCAGTTATGAATGCAACGAGTAAGGATATATAAGATAAAAAATGAGCCTAACTATCAACCTAATGATAAGATAAAACATGTGACATGTTCAGTGACTTTAATAAAAAGTAAAAAGAATTCATAATATATGTGTTAATATTAGACATATTTTTTAAAACCATTTACAAATAACCTTCTTATGTTTTTTCTTGTCTATATAAAGTTATTTATCCTCAACATGTTATATATCTAAAAAATTCAATTGGAACTCATCCACAAGGACCACAAGTTGATAATCAAATCACTTATAACCAGTTTGCTACGATTCTTATCATAAAAACGTAAAGAAAACAAAGAGTAAACCAAAGAAAAAATAAGACAAAATCGGACCCCCAAATTCCAACACACGGTTTGCTGCATATAGAACGAAATGCATTTTTGGTCCCTGTGTTATCACCTCATTTGCAAGAATCATCCAAACTTATGCATAGTGGCGTTTTTGGTCACTGTGATATCAACTTAGTGGCAATCTCAGTCCAAACAGACGGATCCGTCTATTTTTAACTGTTAAGGACATCATGTGCCCCTCACGTGAGGGGCAATATTGTCTTTTCATATAAACGATGACTATTCTTGCAACTAACCCAAATACATATATCACCATCAATAATAAATACTGTTTTTTCATACTTTTAGCTCTAAAAACATCATCTCTCTCTTTCTCCTCCTTCAATCGTTACTCTTTTCTGCTCTTCTCCATATATATTTCGACAAATCCATACAATAATAAATATACATACATTCATATATTCTCAAATCTGTATGCATAAATCAAATTTTATTTACATCAAGATCTATAGGAAAAAAAAATCACAAATCTATATACACAAATCTGAATACAGATCTATATCTATGTCAAATCAGAACTACAAGTCGCTCAAAATAAAACACAACACTACCGCCGCCAAGAATTTCTACCAAAAAGAAGAAGAGAAAAATAATTAATTACAAAACCCTAAAAATTCTAAAATTCAAGAAGACAAAAGAAAAAACAAGTAGTTGTTTCTGCTGCGGCGGGTGGCGGTGGTTGCTTTCGGTTGTGAGTGTCGGTGGGATGTTTTCGTTTGTGGATGGCGGGGTTTGTTTCCGGTTGTGGCAGAGGTGGGTTGTTTCCGTCTAAGTGGGTGGTAGTGGTTGTAGCAAACGATGGCTTATTATCAACAATATGTTGATGAAGAAAAAAAAGATATTAAGGATATATTGGTTAGGTATGACAATTACTTGTTGCTAATCCAAGAAGATGTGAGACTAAGAAGTTTGGTGGGCGTGGTGCTCGTGCCAGGTTCCAGAAAGTAAGAAAAATAAGAAAAGAAAAATTGGATCTTTATGGGTTTGTTTATTTTTTTATGATTTAATGATGTTTTCTAATGTTGATTTTGGATTTTGTTTTAATTAAAAGCGTTGAAGACTAGGTGTATTCATTTATACCTACTTGTTTTTGGAATATGAAGAATTTGAGGAATTAGAAATATGATCTTGTGTGTTTATGTTTTACACAGATCTATATGATATATATATATATATATATGTAAGTGATTTGAGGATGATGATGATGATATATGTATTTTTGTGAGTTGCAAGAATAGTCCTCGTTTATATGAAAAGACATATTGTCCCTCACGTGAGGGCACATGATGTCTTTAACAGTTGAAAATAGACGGATCCGTCTGTTTGGACTGAGATTGCCACTAAGTTGATATCACAGTGTCCAAAAACGCCACTTTGCATAAGTTTGGACGATTCTTGCAAATGAGGTGATAACACAGGGACCAAAAATGCATTTCGTTCCTGCATATATAATACATCTTTGTCTTTTAGCCAAAAGTCTTGTCGTACAGCCACGTGACCACCCTCTCCATCTCACGTGGCAACCATTGATGACCAGCTATCTACACTAAACGACAAACCCTATCTAAAAAAATTCTCACAATCTTTCTTCATCTTGTCCTTGCTGGCATTGTCATGTTACACGTATGAACGACTTTGACACTTGTCATGATGCATGAGCCATGCATGCACCAAATTCATCTTCTCATTTGCCACCTCATATCGTGATTTATCACTTAGACAACATAGAGATATAGATTTGCATATATCTATAGATAGACATAGTGAAGTTGATTAGTAAAAAAAGCAAGTGAACTCAAGTTGATAGAAGAAAATTAAAATGGCTGTCAAAGGAAAGACTAGTGTGTTTTTTTTCTTGTTTGTTACTTTGGTTCTTGTTTCAGCTACGGTTAGTTATGGTTCAAGTAAAAGGGATCCGGAAATCGCTGTTTGTAAACAAAAGTGTGAGCAGATTAAAGGTTCTGACCAAGATGTGCAAATTGGATGCAAGAAGAAATGTGAAAAATACTTTCAAGAGAAGCAGCAAAGGGAGCAAGGACATGGTGGCCGCGATGATGATTCGTACAACATCATTTTGGCACAAGAAGAGGTAGATGTTAGCAAGATGGTGCAAGAATGCCACCAAAGTTGCCAGGTAATGTGACAAGTTTAAAAATCGCAAATAATACAAAAATTTTAGAGTAACAAAAAGACTGTAAAAGTCAAAATAGGACAAGAGAGTAATATCATATATTTATATAAATTTTTGTATATATAGGGAAGTCAAGGTGAACAACAACATCCTTATTGCTTCAAGCAATGCATGGAGGAACGCTTTCAAGAGCAACAAGGGCGTGAAAGTGGATCATCAAGAGGAAAGAGCGGTGGACAACGACAACAACAACAACATCAACAACAATCAAACAATCCATATGTTTTCCAAGAACAACATTTCACAGCAAAGCTAGAAACCGAACTTGGAAACGTGAGAGTCCTACAAAAGTTCACGGATCGATCAGAACTTTTCAATGGCATCGAGAAATACCGTGTGGCATTTCTCGAAGCCGAACCTCAAACTTTCATTATACCCAACCATTGGGATGCTGATACTCTTGTCTACGTCGCAAATGGTTCGTATTAGTCAGAATTAATTTTTTTTATGGTAGCATAATATAGGATTTTTCTACTGACAGCTAGCTCTGGTTTTCTGATTTCGACTCGATTTACAGGAGAGGGAACTATTAGTATGATCAACCAAGATTCTCGGCAAAGCAATAGCATAAAACGTGGAGATATTTTCCGTGTTCCCGCGGGAGTCAGTGTTTATTTGATTAATAAACACGATACCGAGAGACTTGTTTTGGCTAAGATTATACGTTCTGTTTCCGTCCCTGGCGAACTTCAGGTAATTCAGCGACTTTTATGATCTTCGATTGTTAGTTGACATAATTAAGTAAATAAAAAAGGTTTATAAAATAAGAGGAAAGTTTTGATAATGTTGCTATTAATACAATATTATGCTCCCAATCCTCACATATCCGGGTTAGAAAGAGCTGAGATGTAAACAGTCATATCTTTTGCCGAATCCGACAAAGAGTATTGATATTAACTACATATATGTATGGTTTCAGGCATTTTTCAGCGTGGGAGGAGACCAGCCAGAATCATCGTTCTTCAATGCATTCAGTACCGAAGTTCTTGAAGCTGCCTTCAATGTAAGTACTACTCGTAATTTATTACATGTACTAACCACTAAAAACTCGATATTTTTGGTCATTGATTGTAGTAAATGTAAAACTTGTAGGTTGACCGAGGTTCAATCGAGAAATTGTTTGGGCAACAACAACAACGACGACAACCACGACAACAACAACAACAACAAGGGATATTCAAGAGAGCTACTAAAGAGCAGATCAGATCATTAAGCGACACCGATGAAAGTCGATTATGGCCGTTTGGACAACGAAAACAAGGCGGTCCATACAATATCTATAAAGAAAGACCATCCGTTGCTAACGAAAACGGAAATCTACACGAGGTTGATGTCAATGATTTGTCTGAACTTCGCGATATGAATGTGGCCTTTTCGCTCTTTAACATATCCCAGGTGTGTTTTCAACAAATAAAATACTGTATCCGTCTCGTTTTAAATATCCTAATTTGTCTGTATATTTGATATTCATAAATCTTTTTTGGATATATAGGGATCGATGGTTGGGCCGATATATAATGCGAAGGCGACCGTGGCGTTAGTTATCACAAACGGTCAAGGCCAGTTTGAAATGGCATGTCCTCACTTAACGGAGAAAGCCAGCACTAGAGGCGAGTTCAATCCAACTTATCAGAAAGTGAGTTCCGAACTTCGAAAAGGAACCGTGGTCGTGATTCCGGCAGGTCATCCATTTGTTATTGAAGCCAATAACCAGGATTTAGAGGTGGTGAGTTTTGGGATGAATTCGGATGTGAACGAGTGGTTCCCTTTGGCTGGTAGGAATAATGTGATGACTCAGTGGGAGGACGAAGCGATAGATCTGACATTCGGCGTGCCGGCTAAAGAAGTTCGGCAAGTGATACAGAAGCAGAACCAGAGGTTCTTTTTTAAGGGTCCAGTGAGACGTGGTCGTGCTTTTGCTTAACTGATCCGCGGCGGTTTGTAATGGTTGTTTCAAGAGTCTTTGACGTTTGTAAACTGTGTTAATCGTTACGCTGACATATATATGTTTATATAAATAAAACGCTGTTTTGTTTATCGCATTTGCCTTCTTTGATTTGTTGTGCATCTTTTGTTTAAATGGAAATAAAACAATACTACAGACAGAACAGACTGTTGGGCAATACAAAATTTACCCTGAATCCACAATTGTACAATGTGGATGGTTTCCGACCCATTTGACCCGTGATCCTTTTTTATATGTTAGATACTATTGCAAATCATATATATGTAGATGAAAATATCAGAAGTTTTATTTATCAGAATGAATACAATGTGAATGATTTTTGACCCGTTTGACCCATTTGACTTGTATTTTTAGTTAAATCTAGCAGAACTCATATGACCCATTTGATTTGTATCCTTTCAGATTATATTGTTACCTCTAGTCAATCGTCAATAAAAATAAAAATCTTCGTATCTACGTGAAGATGGTAATAGTTCTTCCACCTCGATCCTAGACGAGTAACATATGTTCTTCTTGAATCTGGTGCGGATAGACTCGACTTCTGCTAAAAATATGCTGTACACTGGTCGATGATCCGAAAATCTAGACTCTCCTCGAACATACGACACCTGATGAAGTCCGTTTCCATACCATAAGATACGATCACACCTTAAAAAAAATCAAATATATTAGGTTGGTGGCCCATTGGTAAGGTTGTTCTAAAAAAAAAACTATAATCCTAAGACGATGGACAACTAGTTATACCATGCAGGAGTTCTTCGTTTTCCTCTAGGATGCATATCATATCCTGCATACCGATCCGAATTATTTGAATATTTGTAAGTCGGAGGGAAACATATTCTCCCTTCATTCCACCCCACGAATACACGTCTGTTTGTATGCTCTATCCGAAGCTGTACCATAAACGAATACATCATTTTTAGGTTACTGCATACCGAAAGATTTTGAAAATATACACACAAATGGCTGTCACTTTAGATTATGAGACTTGCCTGATCATTTTCCAACAAATCTCTCCAGTTTCGCATCTCAACCAAGGCCTTGGCAGACCGATATGTAAGTGCAATTCGGTAATTTAAGTCACCAAGCCATATAACTCGGCTAGAATCATGTGCAAGGAAACATTATGATGTTAGCATTTTAGAAAAGGGCGACTAATGAACTGTAGACGTGGCTAGATGGCCGGTCGGGCTAGTTGGGTAATTGATTAGATTGGGCTTGGGTCGGGTTCATCAGCTAGAAAATCATTTTCTTTTATTAAAGAATAAGTTCTTCATCAAATAAAATAACAAAAACAATAGTTTAAGTCTACAAATAAGGTTTTTTAGGAACTTGTATGTACTAAAAATACACTTCTCGCAACAGTAAACTCATTCTCTTTTTAGCTTATTTTGTCATGGTCGTGGGCAACATGCAACATAAAAGCGGAGGTTAAGGGTTCAAGTCATGTCCCCATGTTCCTTTGACCATCGTGTTACACGATTTACCATGTCGTTCGTTTGGATGGGTCGATTATCCTAATATAGATTTTTTAAAAATTGACCCATCTGAGTTTAAAATAACTTGAACCAAAGTTTATTACTCATGATCAAGAATCGTTTGAGGAGAGTTCTCATCTCCTGTTCCTTGAACACGTGGAAAACGAGTTCTTTTCATAATTTCCATCACATCACAGTTTCTTCTGAGCTCGTCGCCATCCTTCTGTCCAGAAGTCAAGTGACTACATACGAAGCAAAAACTCGTTTGGTGCAACGACATGCTAATTGATATTGAACCCTGATATAGTTCAGTAATACAATTAGCATACTTCAAATATGAAGCTGAAAGGCAATAAAAAACTACCAAAGAAGAAAAAATACAGAACAAAAGGGTTGTAAATTTACCTTGTTTCCGAGATAACCCATTAGTCCTCTACCCACACACGATACTTTCAAATTATGAACATTGTGTCTGAGATCACTCTTTACCCATACTGTAAGATATATCCCCACCATTTTCTTACTTGCAACCAAACAATAGTTGGAATTTTCCGGCTGTTTATCTCTTTCCTCCATTGAAAAAGACTCACAATATGGTATCTGGTCACAGTCTGTGCTATTAGGAGAATCAGTCGGCCCGTTTTCTTCATCTGAAGACCCAACAACTTTGTCATAATCAACGGGTCGGTTTCCAAACATGACCTGATCACATATACTATATCTATGGTTGGTTCTAGGATGGAGCGTTGTCGGCTCACTCTCTGTCAGTCTCATGCTTTGACTCAGTGATTGAAAAGAACGACGGTGGAGGTCAGATGATGCTTTTCGTGTGATTGATCTTTCAAAATCTGATTCCAGTTCAATAACTGGATCAGGAACCCGTGGTGGGGAATGGAATCCATCATTTGTTCCTGGAAGACTGTTTAGCGTTTTCCGAATAAGTGCTAGCCATTTTTTAGCTGGACCATTGTCTCCTGTTCCTAGTACATTTCCAGCATTTAAAGGCACAATTTCTTGAAACCTAATGATCAGAAAAACGTCTCAGACGACGTTTTGTACTTTGCGGAAAAAGAAAAAAAAACAGTTTATGAAATTATACACTAATTTGATCAAGAAAACAAGAGTTCTATGATATGTTATTTTAAATCTTTAAATAAAACAGTTTTTGAAGGTTGCAACTTATAAGCGTTGAAGTAAGACGTTAAGAAACTTTCAAACTGTGCAACCCATTTCACTCGTTCCTCTTTCAGCTAAATACTTTAATTTGGCCCGTTTAAATTTAAACACGACCACAATCGACACATTTATATTAAAATGGGTCCACAATGCCATTTGTCCTCTTTTGAGCTACAACTCACCCCAGAACATAAATGTCAGCCCGAGGTGAAGTGTGCAACCAATCTTCAAGATTCAAATTATTTGTAGGAGATTTACCGCCGACATTCCAAGTAGCTACAAAGATCCTGTTTCGAATTATACAGCAATATTATTACTTGAATAAAACCAATAGTAGTCTTGTAAATAAACAGAATGGTTTTCAACTAACCTATAGTTATTTACATCCTTAACTTGTGCAAGGTCACGATCGACCTTATTTGTTTGAAGACAATCTGCATTTCTCTTGCTTGATCTTTCTGTTCAATTTAAAAAAGGGTCAAGAATGAAGAATGCTGGTGGAAACATGAATCGGAGTTACTCTGTTCATGACATGCCCGGTGGAGAGCTTGGGAAGCCACATGCACTCGGGCTGGTTTTAATCTATACAGTTTTTAATGTCAATTTTAGTTAGAGAGTAAATTACACTTTTCGTCCCTGAAGTTAGCACGTTTTTCACTTTTCATCCATAAAGTTTAAAAATTACAATTTTTAAACTTTTCAACCAGGGCGAAAAGTGAAAAACGTGTCAACTTCAGGGACGAAAAGTGTAATTTACTCTTTTAGTTATAAGAATTTACATAGCCATACTATTAAAATGCGGTAACATAGGCAGGTTGGGTAATGGGTAAGTCGGGTAGATTGGGCCGACCAGAAACACTAAATTCTTAGTTTTATACAAACAATAGTGTATCCAAGTATGATAAAAGTTATTTCTTTAAGCACTAATCTTTTTAATATCTGGATGACCGCATGAAATGAATTTAGACCCGTTTGACCTATTTGACCTGTTTCTTTGTAAAAAATTCTTTTAAATTTACCCGTATGGATTAAATGAGTTAAAAGTGAAACCCATATACGATATCTGTCTAGGCAAAATGAATGAAAGTTGACTTTTTAGTCAAATTGGTAAAAAAATAAAGTCCTATACAGAAAACATTTTTATGTATAGTAATAATACCATGAAACGTACTATTTTCCTCTAGAGGTTTCATTCATGTCCTTCAACATTTCTTAAAGTTATTAATGATCATGTAAAAATTTAGATATAATTAACTTGATCAGTGGTCCAAAAGCAATAAATACTTGAATAGTCTGAAACTACACCTGTTTTTCTGCTTTTCTTGATGGTGCATATTTCTTTTTCAGAAAAATTGTTCATCCATCCTTCATAACTTCCTGATAAGGAAACCCGTTGGAAAAAAAAAGTTATTTGATAATTTCCACCATACATGTAATTGATAGGACATGACAACGACAGAGCTAGCAATTTCGGCTTCAAAATTATACTAACTAGCAATCTTTATTCATAAAGTTAATAGTTTCATAAGTAAAATTATACTGATTATATATCAAAGTTATACGAAAATTACACTAAGATTAACGATTTTTTCCCCTAAGGATAAGTTATTGATATTTAAACTTCTAAAAGTCATAGTGATTGATGCAGATATAAAGCAAATAGCAAGACAATTGATGTATTCCAATATTATTGTCTTTAGTTTAGTTTTTACAATACTTTTTAAACTAGTTAAATGATAAGTTTACAGTTTTAGAATGTACATGCAATTTATACTATTTCAAGTTCAAGCATGCTTGTTATGGAATAAGAAAACATTTTGAAACTGAACAGTTATTTAGAACAAACTAAAATAGTAATATGAACCACTTATTTTGCAACAAATTCAGTTTTTTTTTTCTTCTTTTTTCGGACAACATCATTTCATTAGAATTACTCGCTTGCGAGTATAGATAGAGGCACATTAAAGTGAATACAAGAAGATTACATTAGATGGATCTCGCGTGACAGATGAAGTTGAAAACTAAAACAAAAGTTTAATGAATGACTGAATTATAAAACTTCAAAGTGGAAATTTTAAAGAAACTTACCTCCATTACTTGAACCATCTGCATGAAAGTCTTGAGCTTTATTTTTGACATTAAACCATTTCTTGAGTGTTTTAGGCCATGAGACCTTCACATTATCATCATCAGAAAGTCAAACTCTATAAATTTCGAAACATTCATTGATAAGAACACAAACTTGATATAATTAGAAAGAAGAAAAAAGACCTTGTTTTTCTTGCATATTTCTTCTCTCATAGTTCTAAAACCTCATAAATATAAACACCAACTGTGTAAGTTACAAAAGAAACAATGGGTTCAAGAGTTATATGTTAGATTCGAAGTGAAACATCGATAAAAATCGAATCTTTTTAACTTGGATTAATGGGCTATATCAAATGAACAAGAGAAAGATGAAAGAAAAATTAAAGATTAAATTTTTATGAATGCCCACAAATTAAAAATGTGGTTCTGTTTTGTGTTGAAAGTTAAGCTATAAATAGGAGAAGAAAGTGGCAGTTTTTCTGCATTTGGTTTAGTGATATGCTAACATAGAGACAAATCTAAGAGAAACAACAACTGAGTTTTCTTGTGTCTTGCAGCCTATGCTTATATGACTTTGTGTTTTACACCTATGAGTTGTGTTTGTGTTTGCAGGGAACAAAATGAAAATGATGGCAAAGAAACTAAATAGGGGGAGTTTAAGACTTCAAGTGAATGTCATATAATCATGGGCAGAGACATATGGAGCAGAGAGAAATTTTGGATGGGCAAGATAGAATGCAAGAGAGAGAAGTGAAATTTTAGTCCTTATGTTATTTTTCTTGTGATCTATAGTTCTATACCATATTGCAATGCGGGCCGATGTTGGTAGCGGCACTGTAGTGACGGCGACAACGGGTGGTGATCACGGCGACAAATATTGTAAATATTTTAGGGATATATGTTGACATGTTGTAAACTAAATACTTCATTAAGGGTATTATATGTATATCAAGTGAAGATGTCGTTTAAAATTTTAAATAAGGATGAAGGGTATTTTAGGGTTGGAAAATGTACAATGTGAAGGATGAAGGGTATTTTAGGGTTGGAAAATGTACAATGTGAAGGATGAAGGGTATTTTAGGGTTGGAAAATGTACAATGTGCCTTAAAGATAGACCTAAAAATATGTCTAACAAGAATGATGGACACATGGCATAAGAAAGAAAAAATGTGTAATGTATGTGCCAACAATCAAATGAATTAGACATATTTTTATTTTTAGAACAGCCACAGTTTTATTAATGAAAATGAAACCTTCGGCAAGGCACCGAATGATTACATCAAGAGACTTGGAATAGCCGTCCAAGTAGACCACGAAGAATTAAAAGTATTACAACGGTTGGACAACCAAAGAAAAGATAACGAAACAATCGAGGAGAACACCTCGTAACTACTCGGTTGGCAAGACTTGAAGAAAACAACATTCCAGTGTTTCCAAATTGACCACCACCACACGAAACAAATAGCTCTAACCACGTCTTTAGCATACTTCGTCCTTTGACTTGACCTATCATGACTCTTTAGGGTTATCAATTCCTAACTTGACAAAAGGAAAAAGGGGGGGGATTAGATAAATGGGAAGAACGACATAAAAAGATCACCAACGTCACATTAGTACGGTATCATTTTATCATCTATCTTCACCCTGAACAAACCCGACTCACCTTTTATATATGTTTGTGCATGTAATAAAAACAAAACAAAAATTGACCCTAGTAAACTTCCACCATGAATGGCAACACGTCGATGAACACTGACTACCCACCCGTAACATTTCTCAATATGACTCAAAAAATCGAACCTGACAACTCTTGTGAAAAAAACATGCCTCTTTGTCATTAAAACATTTTGTGGTGGTTACTTGGGTGATTAAGTAGATTCACATCTTCAAGGTTTATGCACTTATGCTTTTGAGATAGATGCATTTGGACTTGAAATGGTTATTGGGAAGTTAAGTGTGCAACATCAAGCGGATTCTATTGGATTGTGGACATTGCATGCCTTCCTTAAAGGGTCCAATTTATAGAAACTTGAATTCTTTATTAAGTTTCATGCATGAAGAATGAGTGTTGGTTCAACGTAGTTTTGGGGCGTTGGGAGATTTCATAGGTGCAATTTCTCTAAAGCTATAACTTTCTAATTAAAGAATACAACAATAGTTTATGCATCTTGCTTACCACCATTTGTTCAAGAAATTTGTCTTTATAGAACCAAAACCAATGCATGGTCCCAACCCAACATGTGTTTCTAAAAATATAAATATAATCCATAGAAAATAATCGGTTCTTTTACTGCCAGTCTGCCACAAGACACATAATAAAAGCATTAAACAAACTAAAAGTTTTCAAAAATATAATAGGAAGATTGATTTGTTTTCAAAAAATTTAACTTAATTTAACGCTTGGCATATTTTAGAAAGACCCATTAGTAAAATACAAGTCATGAAAAACATACTAGTTTGTATTCTCTTATGGGTTTTACTAAACGAAGCTTAAGGGCTTTCGTTAAAATGCATTAAATAATTAAACACTTATCATAAAATTCAGTAGTGAGTTTTTAATATGAAAAAGTATAAAAATTTTTAAGCATATTAAGTGAGTCCTAAGGACTTTATTTAACATTTTCCTTTTCTTATCATTGAAAATACCTTTTCGGATGAATTTACTGTTAATTAATGTAACACATTATTTACTTTAATTTATTTTTGAAGCTGTTTAAAATATTTTCTTATTTTTTAACATGCTTGCCATGGCACTCAAGGTTCTTAATTTCTTATATCCGAAGTGGACGGACAAGCATATATTGAGATATCTTATGGGTTTGTTGTCTTGTAATATATGTCTGTTTTACCTAAAGCTAAGTAGGTAAGTAAAAATACCAAAGTTAAATTTTGGATTAACCAAAATGGGGGAGGTTTCAAAAAGAGTAATCATGGTGGATGTGGCGGAATGTGTTTTGTCCCCTATAAATCTTATAAATTTTATATCTTATGAAGTACAAAAAGGTGCCCAAATTCAGTCTAAAATACATAAACTAAATTATATAATGATTATTGATTCTCACAACTTTTTAAAACACATGTGGCTTTTTTTTTCTAATTAAATGGGAATCCTCCAACAAACCCTCTCATGTAGCCCACTACCCTTCTACTTCCCTAGTGAGGGTTCCACTAGCATTACATATTACATATAATAATATATAATATATAGAAGGTAATTAGTCTGTAACTCTGTATTATCTGTTGTTTAATTCATGTTCTATATTATCATAGTTGTCTCAACATAAAGAATCAAATAAATCAATAATATTTTTATTTCAAATTTGACATTTGTCACTTGAGCTTTATGTCTTTTAATTTTTTTTTATTGGGATAAATTTCCAACATAACCCTCTCATGTAGCCCACTACCCTTCTACTTCCCTAGTGAGGGTTCCACTAGCATTACATATTACATATAATAATATATAATATATAGAAGGTAATTAGTCTGTAACTCTGTATTATCTGTTGTTTAATTCATGTTCTATATTATCATAGTTGTCTCAACATAAAGAATCAAATAAATCAATAATATTTTTATTTCAAATTTGACATTTGTCACTTGAGCTTTATGTCTTTTAATTTTTTTTTATTGGGATAAATTTCAATAGTATGCTATAGTACTAGTATGACATATACTGATATACACATTCGTATATGACAGTTAGGATGCGTCATTCAATGTTATTTGTGTCAAATAACACACAATATATAACTTTTTATGATATTTTTGTCAATTTCATCATCTTTTTAGACGGGGTTTTAGTTCCTTTGAGCTCTATGAGTAATTTAACCATCCTTGGTTCCTATAAGATATAAAAAGCATTATAATGTAATTATATAAGAAAATGCTAGATAAATTAGTATTGGTTGGTGATTTGTCCCTTTTGAATAGTGTCAAAAATTATTTAACACATGAGACACAAAGATTCCTAAGTTTATCATAATTTATTGTGATATATTATGATTATAGATAACCTTGTTTATCACTTCAATATAATTAGGCTAAGTATGTTTAATGATTCCATGATCTGTTATTAATTTATTATATATAATACTACATTCATTTGGTGAAGAAAATGAATGTGCATTAGAATAAAGTATTTTTTTAACCTTTAAAAAAAAATATTTCTATATGGGTATATTGCATTCTTGTTAAGAGTATGAGCTAGCATGGTGATACTGTTCAATTTACACATAGTGATCATAGGAAGTGTAGTCGATTCAGAACGTTCAACATACACATAGTGATCAATAGGAAGTGTAGTCGAGTCAAAACGACAATAAAAGAGATTTTGCATGATGCATAACTTGTTTAGCAGGTCCGTCATACGGTTTTGGGTGTGACATGACGCCAAATCATCCCCCCCATAGATGTCACTCCCCCCCCCCTCCAAAAAAAAAGGAAACGCCTCATACCCGTTAGGCTTAAGATTCAAACGAATACCATAGAAGTATATAACCATACTTTATGGAGATGATCAATTGATATATGCGCATACATATTTATGGCCAAAGTATATTGGTCTATATGAATATGAAAGTAGATTAGGCCAGGTAAATAGGTAAAGGAAAGAACAAAATGCATTTTAGTACCCTCAGCTTGGTTGACTAGGTGTTCGTACTTAAATTATTAAAGGTATAATATAATACCCTAAACTTGGTTAACAAACCCTAACTCATTAATTGATATAATTTATGGTGTTAAACATTGAAGTTGGCATATAATTCAGTTTGTCATAAATTTGAATACAATGCTAGTCAAATCTTTTATCATGATTCGATGATTTGGTGAATGACATTGACCATTATATAAATGCCACATTTTGGTTCATTTTCAGTTGGCTCAAATAGTAATTGACATTCATCATCATCCACCACCATTTATTTATTAGCTAACTTCCATCGTCTTCAAACTAAACACATCAGTTCAATCGATCTCTTGTGAGTTCAAACATTATTTGCGGATATGATAAAAATCATATCACATTAAAATTTAAATAAACTCTAAACACATATATAAGCATAGATGTCACTCTACCTATCACCAATTAGTTCAACTAGAATCTTAATTGACTTATATTAATCGGAAAACGATCTCAACTTATATTATAAAGATGTTAGATATATAGATAGGGAAAAATTAATGTGAACATCATTTGAATTGAAAGAAATATGAGCACCTTTAAGTTATTACTTGGTGTTCATATGTGAATGATATATGTGAACAAATTGGTTCACATATGAATAGATCAAGTTATGTATAATATTACTTAGGTATTGTGAATAGTTCTCACATGAATCTTAACCTATATAAATATATTCAGTAACTGTTAAACTACTATTGCTTAGAGAGACTTTTATTTTAATAGGCATAAAAAACTAACTAAATGTAAAATAATCAGTGTTTATAGACTTGTCAAATTGGGATCTTTAAGAAAACCAATTCAATAACTACCCGTTGGTTCGTTGTAACTGAACCCTATTGAACCTCGTGAACCGATATCAGGCCGGAGCGAAACCGGATTCAAACTTGATTTGGACCAGTTCAACCTGGTCAAATGTTGTTTAGCTTCTGGATTATTATGCTATAACATGGTTTTAGATTTGGTTGCCACCACGTACCGCCGACTCTACCACCTTCACCCTCATTACGTGCGGTCGTATCTCGTGATATATAACACACCAACCCCTTGAATTTTCTAAGCATAAAGTATAAACTATACATTCAATTATATAGCTCCTTAGAAATATAACTAGCAATTAGCAAAAGCATTCATCATATATTAATGATTCGATTCCATTTGATATTCAATGTAAGTTTATGGGCATTTATTTTCCTATGATAAGTCATGGTCAAAGAATTATTGTCGGTATCAACCGTAAGTTTAGCTTGACGTCTTGTTTTGGTCTATACATTACAAGTAGACTGTTTTTATGACATCTTTCAAAATTAAAGCTTATAGAATACGAAAAAAATGCAAAAAAAATAATAAGGTTTGTCACTCGTTCATATTGACATACACCGCTTATTATTTATGATTAATTGCAACGCATACATAATCACGGATTTAGTCACCTTTTAACTACACATGTCAATACATGCTAGTTTGAAAAATCGTATGCTTTAATATATAGTTCTCTTTTTATAAAATTTAAACTTATAACTATGAATTTCTCGTAGTTAATTTCACAAGAAAGATATAGAATATATTGTATTGAAAAATTCTAGATTTGTATTAGTATCTATACATGTAGCTTCGAGTGTCTTGCTAGTTATCTTTTTTAGCTAATAAATTTTAGCCGTTCAAAAAGAAAATAAGAATAACTATGAACTTTGTAGATAAGCTTAGTCTTAAGCATCTTTAACATATTACAAAAAATATCGTGGAAGTATAATAAATATGATATCTTCGGATCGTGAAAAATGAAAATGAGAATAGATAGGAAGGGGGTGGGGTAAGGGGAAGACGGTCCATGAACCTAATAAATTACTCCGATTCAATGGAGGACCATTAATTGGCCAAAATTGATATGAGTCTTAACACACATCAACTGACAACTTCGACTCATGCCTAACTTCTTAATTTACAATATATCTACCAAGGGTAAAAATAAAAGAAATGCACCAAAAGTCTAGAGATGGTTTTTGTATCTATGGTTATGTACCAAAGTTGAATTATACATATAACGATATATGTTTTTTAAAGGTGATGGATGATTTAAGAATTGAGTTTTGATATTGACTGTCATTATGAAAATCTTAAGAATTATATTGTTTCTGAGCAGTAGTTAACTATCATTCTCAATCCGCATCGACTTTTAGGGACTAAAAGCAGACTCTAAATCTTAAGAACATATGATGGTTATAATCAAAATCTTAAGGATGCTGTAAAATTGAAGATATTGCAAAAATTTGGTTGGCTTCCTAAAAAATATCATGGAAAAGCTTTAAACATGAGTCTCCTCTCCTCTTTAAAACTTTTGACCAATAATTGCAGGTAAGCATAAATTTATGGTTTTATTGGAAAGATCGGTAGTGACCCAAGCAGGATTATATCCATTCAGCTTTCACAAGGAACATATCCAATCCTTTTCGATTAATCAACTGGAGTAAAGTTTACCTTATATCCTATCATGATTTTATGAATCACAAATACTAAGGAATGTACTAAATCAAGTTACATCCTAAGTGGAAAAAAAACTCATTATTTTCTCGAATAACTTGAATAAAGAAAGCCTTATCCTCTTCATCTCTCGTCTGTCTAAGTTACAAAAACTATGTAAACTGTTAAGAAACATAATAGTATCAGATGAAATAATTGAGCAAATTGTAAATGCCAAACAATATGTTTTTTGTCTCATTTTCACAAACGTTGTACTAATCACAAATCCAAACATTAATACCCTTGCACATCCAATGTGACAAACAATTGCATTAATCATAATGGACCTGTACACTAGACATCAAACAACTTTGAGACCGTCGGTTTGGTCCCAAATTTTTAAACAAGCTTTACGTGTTTTGTTCATCTCTAGTTGCATACAAACACGTATACGAGTACAAGTTGACTTTAACTTGGATCAACTTCTCATTACTATATATCATTCTTTTCATTTTCACTTCTTGGTAGGTATAACTGTTTCTTCATACTGACAACTACATATTATTGTTGGTTTGCCATTTAATATTATGATTAATAACGTTCTAGTACACAAAAGTTAAGCAAGAAATATAATGTCAGTTACCAAAGTAGAAAACTTATCCTAGAAAAACCTTAAATAATAACCTGAAGTTGGTCCAGCCAATGGGGCCTCAAGAAAACACAATCTAGCCCTACAACTGAAGAAGTTGCTTCAATATGCATGTGACCAACAAGATATCCGTATCAGTATGGGAGAGGGATTGATGTATAATGAAAGATGTGTAGGATAAGATTGTGAATTTGCACTTGTGTCAATCCTCCAGTAAAGAATGTTCTTTCCTTTTTGTTTATTTTGCATAATTTTGTAACTCCTGACTCGAATAATGTTTATGTTTAAATCAACTAAAAATAAAATTGTAGATTGTTTTAATAGCTCACAATCTGCATTCTGCAGGGAACACTAAAGGAAAACAATGCTTTAATCATGCGTATACCTTATGTTGTAAAAGTTGCATTTTACTGAATGCGATGCTAAACAAAACTAGGTTTGTCAACTCAAATGATAGCAGAATATGATCATTAATAATGCCAACATCCTCACAAAAGATTTCTCCAAAATCACAACATATGATACTAGGACACACGGGAGAAGCACACAACATACACACTTTAGTAGAAAATATTACATGCCAAAATGAACTATTGGCAATTGGAATCAAAGGGGAGTTTCCTATACATAATACTGCAGATATTGGCGAGTTCTATCAAATATTCAAGATTATGCTATATTACTGAAATCTGCTATTGTGTATTGATTATATCAGGTTTCTGGCGATTTACATTAAATCAAAGTACAAAATAAGGAAAATTCTTGAAACTTGGAAGAAAAGATAGTATGAAATTGAGAACCCGAATGACAAAATTGGGTCAGCCTGGCAAGCAGCCCACTGAGACCTTCCCATGGGCTGGTAGTAGGCCTGTGACTCAAAACAGATCACACACCCAATCAATTGCCATCACTTGATCAGGTTAAGAGAAGACAGTGCATCTATACTTTTACTTTACACTTCTACAGTGCATTTCTCATAAACAGCTCGACAAGCTAATCCAATAGTCGTCTCATTACTAGCTTTCTACATTACATTCCCTATTCTTTTTCTATCCAACAATACAAATTGACATCACATAATTGGATGTATTATAGCAGTGCAGACTCGTTATTTAAAGTAAGCTCTAAATTTGGTTTATCGTTTCCCTTTTCCTATGAGGACCTATTTAGAAACCCCAATTCCATGTCTTATGGAAAACGAAACAAATTTAGTTCATACAATTAACTACACACAACTACACAAGCCTCAGTTCCTAATACAATATGTTATAAGAGCCGTAAACTACTATCAATGTACTATCATTTGAGCAGGCAACTATGTGAAGAGCTCGATTTACCTCTCAAGTGATGGGCCTGCAGGTGTCTGGCAAGGACATCAGTAACCGGCTCGAGTTGTCTGAAAACCAAATGCTAACAATGTCATAGCTTTTATACATTCCCATGATCGAATTCATACGAAATTCAATCAACTATCATCTTTTCTTTCTCCTCGAGTACATTATCATAACATTTTCGAGACAAACGCATACATTCCAACCAATGAAGAATCTCAGCATTTGGATCTCTTTCAACAAAAACATTATTAACAGTAACTTGAACTTTCCCTCTGTAAACTCCAACCTTGCCTCGAACACGAGCCAAAACCCCAACCCGAACCACATTTTCAAAATTCTTGGCCATTGAGGCAATTGATCGAACACTTGGTGGGCTTAATCGAGAAAAATAAGGCGAAGTGAGCTGGTTCAGCCAGAGAACACACGGAATGGACCCGGTACCGTCATCGATAGTAAACCGAAGGAATCGGTCGGGTTTGTGTTCACGGCTAGTGACAATGCCGAGGGTTTCGACATGGGAAATGATCATTTGGGTGTTTTTACGGTAAAGGGTGTTTGGGTTTGATGGGGTTAGTGATAATAAGGCGAAAGTTAGAAGCTTTCTGTGGGTACTGTCTGGTGGTTCCATGGCGGAAATATGGCCGGAATATAGACGGTGAAGATGATTTGGGTGATAGAGTTTGGTTGTATGAAATTAATACGAGTAAATTACAAGCTTTAGCCTTTAGTTATGACAATTTTTCTCCAAATATTCATTAAACTTTGGTTTTCACTTGTTTTTTAAAAAAAGTACATTTCAGTAGCCAATTTTCTATGTGTTAAGAATTAATGTGTAAAAATCGAAAAAATAAATTTCTAAGTTGTTAATCTATCCATCCATTTAAGGGTGTTTTGGGTAACTTATTAGTTAATTGGCTTTCGTAAAACCCAGAAAACAATTATCTAGATGTTTTGGGTAACTTATTACTTTATTGGCTTTTGTAAATCTCAAAGATTAAGAAGTGAAAACCGGTGGCTCGGGATTTTTTGATGGAGTTTTTTCTCTTGTCTTGGTCTTCGTAATTGGCGGGAGTTTTTTTTCCACCATTTTGCTACCTTTGCAGTTAAAGTTTCGAGATGAATTTAAACGTGTAATTGTTGTATTTCTAGATTGTTGTACTAGATTACTAGCATCTTGCTAGTCGAATTCAACACTTATTAATAATATATTACTTTTTGCTGTTAAAAAAAAACGTTTATGCTTAATAGCTTTTTAAAAGCTTAAAAAGCTAATTTCGAAAAGTATATGGAAGCTATCTATAGATCGAAGTTATTAATAAACAATCAGCTAACCCAAAAACTACATCTTTCATTATGTTTTGATAAACTACAGTTAATAAGCAAATTTGTTGAAAGGAATATAACTTGTTACATCTTTCATTATGTTTTGATAACTACAGTTAATAAGCTTCAAAATGAAACACTACTTGAAGTAGCGTTTCAGGAGCTTTAGTTTTTTGGTAAAGCTTTTATTCTTTAAAAGTTACACAAATATCTCTTGAAGTTGCAGCTACAGCTACCATACCAAACACTTCTAAAAAATAAAAGCTCTAGCTAACAGATTTGCTTAAAAGCTACAGCTTACAGCCACAACTACAAGCTACAGCTACTTTTGCCAATGAAAGGATTAATTTGAGCTTAATTGATGAATTAATGGAGGAATTTAGGGTTTGGTGTGTGTTTTAGTGTGTGTGGATGATGAGAGGTTGAAGATGAAATGGAGAGAGAAAATATTGTTAATTAGTATGTGTTTGTTATCAAAAGGGTTAGTTACAATGTTATTAGAAAAAGGTATTTATATGTCTAATTACAAATTTCACCTATACCCCTTGCACTTTAACAATAATATGAAATGTAACTAAATATTACAATTAAACACCAATTTTATATCTAACAGCCAAACATACCCAACATCATGATCGTGGTCTGAAGACGATGCTTCAATGTCACGTCTATTACACCTTGAAGTTGGTGTGAAACCACGTTATGAGCGTGGTATTCTTTATCAATTAAAATAATTTGTTTATTTTATCACACTTGGGAAATGATATATCTTTTTGATAAACAATCTAATAATTTTTTAAAAACTTCAAAATATGTTAAGTATAATTCATTCATTCTTTCTCTTAATTAATCTTTTCATTCCATTAATTGTTAAAAGTCACGTAGTTAAAGAGGATTAATAAGAGAATTATCATTTCCTTGTTCTAATTTTTCATCTTAAAAATACAAAATACCACAAAAAGTACATCTTCCTGTCTTCGAGAGTCCCCAAATTGATACAAAGTATAAAATAAAAACCGAACTTCAACTTCCCTCCGTAATTCATAAAGGTATGTATCTCTCTGTCCCTCTCTCAAAATTCTTACTAGTTTTAGATGCTAACTAATTTTGAAACCCTAATATCTGTATAAACTCTCAATATATATTACTGTATCTGTATATCTATATCTATGTTAAAATTCACAGCTCTGTGGTAGCAATAAATAATAATATATGTTAGTTGGATTCTGGAAATGGGAATAAGTTTAAATCGTCGTATAAGTTGTCAACCACCATATAACTGCAGACTTGAAATCGAATCCGTACATGACATTTTATGTAAACCTAGCTTGTAGATAATTATGTATACACCCACAGTTTTTCATATATAAATTATGTGAAATATCTTGATAATTGTATGTAACTGTGCCTTTTTCTGCGCACTGATTTCCATGATGTATCATTAAGTATATGTACTATGTTTTACAGCGTTTCTTGAGCTCGATACATGATGAAAAGAACGATGCCATGGAGCGATGATGGTGATTCTTCGTCTGATGAGTCTTCAAGTCCTGATAATTCAGATGGTTCCGATAAGGATCAAGTTCCAAAGAAGAGCGAAAGGAAAAGTTCAGGTGGATCCTCCAAATCTAAAGGCATCGCCTTTTTTTAACCTATCAACCATTGAAATTTCGTTACCTTATATAGAAACGTCTTGTATGTGCTTGCAAAGTCCCTATGGATATCAAATAAAAGAGAAGAATTGAAGGAAATGTTTGCGGGTCAACCCAACTGACCCATGACCTCTCCTAAGCTTGGACACGTAGCTTCTCCATCTAAACATTCATATCATTTTTAGGGTCCCACTTTCAATCTTTGGAATTCCATTTCATTGTTTCTATTCATTTAATCCCCATTGTCAATGTGTTTGTATGAAAGATTTTATGTTATTTGAAATATTTTCTTTGCACCTTTGGATAGATTCGAATTATGTTTCAGTACAATTAAAATGCAGCTCCATTTTACCTCTGAGGAATATATTCGCTTCCAAATGATTCAATAACATATTGTATTTATTTTGGAGTCAAAATAAATAATTCTGGACTGCCTGCAAAACGAGTTATGTATTTGTTTAAAAATCTCGTATATGCATCCCTCATTTGACAGGAACTTTACATTTGGTCGTTTTATGCACTACCTTTATACCGAATCTGACATCAATTAATAATAACGACATCAAGTAGCAAAGTCACGCCCAAACAGTGGCTACTATAACCCATTTAATGAAAAGTGATTATACGATGAATCAAGATCACATAAGGACATTCATAAACGAATAATATATAAGATTCATGTACATAATCTTCTTATCTTATAAGATAGACAATAAGTTCATAAGATAATTAAGCACTACAAACTTAAAGTAACATTATTAAGACAAAAGCCTCTATTAGGCTACAAACCAACTTAACAACACCAGGGGATTGTCGATTTTGCCTCCACTGTAGTTTGGGCTTCCCGTAGGCCCCTGCACCAGTGTCGCCCACGCTAGGATATCGATCAATAACACCTTGAGCATAACCACTGGCGGTGCCACCGCCAATGCCACCAACTGTACCCCCAACGCCACCAACACCAGCACCGCCACCACGGCGGCCACCACCGTGACGGCCCCCTCCGCCACCACCACGACGTCCACCAAGTCCCGTAGCTTGAACGAACGTGCCATCACTCACATAATTTTCACATGCAACCAGGTTGTTGGTGACCAACAAAAACAACAAAATAAAGCTGATCATCTTCATGTTGTTGTAAACTTCAATTATATTAAAATGTTACTCGTAAAAAGAACAAATCATATGGCCCTATATATAAAAGGGGATCGAGTAGGAAGTAGCAAGTAGTTACCCATCCTTGTTTAACTACCTTAAATGGTTGCATTGTTTTTTTAACTTGTGTAAATATCTTAGAACATGTAAACGGTAATGTTTTAAACAAACTTTTAGATAAGACCGAGCACCCTTTAGCCCCTAGTCGATCTCTAGTCTCGTTTGTGACTTTGTGATATTATTCCTTTCCATCAAACAAACAAACTGTTCATATACAAATAAAATGAACTTTCTACATGTAGTTTTCGAACTATAAAGTAAATTCAATTTATTTATTTTTTGGTATTGGATTTAATGAACTTTATGATATTATTTGCTTAAAAAAAGTAGCATTTTAATTTTTCTTAACTAACCCAAACTCAAAGTGTGTCGATCCGGCATTACTCAACGTGTCACCTAAAATCAAAATGAACCCCACTCCCTTTCGTTTTCAAACTAAAAGTATATATCCTTCCTTTTCTGTATTTAGATTGGATGATATATTTTCGAGTTTTTCTGTTTTTACAATTATAATAACAATGATATATTCTCCGGTTTAAGTTACAAAAACTATGTTAAGAAACATATTACTATCAGATAAAATAATTGAGCAAATTGTAAATGCCAAAGAATCTGTTTGTCTCATTTTCACAAATGTAGTACTAATCACAAATCTAAACATTAATACACTTACATACAATGTGACAAACAATTTCATTAATCATAATACAAACATATTTCATTTTCAAAACTTATTTCGTTTCATCAAGCCAAGACACACTTACCTCGTATCTTTCAAGCCAATTGTCGGATCTGTTTACCATTCTCTTTCAATACCCAACTTTTTCATTCAAAACCAAGTATTACCCGTCGTTATCTTAATTATTCATCATGCTTGTCTCGCGTGTTTCTCATTCTTCGTAAATCAATTATGTTGTTTTCTTCAGTGTGGATTTAAAGAAGGAAACGAATTTGTCTGTGTCATTGCGACTATAACAAGAGTGAAAACATTTTTGGCTTCTCAATATAGAGAGTAAGTTTGATTGATGATGATACCGAGTATAAATTTTTGTGTTGTGTGGTGAATCTAGTTATATAGATCTTGTATATATATTGAGCATCTATCAAAATGATCCACTCCCTTTCGTTTTCAAACTAAAAGTATATATCCTTCCTTTTCTGTATTTAGATTGGATGATATATTTTCGAGTTTTTCTGTTTTTACAATTATAATAACAATGATATATTCTCCGGTTTAAGTTACAAAAACTATGTTAAGAAACATATTACTATCAGATAAAATAATTGAGCAAATTGTAAATGCCAAAGAATCTGTTTGTCTCATTTTCACAAATGTAGTACTAATCACAAATCTAAACATTAATACACTTACATACAATGTGACAAACAATTTCATTAATCATAATACAAACATATTTCATTTTCAAAACTTATTTCGTTTCATCAAGCCAAGACACACTTACCTCGTATCTTTCAAGCCAATTGTCGGATCTGTTTACCATTCTCTTTCAATACCCAACTTTTTCATTCAAAACCAAGTATTACCCGTCGTTATCTGATCATGTGAACGGATTAGATATTTCAAGAAAGTTTGTTTGTGACTCTTATTGTTACAAACACGTGACATCTTTTTGAGTTCAACAATCTGATTAGTTTGTTTGTCATTATTCACAAGGCTACAAATATATTTTTTTTAGGGGATAGTTCTTATAAGGGTTAAGTGCACGGAAATGTAATCAACTAAGGCCGAAAAGTTATTGTGTACATGAACTTACAAAAGGTTTATTGTATACATGAACCCTTAAAAAAAGGTTATAGAAAACACGTTTTACCTGCTATAACGTTAGCCGGTAACCCTTTACATTTTCCCACATTTTTTGCTTACGTGTACCGCACAACGTTTATATTTTAATAAATTAATAAAAACGAAAGATATATAAATATGTATATACTGCTATTCACACACATAGTTACACACACACACAAACACACACAAAACACACACTAAAACGCGATCGTTCGTTTTGAGGCTTGAAATCCAGAATTCCGGTCCGATCAATGACATAAAACATTTTATCTACACAATCTAAGGTATTTTATCACTATCTATGCTAATAATCGATCTCAGTAATTGTTTTTTGCTTCAGAAAACCCTAAATTGAAACAGTAAAATTTAGGGTTGAATATTGCTTCAGAAAAACCTAAATTGAAACAGTAAAATTTAGGGTTGAATATTGCTTCAGAAAACCCTAAATTGAAACAGTAATTTGGTTGATATTGCTTCAGAAAACCCTAAATTGAAACAGTAAAATTTAGGGTTGAATATTGCTTCAGAAAACCCTAAATTGAAACAGTAAAATTTAGGGTTGAATATTGCTTCAGAAAACCCTAAATTGAAACAGTAAAATTTAGGGTTGAATATTGCTTCAGAAAAACCCTAAATTGAAACAGTAAAATTTAGGGTTGAATATTGCTTCAGAAAACCCTAAATTGAAACAGTAATTTGGTTGATATTGCTTCAGAAAACCCTAAATTGAAACAGTAAAATTTAGGGTTGAATATTGCTTCAGAAAACCCTAAATTGAAACAGTAAAATTTAGGGTTTTTTGCTTCAGAAAACCCTAAATTGAAACAGTAAAATTTAGGGTTGAATATTGCTTCAGAAAAACCATAATAATCGTTGCTTTTTTCGTTGCCATTATGTTATTTACCTTGTATTTCTTGTAATATTCATAATGTATCGATGTAAGTAACACAAAATCGTATAAATTAGGGTTAAAAATTGGGGAAAACGCATTTTCTGATTATAATATTGATTTATTTGAATAATTTATTTCTTGCAATAATAATTAATTATTTTTAGTTTTATTTTGTAGAAATGGTATATCCTGGACCGTTTCCTATCACTCTACACCACGATGGTGTGTTTGAGTTCATGCCACTTCGTTATGAAGCTGGGATAACCAAATTCTTGAACATTCCAAGAGTTTCATTAGAAGAGCTAAGAAGTTACATTGAAGCTGAAACAGGTAGCCCTATATTTGGCATTTACTACCTTTTAACTAGTGGTGATTTTGGTACTATAATGAGGTTACTTTTAAATGATGATTTGGATGTATTCTACGATGTTGGTGAAAGCTATGGCACCATGCATATTTATGTTGATCACCAGAATATAAACTTAGAACAATATATAAATAATGTCCCTGATGCACCTGAGGATCAGTTAGGAGATGATGATAATCATGAAGTTGTAGAGCAGGTTGAGTTGGTAGAGGATGATGATGATCATCAGCCTCCCCCTGAGGATGATGATGATGATCAGCCTCCACATGTGGATGATGATGATGATGATGATGATGATGATGATGATGTCCCTGATGCACCTGAGGATCAGTTAGGAGATGATGATAATCATGAAGTTGTAGAGCAGGTTGAGTTGGTAGAGGATGATGATGATCATCAGCCTCCCCCTGAGGATGATGATGATGATCAGCCTCCACATGTGGATGATGATGATGATCAGCCTCCACATGTGGATGATGATGATGATCAGCCTCCACATGAGGATGATGATGATGATCAGCCTCCACATGAGGAGGATGATGATGATCATCAGCCTCCCCCTGAGGATGATGATGATGATCAGCCTCCACATGTGGATGAACCAGATGACTCTTTTAGGACTCCTGAGTCTGGTCAATCTAGCAAACAACCACAAGATGGCAACTTTAGTGATTCTGAAGATGAGGACTATGAACCAGATGAATCTGATGCTGAATCTCTTGCTTCTTTAGATCATCTAAGTGAGGGTGAGGAAGAACTGGAACAGGTTAGAAGGGGTAATCCTATTGCTAGGATTCCCGCAAGTAAACAATTGCCTAAACTTGGTGGTGGTGTTAAACATAGAGAGGACAGGACAGTACTACATGAAGAACATGATGATTTTATTTCCAAACTAGTGAATGCATTGAAAGATGATAGCAACTCAGAGTGGGTTGATCCATTGGAACCACCCAAAGAAGATGTGCCAAACTTTCCCATACATGACAAAGATACCCATTGGAGATTGAAGGAACCCAAGGTATCCAATACTTGAAAACTTTAGTATCTTTTTATACTTTTTCTTGTCAAAAATCATTAATAACTTGAAACTAATTTAATTTCACAGCTTGGTGAGAGGTATGAGGGTCCACACAATTGAAAGAATGTTTGTCTTATTACGCATTGGCCAATGGTTATTCACTGTGGTATGAGAGGGCTTCCACAACTCACATCATTGCAAGATGTGGAGTTAGGCCACCAAGGATAAAAGATCCCAGTCTTGGCAAACAGAGAAAGAACAGAAGAATCAGATGTTGAATCTCTTGCTTCTTTAGATCATCTAAGTGAGGGTGAGGAAGAACTGGAACAGGTTAGAAGGGGTAATCCTATTGCTAGGATTCCCACAAGTAAACAATTGCCTAAACTTGGTGGTGGTGTTAAACATAGAGAGGACAGGACAGTACTACATGAAGAACATGATGATTTTATTTCCAAACTAGTGAATGCATTGAAAGATGATAGCAACTCAGAGTGGGTTGATCCATTGGAACCACCCAAAGAAGATGTGCCAAACTTTCCCATACATGACAAAGATACCCATTGGAGATTGAAGGAACCCAAGGTATCCAATACTTGAAAACTTTAGTATCTTTTTATACTTTTTCTTGTCAAAAATCATTAATAACTTGAAACTAATTTAATTTCACAACTTGGTGAGAGGTATGAGGGTCCACACAATTGAAAGAATGTTTGTCTTATTACGCATTGGCCAATGGTTATTCACTGTGGTATGAGAGGGCTTCCACAACTCACATCATTGCAAGATGTGGAGTTAGGCCACCAAGGATAAAAGATCCCAGTCTTGGCAAACAGAGAAAGAACAGAAGATATCAGCCCCTTGTACAAAAATGCAATTGGAGGTTGTCTGCTTCATGGATGACTTCAGAAAGATCTTTCCAAGTAAAGAAGCTGGTTGATTCCCATACATGTGCAAGGAATTTCAAGTATGGCAGTTTGATTAACTACAAATGGATAGGTAGACACTTTGCAGACAGAATTAGACAACAACCTGATATCAAATGCTCTCTACTTCAAGAACTGGTAATGAAAAAATATAAATGTTTTGTAACACAACAACAAGTAAAAAGAGCTAGAGCATGGGCATTGAATGAGTATGAGAAGTCATTGGAGGAGCACTATGCAATGCTAAGGCCTTATGGAGATGCACTGTTAAGGACAAATCCAGGGTCAACTGTGCAATTAGGTACTACCACAAATCCAGATGGGAAGACTTACTTTGATAGGTTCTATGTGTGCCTGTTTGGTCTCAAGGAAGGGTTCAAGAAGGGATGTAGGAGAATAGTTGCCTTAGATGGATGTTTTCTGAAGTCATCATGTGGAGGTGAGTTATTGACTGCAGTAGGGAGAGATGGAAATAACCAGATATTTCCTATTGCATGGGCAATTGTCAATGTGGAAAACAAGCATAATTGGACATGGTTTCTTACACTACTGAGCAATGACCTAGCTGCCCCCAATGGATTTGAACTCACACTGATGTCAGATGGACATAAGGTATGCAATTACTTACCTTTATACTACTTACAAGTTTAGTAATGAATGCTTATATGATGTATATATGTACAGGGACTGATTGAAGCTGTGAAAGATGTGATGCCAAGAGCTGAGCACAGGCAGTGTGCAAGGCATATATACGAAAACTTCAGGAAACTATACAGTGGGGTTGAATTCAGGAATTTGTTTTGGAGAGCTGCTAAAAGTAGTTACCCAGCACAATTTGACTCTGTGATGAAAGACATTAAAGCTGCTAACCCAAATGCCTTCAAGTACTTGATGGAAAGGAATCCAAAGTCATGGAGCAGGGCATTTTTCAAGACTGATGTATGCTGTGAATCTGTTGAGAATGGCTTCAGTGAATGCTGGAACTCTGTGCTGACTAAGGTAAGAACCAAACCAATTATTACTCTCTTAGAAGCATTGAGAGTCATTGTGATGATTAGGTTAGAAACAATTAGAGAGAAATGGTCACTTTGGCAACATGATATTTGTCCTGCTATAAGAAAAAAGTTAGAAATAATCAATAGTGGAAGGGCAGATTGGTTAGTGATACATGCTGGTGGGAACAAATTTGAGACTAGGAACTATAGATATGCATATGGTGTGGATATAGACATGGGTACTTGTGATTGTAGAATGTGGCAGTTGAGTGGTATACCTTGTGTTCATGCAATGCAAGCAATGTATAAGATGAACAGGAATCCAGAGGATTTCTTAGCCATTTGGTTCAGGAAGTCTCACTTTATGTATGCATATGAGCACTACTTGAATCCAGTTGGGGGAATGGACACATGGTTATCATTTCCAGGTTCAGTTGTGCCATTGCCACCCAGGCCAAGAACTATGCCTGGAAGGCCCAAAAAGAAAAGGATGAGGGCAGCACATGAACCTAGAGTGTATGGTTCCAGGGTTACAAAACATGGGGTAGAGATGAGTTGTTCCAACTGTCTGCAGAAGGGCCACAATGCTAGAGGTTGTAAGAATGAAAAAATTGAAAAACCAGTGGTTACAAAGACCAAAGGGAGGCCACCAAAGCAGAAAGCTAGTGAAACCATGAGTTGTGGCAATGCTGGTCCAAGTCAGAGACCAAGTGCACAAGTAATGAGTGAGGACAACCAAATACCTAGCCAGGGACCACAACCTCAGGGTACTACTTTCACTGCTGTTCCACAAAATGCAAGTCAAACTTCTAGTGTCAAAAAGAGACTGTTTCAAGATAGTCAAAATCCACCAAATCAACAAAGTCAATCAAACAGTAATGGTAAGGCACCAGTTCAGTCAACTCAAGAGACACAAGAACCTGTTCAGACCAAAGCAAGTATGTCTTCACCACCACTGAGTCCAGGCAGAAGAGTGGGAGTTACAAAAGGAGGATACAGGTTTCCTCTTCCTGTGGCAGAAAATGCAGGTATGCAAAACTAATATTGCTTCAATTTGACTCTGTAATTGCTATGTGATATGCATTTTCAAAGTTTAATATAGTTAAGAAAATTGTTACTAATATGCAATGACCTTTTTGATAGATTGTGTTGAGAAACTACCTCCTAGAGTTCCAAAAACTAAGAGGGGTGGTGGAACCTTAGGGTTAGGAAGGGGTGGACCAAGAGTTGCATTTGGAAGGACAATGCCATGGTTAAGTAGTGGGGTGGGTACATCTGAGAAAGTCACTTTTTCTACAATAAGGAGAAAAATGCAACCAAGGAAGCAAGTTTCTGCACCAACCATGATGGCTGAACCACAAGTGGGGACACAGGAGTCAGTGAATGAAGGCACAAGTAAAAAAGCAACACCCAAGAAGCAACAACCACCTTTGAAGAGAAGGATTCCAAGCCAGAGAATATTGGAGAAGAAACTGTGCAGGAAGGAGAATGATGATCGCCCTGGACTCACAGAAGATGATGCTATTAGTATATCGTAATTTGGTTCTAAATTATGTAACTTTGGTTGATGTAACTTTGTACTGTAATATGTAGGTGTAGATGGATGGTTTGGGCAGTTTGTTACCATTTTGTGTAACTTCTCTTTTGTGTATCTTGTAACAAACTGCCTTGTACTTCTGCATATGTGCAGGTAACAAAAACACTTAATTGTTGGGTTTTATGTACCTAACATGTGACAACACTAATCTTTTGTATGTCATGGTTTGATGAAGCCATGATATGTAATGCAGTTGCAGTTATTAGCTTATTTACATGTCTTTTGCCTTTATTTATGTAAGTATTTTCTCTTTGATTGCTTAAACTGCTGCCATTATATTGCATTCAAAACACAATCAAACACTATTGGCAAACTTATAAATCAATCAAACAAACAGATACCATCAATTATTTAATCAAAGCCCATTAAAACACAAAAGTAACTAAAATACATGCATATTACTTTGACAATTTAACATGACCATTATTTCATCAAAACAAAAGCTAGGACAAGGAAAAACATGGCCATAAATCCGGTACAAACATACACAAATCTTTCAAAGCAACCAAACGTTGATTTCACTGAAGACACCTCCTCCTCTTCCATCAAAACAGCTTCCACCTTCATACGATTCTGTGAGTGAAGATCAAACAATAAATCTTTGTAGTACTCACTAGGAAGCTCATCGTCAATGAATCTGAAGGTGGTACAGTAGCGGGTTTTAACCTGAAATAAACAACATGATGACAATATACGAAACCAACCTTTATATGATGAAACCGGGCAAAAAATCAAACTCTTACATTAGGGCATCGAACAAAACGCCTCCCCGGGTTTCTGTTGGTCCAAGATGTCATGAGTTTCATCTTTTGTCCACAATGACAAAGTATATATCTATCTCCTCGATTTGTAGCAGCCGATGATGACGAAGAAGATGCCATGGTGGTGATGGGTGAAGCTTCAGAGCGGGAGAAAGAGGGAGAAAGAAAGAAGGGCGGGAAAAAAAGGGAGGGAAAAATATTATGTGGAAAAAGGGGGGAAATCTGGATTTTTATAGGCAACGTGTCATCAAAACCGGGCCCACATCAAACATTAGCCGGTTTCGTTATACAATAGAAAATTTGCAGGGTTCATGTATACAATAAACCTTTTGTAAGTTCATGTATACAATAACTTTTCGGCCTTAGTTGATTACATTTCCGTGCACTTAACCCTTCTTGTAATTACAAAAGTCAAATTATACTTCAAAAGATCCATGGCATGCATTTCGGTTACATCCCAAGGACCATTCTAGCAATAAGTTACAAAGTCAAATTATACTTCGCGAATATAAGCAACGACCATTCGGGGTAGAATTATAATACCCCGAATTTTTGTTAGAAGATAACGTATAAATAACGATAACATAGATAACTTTTAAACCAAGTTATATAGATAGCATATCTATTATTACCTATAAGTATATTATAATCAGATGTAATATATGCATATTGCTTTGGGCTTAAAAACTCTTTGGCGGCAATTTCTAAAATTAGATCGAGATCTTCTAGCAAACAAATGAATATGTTTAAGAAAAAATGTAACCAACATATGACAATTGTAGACTCGTATAGTTTGGATCTACAAGAGAATGTGCGGGGGATCTATAATAACTGCAACAGAATATTAAAAATTAATAACGCAAATAACGAAAAAACAATTGGATTTATAACTTAATAATGTACAATAATTAACAGCCGAAGAATCATAACGAAAATAATAAGATAATAAAAAGCTTATTCCACAATAATAAAAATAATATATCTATGTAGTCGATCTAGAACATGTACGTTTAAGGTCCAAATCATCTACTCAAACGTCTAGCTGCAAACATTAATAAAGAATACGAAAGAATATTAGTAAGAAAATGAATTTAAATAATTGCAGTAGTATATATTATTGTAAAAGCCTTTTGACAAAGAGAATATAACTTAATACACTATATATCAACATATGATTTATTGATTGATATATCGCACCAAGTACCCACACAACATTTTAGATTTTGCCATGTATAACTGACAAAATTGAATGATGTCTTGCGATTGTGTCGAGCTATGTGATTTTCTCAAATAGTACATTATGCCGAAGTATTATGTGTTATTACCGAAGACATTCTCGTCAAAGATGAACAAGAATTATAACCAGTTTTGCCATGTCACAATAAGATTTGCTAAATCGCGTTCCAATTTGGGCAAAATAGCATCACAATTGGCGATAGTCAAAATCGTATGACTCGACAATTGAAGACATATCTTGCTATCTTGTTGGTTTCAACAATTTATCACATTTAGTAATGTTTTACGTTAAGTCTAAAGTAAAATGAATACTAATGTTTTTGAAGGGTAGTCTATACACACCCACAAATTCGGCAAAAAACTCCCCCTTCTTGGCAAGTATTCCATTATATAAAGATTGTGACCAGAAAAGTCAAAGTACCATACGATCAATGAATACTCCGTATGGTGGGTGTTTACACACCCACAAATTCGGCAAAAAACTCCCCCTTCTTGGCAAGTATTCCATTATATAGAGATGTGACCAGAAAAGTCAAAGTACCATACGATCAATGGATACTTCCCGTATGGTGGGTGTTTGAGTGACCGTTTTGAAAACCGTACGTGTTATTATTCACATGTAAACATATCAAATACGAGTATAATACTTCGGTTTTCAATTTTTTCTAAAACTTATTATTAGAAGTTCACGTATTTTCGAACATATAAATTTGTGCATATATCATGTGAATGAATTAGCTTATTGATGAAGTTTTTGTGTTTTAATTATTACCTTTATTTTTGCTTAATATTTGTGTTATTCGCGAAGTTTATAATGTTATAATTTGGTTTAATTTCACATGCAACCAGGTTGTTGGTGACCAACAAAAACAACAAAATAAAGCTGATCATCTTCATGTTGTTGTAAACTTCAATTATATTAAAATGTTACTCGTAAAAAGAACAAATCATATGGCCCTATATATAAAAGGGGATCGAGTAGGAAGTAGCAAGTAGTTACCCATCCTTGTTTAACTACCTTAAATGGTTGCATTGTTTTTTTAACTTGTGTAAATATCTTAGAACATGTAAACGGTAATGTTTTAAACAAACTTTTAGATAAGACCGAGCACCCTTTAGCCCCTAGTCGATCTCTAGTCTCGTTTGTGACTTTGTGATATTATTCCTTTCCATCAAACAAACAAACTGTTCATATACAAATAAAATGAACTTTCTACATGTAGTTTTCGAACTATAAAGTAAATTCAATTTATTTATTTTTTGGTATTGGATTTAATGAACTTTATGATATTATTTGCTTAAAAAAAGTAGCATTTTAATTTTTCTTAACTAACCCAAACTCAAAGTGTGTCGATCCGGCATTACTCAACGTGTCACCTAAAATCAAAATGAACCCCACTCCCTTTCGTTTTCAAACTAAAAGTATATATCCTTCCTTTTCTGTATTTAGATTGGATGATATATTTTCGGGTTTTTCTTTTTTTACAATGATAATAACAATGATATATTGTCCGATTTAAGTTACAAAAACTATGTTAAGAAACATATTACTATCAGATAAAATAATTGAGCAAATTGTAAATGCCAAAGAATCTGTTTGTCTCATTTTCACAAATGTAGTACTAATCACAAATCTAAACATTAATACACTTACATACAATGTGACAAACAATTTCATTAATCATAATACAAACATATTTCATTTTCAAAACTTATTATTAGAAGTTCACGTATTTTCGAACATATAAATTTGTGCATATATCATGTGAATGAATTAGCTTATTGATGAAGTTTTTGTGTTTTAATTATTACCTTTATTTTTGCTTAATATTTGTGTTATTCGCGAAGTTTATAATGTTATAATTTGGTTTAATTTCACATGCAACCAGGTTGTTGGTGACCAACAAAAACAACAAAATAAAGCTGATCATCTTCATGTTGTTGTAAACTTCAATTATATTAAAATGTTACTCGTAAAAAGAACAAATCATATGGCCCTATATATAAAAGGGGATCGAGTAGGAAGTAGCAAGTAGTTACCCATCCTTGTTTAACTACCTTAAATGGTTGCATTGTTTTTTTAACTTGTGTAAATATCTTAGAACATGTAAACGGTAATGTTTTAAACAAACTTTTAGATAAGACCGAGCACCCTTTAGCCCCTAGTCGATCTCTAGTCTCGTTTGTGACTTTGTGATATTATTCCTTTCCATCAAACAAACAAACTGTTCATATACAAATAAAATGAACTTTCTACATGTAGTTTTCGAACTATAAAGTAAATTCAATTTATTTATTTTTTGGTATTGGATTTAATGAACTTTATGATATTATTTGCTTAAAAAAAGTAGCATTTTAATTTTTCTTAACTAACCCAAACTCAAAGTGTGTCGATCCGGCATTACTCAACGTGTCACCTAAAATCAAAATGAACCCCACTCCCTTTCGTTTTCAAACTAAAAGTATATATCCTTCCTTTTCTGTATTTAGATTGGATGATATATTTTCGGGTTTTTCTTTTTTTACAATGATAATAACAATGATATATTGTCCGATTTAAGTTACAAAAACTATGTTAAGAAACATATTACTATCAGATAAAATAATTGAGCAAATTGTAAATGCCAAAGAATCTGTTTGTCTCATTTTCACAAATGTAGTACTAATCACAAATCTAAACATTAATACACTTACATACAATGTGACAAACAATTTCATTAATCATAATACAAACATATTTCATTTTCAAAACTTATTTCGTTTCATCAAGCCAAGACACACTTACCTCGTATCTTTCAAGCCAATTGTCGGATCTGTTTACCATTCTCTTTCAATACCCAACTTTTTCATTCAAAACCAAGTATTACCCGTCGTTATCTTAATTATTCATCATGCTTGTCTCGCGTGTTTCTCATTCTTCGTAAATCAATTATGTTGTTTCTTCAGTGTGGATTTAAAGAAGGAAACGAATTTGTTTGTGTCATTGCGACTATAACAAAGAGCTTGAATTATTGGTCTTGTGTTTGTTAACAAGAGTGAAAACATTTTTGGCTTCTCAATATAGAGAGTAAGTTTGATTGATGATGATACCGAGTATAAATTTTTGTGTTGTGTGGTGAATCTAGTTATATAGATCTTGTATATATATTGAGCATCTATCAAAATGATATTGTGATTATAACATTTTAAAAAGTTATACAAGTATAAAATGTGAAATGTAGAAAAAGGTATAAAAAACAAATGTTAAAAAAGATTAAAGAAAAACACAAATTATATAAAGTTAGGGGGTAAAAATAATATAAAGAAAACAGGAGGGGCAGAAAAGAAAAGGGAAAAAAAAGAACGGGGCAAAAAAGAAAAAGGGACAAAAAAGAAAAAGGAAAAAAACAGAAGGGGGCAAAAAGGAAAAAGGAAAAAAAAGAAGGGGCAAAGTAAAAAAGGTTATCATCGTGATGAGTTGTAAATATATAATGATCAAATAAGATATAAAAGGTTGTGATAAAAAATGTGTTAAGCGCGATATTGATCGATATATATAGCGAATGGATCCATATATATCGAGCATCTATCAATATGATATTGTGATTATAATATTTTAAATAACTAGATCATCTTTAATACATATACATACAAGAAATAAACAAGAAGGATCGAGACGATAGGTCAATAACTCATAAGAATCACAAAGATAAGCATTGAATTTTTAAAAGGATATAAGAAAGAAAAACACAAGTCCTGTCTAACCATTACTCATAGTAGAAGAATAAAAAGAAGAAATTAAGGATCAAACGTACCATCACTCATAGTATTTGCACATGCAACAAAGTTGTTAGTACAAACCAACAACAACAAAAAAATAATGGTTATCATCTTCATGTTGTTGTAAAACTAGTAACTTCAATTAAAATGTTAAAAAGAAGAGATCATATGGCGCCCTATATATAAAAGGGGAGTAGTAAGTAGTAAGTAGTAAGTAGTTAACCATCGTTGTTAACTACCTTAAATGGTTCAATTGTAAGTAGTAAGTAGTAAGTAGTAAGTAGTAAGTAGTAAGTAGTAAGTAGTAAGTAGTAAGTAGTAAGTAGTAAGTAGTAAGTAGTAAGTAGTAAGTAGTAAGTAGTAAGTAGTAAGTAGTAAGTAGTAAGTAGTAAGTAGTAAGTAGTAAGTAGTAAGTAGTAAGTAGTAAGTAGTAAGTAGTAAGTAGTAAGTAGTAAGTAGTAAGTAGTAAGTAGTAAGTAGTAAGTAGTAAGTAGTAAGTAGTAAGTAGTAAGTAGTAAGTAGTAAGTAGTAAGTAGTAAGTAGTAAGTAGTAAGTAGTAAGTAGTAAGTAGTAAGTAGTAAGTAGTAAGTAGTAAGTAGTAAGTAGTAAGTAGTAAGTAGTAAGTAGTAAGTAGTAAGTAGTAAGTAGTAAGTAGTAAGTAGTAAGTAGTAAGTAGTAAGTAGTAAGTAGTAAGTAGTAAGTAGTAAGTAGTAAGTAGTAAGTAGTAAGTAGTAAGTAGTAAGTAGTAAGTAGTAAGTAGTAAGTAGTAAGTAGTAAGTAGTAAGTAGTAAGTAGTAAGTAGTAAGTAGTAAGTAGTAAGTAGTAAGTAGTAAGTAGTAAGTAGTAAGTAGTAAGTAGTAAGTAGTAAGTAGTAAGTAGTAAGTAGTAAGTAGTAAGTAGTAAGTAGTAAGTAGTAAGTAGTAAGTAGTAAGTAGTAAGTAGTAAGTAGTAAGTAGTAAGTAGAAAAAGAAGAGATCATATGGCGCCCTATATATAAAAGGGGAGTAGTAAGTAGTAAGTAGTAAGTAGTTAACCATCGTTGTTAACTACCTTAAATGGTTCAATTGTTTTTGTTACTTGTGTAAATATCTTAGCACATATAAATGGTAATGTTTTAAACAAACTTTTAGATAAGTGTAAAATTATGTCTCTTACCGTCTTACCGAGCACCCTTCAGCCCCTACCAACTCAACTCTATATACGTACCTTTTTATATAAAAAATGAAATAGTTGTAGTATTTGTAAATTTTAAACTTGTGTCACATTACCTGGCAACTTTGGTGTCATTCTTGCACCATCTTGCTAACATCTACCTCGTCTTGTGCCAAAATGATGTTGTACGAATCATCATCGCGGCCACCATGTCCTTGCTCCCCTTGTTTCTCTCGTTGTTGCTTCTCTTGAAAGTACTTTTCACATTTCTTCTTGCACCCAATTTGCACATCTTGGTCAGAACCTTTAATCTGCTCACACTTTTGTTTACAAACAGCGATTTCCGGATCCCTTTTACTTGAACCATAACTAACCGTAGCTGAAACAAGAACCAAAGTAACAAACAAGAAAAAAACACACTAGTCTTTCCTTTGACAGCCATTTTAATTTTCTTTTATCAACTTTTGCTTTTTTACTATACAACCTCACTATGTCGATCTCTATATATAGATATGCAATCTATATCTCTATGTCGTTATATATGGGATAGATCATGATATGAGGTGGCAAATGGGAAGATCAATTTGGTGCATGCATGCCTCATGCATCATGACAAGTGTCAAAGTCGTTCATACGTGTAACATGACAATTATAGTTTTCGATCATTTCATTATCTCGTTTGTGACTTTGTGATATTATTCCTTTCCATCAAACAAACAAATTGTTCACATATGAAAAAACTAGTCAAATCGTATATATAACTCAACCACAACACCAGAAGAATCAATTGAAAGAGCAAACTGGATGTAGATTGACATAGTTTAGAAAGGAGAATAAAGGGTTTAATACAGATCCAGAATAATACTACTAAAATACTAATCAACATAAAAGGAAAGCATAAAGATCACTCCTCACACACGCTCTACATGGTAACGGCTAAAAGATAAAAAGCGGCTATGAATGTGCAGAGAATGTGATAATCCCTAGGTCTGAACCCTAGGGATATATATGAAGGCAGCATTTTACACTCTGCCCCCCTTGAGATCCAGCAAGTATTACTTTGGGTCTTTATGTCTTCTTCTTTCATCTAAATGCACAACTGGTCCCTCAGCTTTACTTCTTTTCTTTTAAGTCCTGAAACAATAAACAGATTAAGTAAATTACATAATTAAGTTGATTCTTCAACACCCCCCCACAACTTAATTGTGGAATATGTCCAAGAGACCAAGTTGATCACACAAGAACTTGTGTTGAGAATGAGATAACCCCTTTGTGAAGATGTCAGCAATATTATCATCAGAAGAGACCTTAAGGATTTCAATAATGCCCAGATTTATTTTTTCTCTGGTAAAAAACAGATCCAATTCAAAATGTTTAGTTTTCTCATGGAAAACTGGATTGGCTGCAATCTGAATTGCAGCCTTACTGTCACATTTGATTTGAACAGCTTCATGACACTGGACATTTAAATCCTTGAGAATTTTTAACACCCAAATGATCTCACAAGTTACTGCAGCAAGGGCCCTAAATTCAGCCTCTGCAGATGACCTAGAGATGGTAGATTGCTTTTTACTTTTCCAAGATATAAGAGAACCACCAAGGAAGAGACTGTATCCTGTGATACTCTTCCTGGCAGTAATTTTCTTGGCCCAGTCAGAATCAACAAAGGCATGAAGGGTAAGACTGGTGTCCCTCTTAAAGAGGACACCTTTACCTGGTGATCCTTTCAGATACCTAAGCACTCTTAGAGCAATTTTCAGATGAGATTCATAAGGGTCATGCATAAATTGACTCAAAATGTGTACAACAAAGGCAATATCAGGCCTAGTAAGAGTTAAGTAAATGAGCTTACCAACAAGCTTTTGATATTCTGTAATGTTGCTTAATGGCTTATCAGAATCATCACTGGAAGAAGGAACAAAGTTAACATCAATGGGAGTTTGGGATGGTTTGCAACCAAGGAGCCCAAACTCAGAGATTAAATCAAGGCAATATTTTCTTTGGGTCATGCATAACCCATCCTTGACATCAATAACTTCAATACCTAAAAAGTATCTTAACTTTCCTAAGTCCTTGATAGAGAACTTAGTATTCAAGAAGGATTTGCAATTTTCAATTTCCTTTTCATCATTTCCAGTCACTACAATGTCATCAACATATACAAGAAGAGCAACAAAGCCTTTTCCAATAGTTCTAACAAACAGTGAATAATCACTTCTACTTTGAGAGAAGCCATATTCAAGAAGAGAGGTGGTTAATTTCTCATTCCATTTTCTAGGTGCCTGTTTAAGGCCATACAAAGACTTAAATAACCTACAAACTTTATTTTCAGATTCAGAACAGTAACAGGAGGAGGCATCATATAAACAACTTCATCAAGATCACCATATAAGAAGGCATTGTTAACATCAAGTTGATAAATGGGCCAATTATTATTGACAGCAGTGGTTACAAGACATCTAATGGTTACCATCTTGACAACAGGAGAGAAAGTCTCATCAAAGTCTATACCAGCCTTTTGAGAGTACCCCTTAGCAACTAACCTGGCCTTGAACCTATCAACATCACCATTAGACTTATACTTTATTTTGTAAACCCATTTACAGCCAATTGGCTCTCTATTAGGAGGGAGATCAGTAAGCTCCCATGTTCCATTTCTATGGAGAGCCTCAAGTTCAGAATTCATTGCATCAATCCACAAGGGATCTTTGCAAGCTTCAGAGTAGTTTTGTCGTTCATGCAGTTTATTTAAGTTAGAAACAAAACAAGTATTCTCAGAATTCAGTTTAGAATAACAAACAAAATTAGCAATGTTATGCTTAGTCTTGTTACCAAGGACAAAATCCTCAAATTTCCTGGGGGTTCTAAAGGTTCTGTTTGACCTCCTGAGGTCAATAGGCACATTCTGTTCATTCCCATGAGTTTGACTTGAAGTATTATCTTCAAGATTACCCTCAGAAACAATATTTTCATCAGAAGGTGTTGCTGTGAGTGGTGAGTGATCCCTAGCAGATACAGAGGTACTACCAGAGGGATTACTCTCACTGCCTTCACTATCTGTGTAGTGGTCTCTCCTTTCATCATTGGGTATTTGGGCATTTGTTTTCTTTTGATTTTCTAAGAAAACAGAATTAGGAAGATTTAAGGGAATATTATTTGTTTCATCAGTGTGTGAAGATTTTTGAGATTCAACAAGCATTTTTAAGGGAAAGACATTCTCATAAAATTTCACATATCTAGAGAACAAAACAGTTTTATTTTCTAAACTAAAGAGTTTATAACCTTTCTTTTCATTTGAGTAACCAATGAAAATACACTTTTCAGACCTACTAGAAAATTTATCATGATTGTTTAAGATAGTAGAAAAACAGAGACATCCAAATGCCCTAAGGTGGGAGAGATTAGGTTCACATTTATAAATTAACTCATATGGGGATTTTCCAGATAAGACTAGTGAGGGTAACCTGTTGATCAAATAGGTGGCAGTTAGAATACATTCAGACCATAAATAGAGAGGTAACCCCCCTTGAAACATAAGGGCTCTTGCTACATTTAGAAAGTGCCTATGTTTCCTCTCAACAATCCCATTCTGTTGAGGAGTATACACACAAGAGGTTTGATGAACAATGCCATGTTCTCTAAAGAAGGAAAACATCTTTTGATTAATAAATTCACTGCCATTGTCACTTCTGACAGTTTTAACACTTTTCTTAAATTGATTTTTCAGCAGATTATAAAAGCAAACAAAATTCTCATAAGTTTCATCTTTACTTTTCAAAAGATAGACCCAAACTGCCCTGGTATGGTCATCAACAATGGTAAGGAAGGATTTATATCCTTCCCTACTTTGGACTTTGTAAGGTCCCCAAAGATCAATGTGCACAAGCTCTCCCATAGAAGCAGTTTATGACTACTAATGGGAAAGGGGCTTCTGGTTTGTTTTGCCTTATGGCAAGTTTCACAAGGAGAGATGTTTTCATTATCAAGGTTTAGTTTCCCTTTTAGACTGATAAGAACAGAATCAGAGGGGTGTCCCAACCTATGATGCCATAGTTGGGAGGACAGATGACAAACAATCTTAGCATGATTACTAACAAATTCTTTACCTCTACACATATTCTGAAAAATGTAAAGACCCCCATTTTGATTACCACTCCCAATCACTTTCTTTGTTTGTAAATCCTGTATAACACATTTATTTTGATCAAAACCAACAAAAGCTTTACTATCTCTAGCAAGGCTATAGACAGACAACAAGTTAACACAATACTCAGGGACATACAGAACTCCAAACAGAACAACTTGATCATTTAACCTAAGATCACCAATTTTCAGAATTCTAGCTTGGGTCCCATTAGGGTGACCAACAGTGAGACCAAGAGCAGAGATATCATGAACATTAATCAAGTATTTGTCAGTGCAAGTCATATGAGAGTTAGCACCAGAATCCACAATCCAACCATTTTCAGAAAAGTTCACTTTTAGGTTAACATTTGAGCAGAAAAACATGGCAAAATGGGCATTAAAATAATGATTTGAATTGAACAGAGTACCTGCCATATTGGCATGAACACCTTTAGATGAAGACTTGTCATTTAAGAGAGACATCAGTTTATTGTATTGATCAGAAG
>CM067168.1:143311295-143491295 GCA_034093135.1 Erigeron breviscapus
GTTGTCTAAACCGGATCCCCTACCATGAGCCGAGCAACAACGCCAAAAAAGAAACCCCACTGGGATCCTCCCACAACTAGATAAAATCCGAAAATCGTTTTTATCGGAAAAATATGAATATCTTACCACTTGAATAATTAGAAATAGGAGTACACACTACTACGAAATTGATTTTTTGGACCGCTCGTTTGGGACGATTATCATAAAATACCGTTCCAATGTTTACAAAAATAGTTTTTGGAATGGTTTGTAGGAAAATGGTTCTAAAATTATGTGATTTGGAATGGTTGTGGAGCATATAAGTCAAGGATTTCAACAATAATGTGACAGACTACATTTTGCAAACTTAGAATTTGGTACAAGTTTCAAAACACAATTATATTTAATTAGATACAGAATTAACCTTATACTAAAAAACCACGTAGAACAACATACAATACCAATCATATTTCTTTAGCTAATTTAGGTGGGTTGACCAGAGATATCTTCTAAATCCACTATGTGGGCCCCGGATGTGAGTTTTTCTCAAGGTCTCGGGTTCGAGTCTTAGGTTTCTCATCTCAAGGTATTTTTCATGAAGAGGGGGAGGTCCAACAAATCGCTGATTAAAATTGCCTCCAATACATCTTAATCGAAATTAACTTTATAAAAAAGAAAAAAAAAATAGCAGTTCAAAAAGAAAATAAAAAAAAAAAAAAAAAAAAAAAAAAAAAATAAAAAAAAAAAAAAAAAAAAAAAAAAAAAAAAAAAAAAAAAAAAAAAAAAAAAAAAAAAAAAAAAAAAAAAAAAAAAAAAAAAAAAAAAAAAAAAAAAAAAAAAAAAAAAAAAAAAAAAAAAAAAAAAAAAAAAAAAAAAAAAAAAAAAAAAAAAAAAAAAAAAAAAAAAAAAAAAAAAAAAAAAAAAACAAATTGAAAAAAAAAACCCAACTTCAACTTCCGTCCGTAATTCATAAAGGTATCTCTCTGTCCCTCTCTCTAATTTCTTTTATTTCTTTTTAGATGATAACTAATTTTGAAACCCTATTATCTATATAAACTCTCAAAATATCTGTATATCTGTATCTATTAGAATTCACAGCTCTGTGGTAGCAGTAAATAATAATATACATGTTTCATGAGCTTTTCGGTTCATTTGATAGACATCAGAAATAGTTTAGAACAACTTTTATGGAATTGGTATTAGATTCTTGAAATGGGAATAAGCTTAAATCGTCATATAAGTTGTCAACCACCATATAACTGCAGACTTGAAATCGAATCCGTACATGACATTTTATGAAAACCTAGCTTGTAGATAATTACTGTATGCACCCACAGTTTTTCATAAGGCCCGCTTCCATAAGGTCCTCCGGCCAAATGAGGCAAAAGTAGGAGAGTGTAAAGAGTTTAGTAAGCATATTTGTCGACCTATCACCTGCCTACATCAAGAGAGACCGTGCTGTATCATATAATTATATATTCTGTTTTACAGCGTTTCTTGAGCTCGATACATGATGAAAAGAACGATGCCATGGAGCGATGATGATGATAGTGATTCTTCGTCTGATGAGTCTTCAAGTCCTCATAATTCAGATGGTTCCGATAAGGATCAAGTTCCAAAGAAGAGCAAAAGGAAAAGTTTTGGTGGATCCTCCAAATCTAAAGGTATCGTTTTCTTGGCCCATTGGTAAGGTACTTGTACCTCGGGGTTTCATCTTCGAGTATTTTCGGGAAAGTTCTAGGTTGCAACTTAGGCATTCAAGTTAGTTTAGGATAGTTTGCCGTTCAAAAAAAAAAAAAGACAACCCCTTCATGTATGTGCTAGCAAAGTCCCTAAAGGGAAGAAGGAAGTGTTTGCGGGTCAATTCGACTGACCCAAATTGGTCTTGACGTCTCCTAAGACTTTGTAAGTTTGGACTCATTAGCTAATCCATCTAATCATTCACATCATCTTTTAGAGTCCAACTTTCAATCTTTGGAGTTCCATTTCTTTGTTTCTCTTCGTTTGATCCGCGTTGTCAACATTGGTGATAACTTTATTTAAAATATTTCTTCACACCTTTAGATAGATTTCAATTATCCTCGTATTTCACTACCATTATAAGGCAATTCCAGTTTTAGCTCTTAATAATATTTCGCTTCGGAATGATTTAATAACGTGTTGTATTTTTTTGGAGTCAAAATAAATAGTTTTATTTACCTGCAAAACAGTCATGTATTTGTTTGAGAATCTCATATCTCAAATACATATCTCCTATTTTCAGAAGAACTTTATATTTGGTCATTTTATGCACTACCTTTATACCGAATCTGACATACTTTAATCAACTGACAATAACAACATCAAGTAGCAAAGTCACACCCAAACAGTGGCTTCTGTAACCATAAAATAAAAAGTGATTATATGATCTATCAAGATCACATATGGACTTTCATAACGCAGATTTTTGCATGCTCATTATATCATCAAAAGAGTTGTCTCATATTCTCATTTGTTCCTTTGACATAAATTTATGCAGTCAAACCTGCCAAGACGAAAAGTAAAGGTATTGACTTTGAAGCGTTGAGTCAACACGGCTATAAAGGTGGACTATCCGTTCTGAAAGTCCCACCACCAAAAGAAGATGACAAGGACCGTGATTGGTCTTGGTCAACCGGCAAGGATACCCGTGCTGCAAATGAGACCGAAGAAAGTTACCAAGAACGACAAAAGACCAGAGCCATGCTACTTGAAGGAGAGCAATTGGCACACGCCCGGACCCAGAAAGAGAAAAACCTTTCTTTTTCACAGAAAGAAAAGAGGAAAAGAGATATTGGACAGGCTAGTAGGGGAAAGAGCTATGTTGAAGAAGAGAAGAGGTTGTTGAGGGAAAATGGTGTTTACTCTGGTTTTGATTCTTAATTTTACCAACTTTATGTACTTTGTAAAATCTGAGTTTATGCTACATACTGAGAAGATAACTCGAGCTATGTTATAAGTTGTGTTCACTAATGCCAATTTCCCTTGAACTTTCAGAACATACCGGATGAATTGGGTCGTTTCACTGCTAATAAGCATTTAGCTCAAGTGATGAATGTTAAGCATGTTGATCATTCCGTTAAGACTGAATATTATTGTTTGTATGGATAGGTTTTTTTTTTTTTCACTCTGAGCTTTGGCTCGACCAGCAGATTCAATTAAACTAACAAGTAACAACCACCTAGTTCTTTGCATATTCCTATTTTTTTGTTTTAGCCAAAAAGGACTGTCTCTGTTAGGGATGAATTGGGCTGTGTCATTGCTGATAAGCGTTTGGCTCACAAGTTATATGTTAAACATGTTGATTATTCTGTTAAGACGAATATTAATGGTTGTATGGATGGGTTTTTTTTTACTCTCAGCTTTGGGCTGGACCGTCGTATTCAAACTCACCAATACCTAGTTCTCTGCCTATTCCTAGTTTTCCGTTTAAGCCAAAAAGGACTGTTTTACTTGACTTACCTTCAAGCTTGGGTGCAGATGATGTTTATTTGCTGTTCCTGCTTACGAAATACTCGTATAAGAAATTATATAGCCTATAAGTAGAGAGTATATGATAATCTTCTGAATATTAACCTGGAACAAATTCAAGGTAGGCCATCTGTTCTAGTTGGTTACTTAGGTTGATCAAGCGTAGGACTAGTATTTCCTTACTAGTCATAGAATGCAATAGGGATGACTATGTGTTAATATACATTGTCATTGAAATCAGCTCCTGCTTCACCAACAGTACCTGTCAGGAGTGTTATGATATGGAGTTTTGTGACGGTGGTGATTAACTGATTATGATTCTGCTACCAATACTCTTTGTTGCATGCTCAACCTTGTTATGGTATTTCAATAAACATGCAACTCTGTATTCTATGTATGGTTGTAAAACCATCTCTTTAACATGTTCTCTTCACTTTATCTGTTTCTTTCTGAGTTACTAATAATACATGTTTATATAATGCAGGTTTGTTATCTTTAAGGTTATAAATTTCAAATGGATATCTTGGATTTTGCTGCCAATTTGTGTAAAGTTTGCTGAGATATTTGTGTTGTAAATTGCAGCGTTATGCCCATTGTTTTGCCACAGTGACTGTCCTCCGGTGAGATATTTACCTTGTCTCGTGTTTTTTTTAGGCATTCTGATTTTCTGAATCCGTTATGTTTATATGAAAACAGTTATTGTTATTAGTAGTTGCATCAATTTTCATATTCAAGATAAGTGTGATTGTGGAATTATTCACTTTGTGCTATCTGCATTAAGCCATCTACGGAGGAAAAAGTTGCAGTTAGAATGCTTATGATTTGTTAATTATTGGTCTTGTTAAGACTATGGTACTAATACTTTTTGCTCTCCTTGTACATGAGAACTTCAAGCTGGATTATAGTGCGGCTGGTATGCTAATTTCCCTTTTACTTTCAGAACGTGTGGAAAAGATGGTTGTTGATGTTCACCTTTTCCTTTTATCCTGGCTCTGAATCAGTACTTCTCGGTTTCCGTTTGATCAACTCTTGGTTTTTATCTGATTAAACAGCACTTAATCTTGACCTTGTTTTGGTGTTTCAGTTAGCATCTTTATATACATCAAAAGCAATATACATATTTGTTGATTCCATGATAATTGATAAAACTCTACTAATAGGCTCCGTTAATTGAAAGGTTAGTATTATGTTTAACATGGAAAAAAAAGTTACATGCTTGAAGCTTTGGGATATCAATGCAAATTGAGTTGTAAAGAGATGTTCGAATTTTCAAACTTCGTTCATCAGAAATTTTGAACTTGACACGCTTCCTTGTTTTAAAAAAGAGTGTGTTCCATAAGTATGGAACCTAAATTAATCCACATACTAGTATAGTCAAAGTCAACCTTTCCTTTTTATTGCCGGTCGCAACAAATTTTTGAAACAGCAAGCAGCCATTCTCAAATGTAACTTGAAAGTTTATGCGAATGCAATGTAAAACCAAAACCAACATAATTAATATTCAGAAGATCATTCGTTTACAAATGACTTAACATTTGTAGCAAAGACATGGTGGCTCCGCCAAATCTATGATATTGAAGTTGAAATTGCATACCGCGTTACCCTCTTAGATAATATAACTACAAAAATCCCAATTTGTTCTTGTAAGCTTTTTGTGATAATCATGCCATATTAGATTTGCTAGGAAGAGTTCTGCAAATGGCTCTAATTGTGTCTGGGGTAGTTCTGCAACAACCTCCTACAAGTGATGCTCCTATCTCGCACCATTTATTCACGAAGGAAACAAAATCTTCATTTGGGACTCCGGTGTTTTCCTGGTGACAGAATATATAACAATTCAAAGACTTACAAGAGGCTAATTTCATAGCATCTATCATACTTTATAGCTGGTCACAACAAATACATTTTGTGTGAATCAAATCAGGTCAGGTGAGGACGAGTACAACGGGACACTATCTTCCAAAATTTTGAATTAGTGTGTCAAATATTATTCTAAAGCTTAAAAATAATCCAAATTTTCAATTGACATTATTTATAAGGTCAACTTTTGTCAACTTTCGACCCGTTCAACCATGAAAGCTATTTCTTTCAAGATATTTTGTTAAACTTCGTCTGTTTGAAATAAATCATATAAATCAAAAGGGCCATTTATTATATAACTACTAGTTATATATAACATAACAATGCAAGGGAGGAAGCACTCACCACCCACTGCTTTATCTCAGCATCATAAGTTTCACCACTATTGGGATATATAAGTACCGGTTTGGTTGTCACCTGAAAATTTTGCAAGGGATAAAAGAAATAATTATCACTACTTCAATTTGTTGTATCAACAAGGATTCAGTCCATGAAAGAGTGGATGTCTGAAGCAGACAAAAATAACAGAGCAATACCTTTTTGATAGATTGAATCAGATCACTTATAAATCTAGGAGGTGTACAATTGATTCCTACCGCAACAACTTTTGGGCAAGAATCGGCAATTCTAGCACATTCAGTCAAGGAATCACCACTGACAACGTTTACACCATCTTTGGAGTTAAAGGAAAACCATGCAGGAATGTTTATGCCTTCTTGAAGAAGCTCAGCATAAGCCTGTTCAAGTATTTAAAAATTTCAATATGTAATTCCACATATAAGACCAAAGTAAATTACCAAAGGAAGAACAGCTATGCCTTGATTTTTAAAGGGTGGAATTAAATGTAGACATTATGATGATTGAGAAGCCTTTAGGTCATAACTCATATAGTTTAGAGTGGAGGCAGTAAATCAGCAGTCAGGAAGCAGGTCATAATGAAATTAAGACAGAACAGATCAGAACGGGTTGGGTTGACACAATCAATCTTATCCACTAAATTACATTTTTTAAGATTATTAGTGTGTCCAATAAGATTACAAAAATTGTATTGCTTCAACGTGAACCTAATATTTGAAGTAAATGATTTGAAGGGTTTTACGCGTTACAAATACATCCATGGAACCTCAGACCCATTCGACATGTTCTCTTAGAACGCAATTTGTTGATTTTACATGTTTAACCCGTTAATCGACTCATTAAAATGAGACATAATTGCCATTTCTAATTTAGAAACGATAAAACTGGGAGACAGTAAGGATTTGTCCTATACCTGTGCTTCAAGCTTGTTTGGCACTGTTTCAAATGCTATTAGGTCGGCACCAGATTCAGCTAAAACTTGAACTCTTCTCCGATGAAAACTCTTCAAGAACTCGAGATTCATTGCATCACCATAGTCCCCACTGTAAGATGACAGGGAAACATAAACACAGTATTCACATAAAATTCACTTAATGAAAGCTAACAGCAATTAAGCATCTTTAAAGCAACATAATAGTTCTTCATGTCCGATTTCTACCAATCAATTGTTGAAAGCTTTTTTAACAATCAAGTTATAGGTTACTTGAAATGTCAAGATGGTAACATGTTTCATACATGATAAATTAATCTAGAAAGAATTTTATGATGGAATGATATCAATTAGCCCAAAATAAACTTAAGACGGCAAAATTCCAAATAAAAATCAAGAATTGTGCAAAACTTAAATAGTAATGTCAAGTAACCTATATTCAGAACCATCAGCCAAATATGCCCCATAACTTCCCACAGACGCAGCAACTAAGATAGGCCGATGCTTGAAAATTCTACCATCACCACTATAATCCCCAGAAGATTCATGACATTTCTCATTATATACATTCCTTGCCTCACGGGCAATATCTACACTTTTCCTAAGCATAGCCTCACTTTCGTCCTTAGAAAAGCCTTTGCCTTCAAACCCTTGAATCGTTGCCTGGTAAGATGCTGTGATTATTATATCCGCACCAGCTTCAAGATAATCAAGGTGTACCTGTAATACGATGCAAACAAAATGAAATACTACAAAAAGTTGACTACATTTCGTACTCCATTCTTGAGTTTTTATTTTGAGGGATAAGAAAGGAGAAGAAAAGAAAACTTTTATTTTTGTATTCTTGAGTTTTTTTTTAAAGGAATAGAAAGGGAAGGGAAGGAAAAGTGAAGGCATTTTAATCCTAAAACTTTCCAGCCAAAAGTGGGATGATTTGGAAGGAAAGGGTTATAACCCATTAGAAATTACTAATATACCCTCCAACCAAAGTTATAAAGAAAATATTAAGAGGGGCATAATTGTAAAACTTTTCTTTTTCTTTTCTTTTCCCTTCAACTCAAGAATGTGTTTTTTATGTATATTTTGTTTTCCTTTCTTTCTCTATCCAATCTTCTCCTTCCCTTTCTTTTAAATAAAACTTGAGAATGCAGATAGAACATATATGGGTAATTATGGTTGGATCAGTGGTAAACACCCTAGCATCTGGAGACAGAGGTCATGGGTTTGATCCTCATCCCATGCAAAGGTTGGAGGGCCTTTTCTACCATTTAGGTAGAACATGGAAGCAGCCTCTCTACTTAGGTAGAGGTAAGGTCTGCCTACAACTTAACCTCCCCCATACACCGTCGAGGTATTGGGGCTCAAAACCCGCGGAAGGCGGCACTGAGCAGTTTCTTTCTTTCTTTCTTTCTGTAATGTGGCAATAAATTAGAAAGAAAAAAAAGGGGCATAGTAGTGGTAATGGTAATGGTCTAAGGGGAGGTGGAAGGCTTTTTGCCTCTCTGGAGGTACCGGGTTCCAATCCGGGCATTGACGTTTAAACACCAAATTGAGGAAAACTAACGACAAGCAACTAACATTTGTCGTTCAAAAGAGAAAACCGGAAGCTATCAGATTTCGATGCTAATTACGGATCTAGTAATCAATCCAATTTACTTATTGGCACTAAACTAAGGCTGAAAAATTAACAATCAATTATTAAATTAAAAAAAAAATTAGCCTTTTAATTTGCATATACTGATAGATTAAAAATTAACATATTAAAAACTAATCATCATTTTCACTTACAAATAATACCAGACAGATAATGAGTCGGTTATCCGTTATATATACATAAACATATATTGATAGGGAAAAGATAAAATAAGTAAATTTGAGTCCATTGATTTTCTTCCATCTCCTCAAATTCCAACCACCCCCTACCACCACCACCATCATCTCCGACCACCACCGTGATTTTCCGGCGACGGCGACCACCGCCGCACTTACACATGTGTAACGCATGTGTAAGTGACATGGACCCTTTTTTGACTCAAATTAAGCTGGACTCAATTTATCTCACCCCTTGTATATATACAAATACATATATACTAATAAGGTACCTGGCGGAGAAGGCTAGAAGAAGTGAGGAGACACGTGGCACTCCATAAAGGGTCGTTAAGGTCGGCGCCATGACGTTCAAGCTCCGTCGCAAGTCCACCGTCAATAACCGCCACTCCGCCGGATTTACGGATGAATTCAGTCATCATCGTCTCTACTGTATCACTACTCGCTCCCATTGTTTTGAAGCTTCCTTTTTTTTTTTGTTAAATGTGTGTGTATATAACTATAAATTAAAATATATCTCGGCGGCGCCGCGGCGGTAATCAGTTCAGTGACCCGGCGAATCTGAATAAGACAGTTGAGAGTGTATGTATTTATAGAAAGGATTTAGGTGATCGGTGATGTATGTAAATGGTAAAAATAAGCAAACACCTAAGGGCGTAGTTGTTTTACAGAATTTTTGAAATAATGAAATCTATCAAAAAGTAATTAAAAATTTAAAGAATAAATTTGACGGAATGTTTTTGATTTTTTAAAAATTCAAGTACGGAAGGAATGATTCTTTCCCCATTTCAAGTATTCCATCAAATGATGATAGAATGTTTAAATTCCAATGAAATGAGAATTAACCATTTTTGAAACAACCAAATACATTAAGGAATGAAATTCAATCTTAATTTTATCAGATTCTGTCAAATTCTGTGAAACAAACGCGACCTTAATACCTTTTTTGCTTTTGTTAAAGATTACTGGTCTGCACAACACAATGTCAATAATGGTAATGACGGGATGATGATGGCGGTGACGGGTAGTTGTGGTGATATAAACGAGGTAATGTAATTAATTTAGAAATAAAAAGGTAAATATTGTGAATTCATTGAAGCTATATTGGGTTGTATACATATTACGTACTAAAATTAAAGCTAACGTGTTACAAGTATTTTAGTAAGAGTTAACAACATATATCTCTTTCTGTGATTATACTCACAAATCATGTTTCATCTTTATCTATAAAAAATGACATTGACGATAATCAAGTTGAAGTCTGGAAATGTGAGAATTTAAGTTCTTGATTGGATTAAATATTAAATGGAGGAGAGGCAAAATATGTAAAAATATTATAGATGATATATAATCTATAAAACTGAGAAAAGCCTCTATATACCTTCTGAGAAAGTTTTATGTATTTTTTTGCTATAAACCTTTGTTTAGAATAATTGCAATAGTTTTTAGCTTTATATTGTATATAAACAAAGTAAAATTACTTGTACGTTTCTTAATGGAATAATGGCTAGATAATTAGATATATACTTTATCTTATCATCCTATACCAAGTCCACAAGCAATAAAAAGCAAGTGAGAATTATGTCATCCGAGTAATCCCACAAGCAATTGTCCACAACACATCTTCATCATATCTTGTAATGGAATCTAAAGTCTTCCTTTCTTAGCAATTTCATAATCTTTGATATATACTAGGTTTTTTTTCCACTCTCTTTGCGTAGAAAAATATGATCAGTCGTCATTTACAATTATGATAATTTATATTAGATCATAACCAAACTTAAGCAATTTCATTTTATACTTTTTTAGTCAACATTTTGAACTATGGTTTTCTATGTCTAATTAAAAATTCACTCATATATCAAACTATACTTCAAAACATAACATACGTCATACAATAATCTTTTTTGGTAGTTCATGTTAAGATGATAAAGAAGAAAATCGATTTTTATTGATATTGTTTATGATGATTTTACATAAACCTTGAGCCTCTATTTATACATGATTTTAAGAACTAAATAAGGAAAGTAAATCATGGGCTTGGATCACGGTCTTGGATCTTTTTCTTGTTGCTTAAGTCGGGTTCCTCTTTTATCGGGAGATGATGATTTGATCTGATCCCCTTTTTATTCTAACACTCCCCCTCAAGTTGAATAGTGGGATCTCCAAAATTCAACTTGCGCAGACACTTGTGAAACATAATCGTTCCTACTGCTTTAGTAAGAATATCTGCAAGTTGATCTTCTGACTTGACAAACGGCAACTTAATAATTCCATCTTCAAGCTTTTCCTTGATAAAATGTCTATCAACTTCAACATGTTTAGTCCTGTCATGTTGAACAGGATTTTCTGAGATCTGAATCGCAGCTTCATTATCGCTCATGATCCGTATACTTTCTTTGGGAGCGAATCCTAACTCAGTCACAAGTTTCTTCAGCCACAATGCTTCTGCTAAGCCTTTAGCTATACCTCGAAATTCAGCTTCTGCACTTGATAGAGAGACAACTTTCTGCTTCTTACTTTTCCATGTGACAAGATTACCTCCCACCAGAGAAAAATATCCTGAAGTTGATCTTCTGTTCCCTTTATCTCCAGCCCAATCAGCATCTGTATAAATTTGAATATTCAGATGACCATTTGCTTTAAACAATACTCCATGACCAGTAGTTCCTTTGAGGTATCTGATAATTCTTAGAACTGCATCCATGTGTTCTTCTTGAGGTTGGTGCATGAATTGACTCACTACTCCAACAGCATATGCTATATCTGGACGAGTATGAGCAAGGTAAATCAGCTTCCCCACCATTTGCTGATATTTGTTCTTATCAGCAAGCTTTCCATCTATTTTCATAAACAATTTTTGATTCATAACCATGGGTGTATCTGCTGGTTTACAATCAATCATCCCTGTCTCTGCCAAAAAATCCAAAATATACTTCTTCTGACAAATAAAAATTCCTTGTTGTGATCTCAACACCTCAATGCCAAGGAAGTATCGTAAATTTCCCAGATCCTTCATTTCAAATTCTGCACATAAATCTTCTTTTAGCTTTTTGATTTCATTTTCATCATTTCCGGTGATAATCATATCATCAACGTAGATTATCAAACATGTTATCCGATCTCCTTTATGATAAAGAAACAGAGTATGATCAGAGTTACTTTGCTTATACCCATACTTCTTCATGGCCAGTGTGAACCTGCCAAACCATGCTCTAGGTGACTATTTCAGTCCATACAGAGACTTCTTTAACTTGCAGACCTCTCCAGGTTTGAAACTCTGAGCGAAACCAGGTGGAGGGTCCATATACACTTCTTCTTTTAATTCTCCGTGTAAGAAAGCATTTTTAACATCGAACTGATGAAGAGGCCATCCTTGATTTGCTGCTACAGAGAATAAGACCCTTATTGTATCTAGCTTTGCGACAGGGGAGAATGTTTCAGAATAGTCAATGCCATATGTCTGAGTGTATCCTTTGGCAACCAATCGAGCTTTATATCGTTCAATCTCACCATTTGGCTTAAACTTAACTGTATAGATCCACCGACAGCCTACTGGTTTCTTTCCTTGGGGTAAAGCACACTTGTCCCACGTTTCATTTTTTGCTAATGCATCCATCTCTACATTCATTGCATCCTTCCATTTCTTTATTTTCAAGGCTTGCTCTACACTTGATGGAATTTCTTCTGAATATAACTTTGCCATGAATGCTCTTGCTTCTTTAGACAGATTTCCTCTTGCTATGTTAGCTAGAGGATATTTAGAACTCCTAGAGAATTTTTCTGGAGAGTACCGTTTTGCAGGTATTCCTCGAGTTGACCTGGGTGGCAGAACATACTTTTCTGGAGCTTCTGTAGTATTCTGTTCAACTTCTACAACATTCTGTTCAACCTGTTCTTCACTTTCCTGCACACCTTCATTCGTGGAATCTGGTACACTTTCATTTGAAACATCAAAAGAACTACTCAGTGAAGAATTACTTACCTCAGACATCAGGTTTGGAACAGTATTTTCGGTGGCACTGGAATTTTGAGGCTGAGAGGACTGTCCTTGAGACTGAGATGACTGTTCTTGAGAGCCAACCACGGTATTTTCAGAATCAACTGTGGTATTTTTACTAACTTCAGAATTATAACTAAGCCAACTCAATGTGTCACATTGTTCCTCCCCCTGACCATTGTGTTGTGGGGAGTAAAAATAGCTAGTTTCAAGAAAATCACAATTCATTGTCGTAAACATGTGCTGGGTTTTTGGATTATAACATCTATACCCCTTTTGAGTGACTCCATATCCCACAAAAACACATTTCTCAGCACATGGATCAAGTTTATTTCGATATGATTTTGGAATATGAACAAAGACTGTACATCCAAAAATTTTGGGTTGAAGAGTGAGAGCTTGTGGAAGAGTATGATATTCAGTGAAGGTTTCTAATGGTGTTTTCATGTTCAGGATTTTTGTAGGAAGCCGATTAATTAGGTAAGTGGCAGTGGCTAGAGCTTCAGGCCAAAACAGTTTAGGAACACAAGATTCGATTATTAAAGCTCTAGTCATTTCCAATAAAAGTCTATTTTTCCGTTCAGCAACACCGTTTTGCTCTGGGGTGTGAGGGCATGTGGTTTGATGGATTATACCTTTGGATTGAAAAAATAGGTTCATCTGTGAGTTTATATATTCTCCACCATTGTCGGACCTCACAATTTTGATAGATTTTTGAAATTGGTTTTGAACCATGGTATAAAATGCAGTGAACCTATCATATACTTCGGCTTTATTTTTCAAAAAATAAATCCAAGTCATCCGGGTGCAATCATCAACAAATATCACATAATACCGGAAATTTTGTCCTCCAATAACAGGAGCCGGACCCCAAACATCTGAGTGAATTAATGAAAAAGGTGTTTTAACTCTAGTGTTATTAGGTTTAAAGGTCTGTCTATGACTCTTAGCTAAAATGCAAGTTTCACAAGAAATTGGTTTATTGGAAGGAAAAAGATCAGGAAACAAGATGTGTAAATAGCTACCAGAAGGATGTCCGAGTCGTCTATGCCATAACTGTAACACCCTTCATTTAAAAATACGGGTTTCCAAAAAATTTCGCCCAACACAAAACAACCGACTACATAACATGCAAACTACATAAATGCCAAAACATAAGCAAGAGTCTAAAAATGTGCAACAACTATGGGTAGCTAAGGTCATCAGCAAGCTATCTACCCATTCCTCGCTCTTCTTCATCAACTACCTCAGCTATGCTAAACCTGAGGGAGCAACACATTTCAAAAGACAAGTGTTAGCTAACGAATTAGCTAAGTAAGATAACACTCAAGTTATAAAACATTTATCCATTTCAAACATTGTGGATTTAATCAACGTCATTAAGGCACAACACACATCAAGCATATCACATCATCAAAACTACATAATAGGATGAAACACCCTAAATGTGCCTATCCTTCATTCTGCATTACACACATATAACCACATAACTGCATTACTACTTTTAACTGTGTAACTACATTTTAACTGCATTACTACGTTTTAACTGCTTTACTACATTTTAACTGCGTCAATGTGTAACATAAGTTACACCCGACTAGATGACAACCATTCAGTTGAACATCAAACGTTGTTAAGGAATGGCAAGCCAATCCCCGAGTAATCCGTATGCACAAGACAAATGAGGGCGGGTCAGACCCCTCGTATTACTCAACTGCATCTCAATGACCATGTTGCAAGGAGCCACCCAAGTAACCTACGTCAACGCACTTAGCCGGGCTAGGGCAAGTACGGGTTAAGCTTAACACTTTCCTGCATCAAAGTTTAACGAGCTCGATCCTGCATTATTTAGTTTAGGTGACTGCATTACCTAAACATTTACTACGTTTACTGCTTTTACGTTTTGGGCCCTTAAACGTGCACGTGTCATGGCAACTTAACAAGTCTAGTGAACTAGATGAGCAAGCCATACAATCATGCACATATCAACAATCAACAACATATACTACATCTCAAAGCATCACAAGCTACTACATATCACTTCATAACATAACACTACATTATACTTCATATCATAACATACACTACATTATACTTCATATCATAACATACACTACATTATAATTCATATCATAACATACACTACATTATACTTCATTTGGGACTGCATTTCAGGTCTCAATGGTCAACTACATAACCCATATCACCTCCCGTGTAACCCCGAATACCCACAAGCAATTCAAGATATAAGTTGGGAAGTTATTATTTGAAACCATCTTTTCGTTGAACCCTCAGCGTGTCAAAGTAGTGTATCTTACCTCGTGACGATCAATAAGCAACGTTAATATATCTTGTTTGTGATCCCGACAACCTATCTCGAGTTCATAGTCATTAAACCTATATAAACCCAACCTAATAAGGTTATAAGACCATACATTAACTTAGGTACACTTATAGGACCCTTAAACGCTTGTTTCGGACCTCAAACAGGCTCACAGACCCTTTATGTGGCGCATGCTTTGAATATGCGTCGCATATTTGCTTCAAAAATCACCCAAAAACCTCCCAGGCCCCGATATGCGCCGCACATAGGTTATATGCGCCGCATATGGAGTGCTGGTCTAAAGACTGACTCACGCCCTTCACTTGCAGGCGACTTTTCGACCTCAAGACGACCAAATGAGTCAAAACTTAGTTCTTAAGGAATGTAGGTAATTCAAAGACCTTTCCAGAAATATAAAGTTTGACTCTTGAAGATCTCTAATGAATTAGTTATGGTGTCTGCAAAACAGACCTACAGAATTCGTCTTAAATCCGACCACTTCTGGAAATTGACATTTTTCACCCATATCTGGGCAAAATCAAAAGAAACATTATTCATATCGAATCAAGAGGACACATAGACCTTTTCAAAATTATAAGATTCATCTTATAACTCTTCTAATTGAAAGAGATATGATTTTTGCAATATTACTAATTTTTCAGATCTAGTAAACCCTTAGTTTTGCAAGCAATTTTCGACCATCAGATGACCATAGCAACCACCACGACCTATGAACCTCATATGCACCCAAAATACGACTCATATAATGATTTCACATGATCACTTGTTCCAGGAACAAGAGGATACAATTACAATACATTAAATTACCCGAAAACCCCAATAATCGACAATGAAACATAATCAAATCAATCTCAACCCTAGAGACCAGAAGTAAGATCCATATGATCGACTCTTATGATCACAAATCAAAGGGAAATCGTCTATATTACCTGTAGATGAAAGCAAGGATGAGAGATCTTGATCAAACTTCACTTGAATCACACGTTTTGAAGGATTTTCGGCTTAGGAATTTGATAGGGGATCAAAGGGGTGGCTAGGGCTTGGGAGAAAAGTTATTAGATCTGATTTGATAAACTAATGACTCCCCCATTAACCCTAATCCCGTTTTTGACTTTCACACCATGTCAAAACTGGTCCCTAAACTTCGTAAAGTCATATTATTAGCCCAAAACACCTCTATGGACTATATACAACTTGATTAACACTTTGAATACCTCTAAAAGGCACATAACTTCTTCTTTAAACATATTTCTACATCAATTAATAAGACATTCAAGTCTCACACATAAAACACTTTAACTACATATAAGCGTTAATCCACCCTAAACTTAACGAACACTTTACGTTGACTTAACGACTCAAGTTAACCGTTAATTAAAAAGTTTGGGATGTTACAATTACCTCCCCCTTAAGAGGATTCCGTCCTCGGAATCATTTCAGCATCAAATAGGTGAGGATAACTTTCGAATCAACTTTCACCGTAAATATGATTCCATCCCACTAGCACAAGCTCAATTAACTTCCTATGAAGCTTCTTTTACTTTTGGCCAAGGATCTCAACCAGGCCAACTACAAACACTCCTTAACATCAATACTCATATCTCTCCACGGGTTCACATTGGTTTCATATCAACATATACATCATATCATCGTATACTCACATCTTAATCCATGTCTTATACCACATCAACATAGACTTACCACTTAAACGTAACTTCATAACATATCTTGCTTAAATCTCACGTCACATTGTAATCCCACATCTTACATCTTTAATCAACTTACATATTATGCACTAGCTTTACACTAGCACGATTTCCCACATCTTACGCACTAGCATTACATCTAGCATGATTTCCCACGTCTTACGCACTAGCATTACATCTAGCACGATTTCCCACATATTACGCACTAGCATTACATCTAGCACGATTTCCCACATTTTACGCACTAGCATTACATCTAGCATGATTTCCCTTCAATAACTTGTCGTATCATGAAATGACATCCAACACCTATGACATAATCATTGTTGCCTATGAACACAACAATAAATCTCGAGGCACCATCACACCATCATATGGTTTTACCAAGTTTCTAACTCATTCATTCTCTTTCCCATCAATCTAAGAGTGATAGGCATCACTTGAGTTCATCATTTTCCTCATACTTTGTCAAACATCTTTAAAAATTTTCATATAATGGCCGTCTCGATTCAAAACATTCCACCATTTACTTTCACACTTTAAGAGCACTTCTTGATCACACATCTTTTCTTTCATGTCCAAGGAAACGGCGTAATAGCTCACAAAACAAAATAAGCATTCTGGACAACTTTCCTACTAACTGCTCATGTCTTATCATTACCTTTCGCTTCCCACGCAACTTGTCTCTTAGTCCACGGTGACATGACTCCTCACTTTCGTTAAAGGATCGTTAAACTCTTTGTATTGCTACCAAACTTTCGGTGTCTAGTCTTGGCTTTTAACCCAATCACACGTCAACATATAAAATTTACTACACCTCGTATCATAATAGGTCGTATCACACTTCAGGCAGCATCCAAATGAGCATGTCACCATGGTTCATAAACTTCCTCAAGTACAACTTTTAGTCATTTCGTTCTCGGATACCGAAATCTTACTTTTAGACTTATAGTTCCACGCTGGTTATTTATGAATTTTCAGAATCCACCCACATAATACCAACATCTTCGTCTCTAGAAACATCACCTTGGACTGGCTCATTGTAGATAATTGCTTACCCTAACCTTATAGTCATGGAATTAAACATTAAATGGAACCTTGTTCCTTTCAATTCTACGCGTCAGCTTCTACTTTAACTTTTACTCACTTTGGGCGAATTTAAAATTAGGCCTCTACTTATAGAAAATCGTAGTAACGTTCCTTACACAACATGATGTTCTTTGTCATACTTAGAATAGATAATAATGTCATCACCGAATGTAATGACTGAACGGTCTAGAGAAACTTTAAACTTTATCCCTTAAGTTCACGACATGGTAAGGACCATTCGTTAACATGCAGGACTTCAAGAAACTCAATAGAGTCATAATGAGCGTATAATTAACTTAAACAGGACTTTCATCATCAACTTCATCATATGGTAGTACCAATCGTAAACTCATCTTATAGAAAGAAATACATCCCACAATCGAAAACATTAACTTCTTCCTATAAGTGAGAACAAAACGAAAGGTGTCTTTGAATAAAAGTAGCACTCGTCACACATCAACAGAAGGTTTGACCTCACGATCGCAATGAAACCGAGAACATTAATAGAACATCTCAAAACTACGAGTGACCTCGACTTTAGAAATACACAACCTTTGCCTTACATGAGTAAATCACATAGGTGAGAAACATGATCAATTCGGAACCGAATGCTCCTAAAAACTTCTACTTCTTGTGATTTAAGGATCCATAGTTAACTCCGTCATCCAACCTCTTAACTTTTCATAAGGGAAAAAAATCATTATCTTTGAGAAGCGGCCAAACATAAAATCTTGTACAAATATAGGATATCAACAACACCTTCACGTCACACCGGCGAAGGCAGTAAGCGATATAACTGCTAAAAAGGTCCACGTGTTAGTTCACCACACATTCATGCAATATAAGGAAGAATCTCCAGCTGTGAATACTCGTTCCAATCGTCATATATCATCCCGTAACGAAATCTAAACTGAGCGAGTCGTAAATCCAAAACAGACCAAAATATGCACCGCATGGATGGTGCATGCGCCTCATAACTCGAGCATTTCTGAACAGTAACTTTCATGCATTTGCACATGCCCCGCATAAACTTAAAAACTCAGAATATGCGCCGCATACCATCTATGACCAGGAAAGATAAATTCAAACAAAATCTAAGCGTCTTCCTTACACCCAAGCACAACTTTAAGACTTCGCAGCTCGAAGGTAACCTCACATCATAACATGGTGTTCATCGAATGGAAGAGCTTCATGGTTAAAAGGTTCAATCATCCATAGCGTTATCTTCTTTACTTGCTTCAGCTTCATCATTCTTTAATCCATAGATACATGTATACTCTTCACATGGTTAATTATGCCACCAACCAGTGATTCCATCTTTCCCATCTTCTCTTCAGTCGGATCAACACAGACACAGTCTCACAAACACACACATGTCGTGATACATTTACAATTACGTTCGCGACCGGAATTGTAACTGTATCCTTCCATACGTGTACCCGGTAACCCTTCTGTGCATCACCTGCTTATCACCCTTCAAATATCCAGCATTAACTCTAATTGTCAACTTCAAGTCCATGTCCTTTGAACTAGTAGACTCAACAACATTGTCTACCAACCACTTCATTCCTCACGTACCTTTAGACTTCATTTAACTTCATGTACTTCATAATTATCATAAACATTTAACCGGCTATAACTTTTCACCAATCTTCACACATTTCCACACACACGAGGCATCAACGTCATTAAAGTTGTTACACGATGTTTACTCTCGACACATAAAGATTCACTACATAGAAATCTCTTCAACTTCATTACTTTGTACACCGGTCAACACAAGCATGGCCATACAAACACACTCGCGTCGTGATACACTTGCAATTATGTTCCGGACCATAATTGTAATTGTATCCTTTCACATGCATGTTCGTTACCACATTTGTGTATCGCCTCTTTCCCATCAATTCCAATTCACATGATTTTCAGCACACATACAACATCTCATATCCTTTGCGGTCCTTGTCACTAACCCCATGGGCTAGGCAACATTGATGGAACACCATCTCACCTAATCCTCCAACCTTTGTCCATCTCAACAACTTCTTACATAATATAAAGCACAAGTTTATCAAATTCAGTTAGAGGAATAGAAGATCACCTCGAGGACCGTCTATCGTAGCAATAGCACAACTTAGCGACGGAGAAGCGAGAAACGGAAGAATAAAGGCTAAAACACATATTCACATATCAATAAACAATCATCATATAGCCTTATTCCTACACTCTCACTCATCCCAAACCCGTCCTAAGGCATTTCATCTCAAAGCTAAGCATACCTACTTAAGCCTAACTTGTCGTCTATCGGTTTAAGTCCAATTCCTATGGCACACTTATAGTCATTGGTTCACTTAAACCATTTCTATGATACCAACTTGTAACACCCTTCATTTAAAAATACGGGTTTCCAAAATTTTTTGCCTAACGGCGTTATAACAAAGCGGAAGTAAACTTTGAAAGTCCAAACCAATTAAAATCTGTTTGGTTTCTTTAATCATTGGTGTTACTCGGTCATATCGTCAAAACAAGTTTAAATAGAAACCCGTCGGCTGCCCAACACAAAACAACCGACTACATAACATGCAAACTACATAAATGCCAAAACATAAGCAAGAGTCTAAAAATGTGCAACAACTATGGGTAGCTAAGGTCATCAGCAAGCTATCTACCCATTCCTCGCTCTTCTTCATCAACTACCTCAGCTACGCTAAACCTGAGGGAGCAACACATTTCAAAAGACAAGTGTTAGCTAACGAATTAGCTAAGTAAGATAACACTCAAGTTATAAAACATTTATCCATTTCAAACATTGTGGATTTAATCAACGTCATTAAGGTACAACACACATCAAGCATATCACATCATCAAAACTACATAATAGGATGAAACACCCTAAATGTGCCTATCCTTCATTCTGCATTACACACATATAACCACATAACTGCATTACTACTTTTAACTGCGTAACTATATTTTAACTGCATTACTACGTTTTAACTGCTTTACTACATTTTAACTGCGTCAATGTGTAACATAAGTTACACCCGACTAGATGACAACCATTCAGTTGAACATCAAACGTCGTTAAGGAATGGCAAGCCAATCCCCGAGTAATCCGTATGCACAAGACAAATGAGGGCGGGTCAGACCCCTCGTATTACTCAACTGCATCTCAATGACCATGTTGCAAGGAGCCACCCAAGCAACCTACGTCAACGCACTTAGCCGGGCTAGGGCAAGTACGGGTTAAGCTTAACACTTTTCTGCATCAAAGTTTAACGAGCTCGATCCTGCATTATTTAGTTTAGGTGACTGCATTACCTAAACATTTACTACGTTTACTGCTTTTACGTTTTGGGCCCTTAAACGTGCACGTGTCATGGCAACTTAACAAGTCTAGTGAACTAGATGAGCAAGCCATACAATCATGCACATATCAACAATCAACAACATATACTACATCTCAAAGCATCACAAGCTACTACATATCACTTCATAACATAACACTACATTATACTTCATATCATAACATACACTACATTATACTTCATATCATAACATACACTACATTATACTTCATTTGGGACTGCATTTCAGGTCTCAATGGTCAACTACATAACCCATATCACCTCCCGTGTAACCCCGAATACCCACAAGCAATTCAAGATATAAGTTGGGAAGTTATTATTTGAAACCATCTTTTCGTTGAACCCTCAGCGTGTCGAAGTAGTGTATCTTACCTCGTGACGATCAATAAGCAACGTTAATGTATCTTGTTTGTGATCCCGACAACCTATCTCGAGTTCATAGTCATTAAACCTATATAAACCCAACCTAATAAGGTTATAAGACCATACATTAACTTAGGTACACTTATAGGACCCTTAAACGCTTGTTTCGGACCTCAAACGGGCTCACAGACCCTTTATGTGGCGCATGCTTTGAATATGCGTCGCATATTTGCTTCAAAAATCACCCAGAAACCTCCCAGGCCCCGATATGCGCTGCACATAGGTTATATGCGCCGCATATGGAGTGCTGGTCTAAAGACTGACTCGCGCCCTTCACTTGCAGGCGACTTTTCGACCTCAAGACGACCAAATGAGTCAAAACTTAGTTCTTAAGGAATGTAGGTAATTCAAAGACCTTTCCAGAAATATAAAGTTTGACTCTTGAAGATCTCTAATGATTTAGTTATGGCGTCTGCAAAACAGACCTACAGAATTCGTCTTAAATCCGACCACTTCTGGAAATTGACATTTTTCACCCATATCTGGGCAAAATCAAAAGAAACATTGTTCATATCGAATCAAGAGGACACATAGACCTTTTCAAAAATATAAGATTCATCTTATAACTCTTCTAATTGAAAGAGATATGATTTTTGCAATATTACTAATTTTTCAGATCTAGTAAACCCTTAGTTTTGCAAGCAATTTTCGACCATCAGATGACCATAGCAACCACCATGACCTATGAACCTCATATGCACCCAAAATATGACTCATATAATGATTTCACATGATCACTTGTTCCAGGAACAAGAGGATACAATTACAATACATTAAATTACCCGAAAACCCCAATAATCAACAATGAAACATAATCAAATCAATCTCAACCCTAGAGACCAGAAGTAAGATCCATATGATCGACTCTTATGATCACAAATCAAAGGGAAATCGTCTATATTACCTGTAGATGAAAGCAAGGATGAGAGATCTTGATCAAACTTCACTTGAATCACACGTTTTGAAGGATTTCCGGCTTAGGAATTTGATAGGGGATCAAAGGGGTGGCTAGGGCTTGGGAGAAAAGTTATTAGATCTGATTTGATAAACTAATGACTCCCCCATTGACCCTAATCCCGTTTTGACTTTCACACCATGTCAAAACCGGTCCCTAAACTTCGTAAAGTCATATTATTAGCCCAAAACACCTCTATGGACTATATACAACTTGATTAACACTTTGAACACCTCTAAAAGGCACATAACTTCTTCTTTAAACATATTTCTACATCAATTAATAAGATATTCAAGTCTCACACATAAAACACTTTAACTACATATAAGCGTTAATCCACCCTAAACTTAACGAACACTTTACGTTGACTTAATGACTCAAGTCAACCGTTAATTAAAAAGTTTGGGATGTTACAATAACCATGCTTCTCTTTCACTCGTTCCATGAGTGAGCATCACGGTTCCACTTTGAGTTACTTCATCAACATAATACAGTCCTCCTCTCTCAGTGCCACGCCCAATGATCTGTCCTGTCCTGATATCCTGTAAGATACAAAAAGTTGGATGCATGAGTACTGAGCAATTGAGTTCTTTTGTCACATGATGGGCGGCGATCCGATAGCGGATTTGTAAGGGTAGCGGCGGCTGGACAAGGTAATAAGGCTGGTGATTTCATGATGACAGAGAAAAGTAAGTGTGAAAAGTCAACACTTGCCTTAAATCCCAAAAGATATTTACGTAGTCCTGATTGTGTTGTATATAAAAACAATGGAACATCCTTTTGTAAAGCTACTGGATCGGCTCACATTAATGGGCCAACTCACATTAATGGGCCAGCTTACAAAGCCCACTCAGAACAAAGCCTTGGATCAGCCTTTATCACCCACACGACCCAAGACAGTTATCAAAACCCGGATGGGGAGTGGATATTTGATTGCGGAGCAACTGATACAATGACGTATGAAGAGTCTGATTTTGTTAAATTATCAAAACCCGTGAAAACACACATTAAAGCCGCGAACAAAGGAAGAATGGATGTAAAGTCCGGAGGCACCATTGAGATTTCCCCGAGCATTAAATTGTCAAATTGTCTTTATGTTCCATCTTTGTCACATAAACTTTTGTCAATAAGCCATGTGACAAAAGAACTCAATATCTTTTGGGATTTAAGGCAAGTGTTGACTTTTCACACTTACTTTTCTCTGTCATCATGAAATCACCAGCCTTATTACCTTGTCCAGCCGCCGCTACCCTTACAAATCCGCTATCGGATCGCCGCCCATCACGGTTGTCAACCGAGTTATTGTTGGTGGTAGGGCCTCTATCTTTCTCGTATTTCTTGCCGTTATTCAGGCGGGATTCCTTTGTCACGAAGTCGCCGTCGATTTCTTCGGCGGTGTCGAAAGACTTTGGGTTTTGATTGCTACACCCGTCGCATTCGAGGTGAGTATTGTTAAGTTTTTTTCTGTCACTTTGACGGTGTCCTTTTATCTCACCGGTGATGGATCCGGTGGCAAAAATTTGGTGCTTTTTGATGTTGGTTTGGATTAATATTTGTTTTTCAGATCTGCCGGAATTACTTTCCATGGTAGATCTGGGATTCACCTTAGGGCTGCCGGAATTACCTTCCATGGCGGCTCTGAGATTTGTTGCCGGAATTTCATGGTGTTGTTGGGTAGAATTATATGGCAAGAATTTTGTAAAAACTGAACCTCTGCCGCCGGCTGTGTTGGCCATGGTGGCTTGGATTCGGTGGTTTGTGAGTATAACGAAAGATTAGGTAGATGATGAGAACCGAATAACCGTCTCTGATGCCATGTTAAGATGATAAAGAAGAAAATCGATTTTTATTGATATTGTTTATGATGATTTTACATAAACCTTGAGCCTCTATTTATACATGATTTTAAGAACTAAATAAGGAAAGTAAATCATGGGCTTGGATCACGGTCTTGGATCTTTTTCTTGTTGCTTAAGTCGGGTTCCTCTTTTATCGGGAGATGATGATTTGATCTGATCCCCTTTTTATTCTAACAGTTCATATATCACACGGGTTAGAGTAAATTTATATTTAGCAATCTTGCTTATATTAGCAAGTTGGCTTTTGGCAATGAGTGAGAATGGGAGCGAGAGATTGGGTCTAGCCCGAGAACACGACGTCAACTCCAAAATAGGGTGAGAAGTCAAAGAACACATCTAGCGTGAGAAAGTGATAGGAGAGTTCAGAGTTGGTTGCATTAATTATCTTTTTTTTTGTTTGGTATGTTTTGTTTGTTGGTAGGTTTTTGAATTAGTGAGAAATAAAAGTTATGTAGTAACATAATAAGATTGGTTCAGCGTGAGAAAAACAATTGCCAACCACTGATATTGGTCAAATTATACATGTTTTGCATATTGATTTGTTGGCTAATATCAATTTCTTGGTTGCATTTTATGTCAAATGTGTACACTTTTAGTTCCTTATTTCTTTGCATGAGCATTTTGTAGGTTCAACATGTTACTTGGTAGATTATGGGGGATAAATGAAGCTAAAACGACAAAAGACGACTTAAAAGCAAGTAAAGTGACGATGTTGAGGTTAAAGTATATGACAAAGTCGAGTCAAGAGATATATAAACAAAGATGGCTAGCAGATGTCGAAATGGGCCTGCCCGTATTATTATAGTCGTGATATGAAAGCCTAGAAGTCACCCCGTTTCGATATCTTCATTTGATGACCGCCCAGGCATACAACAATGAATTCAGATTGTCAAATTCTTTTTGTGGGTAGTGAGCCGTGAATGAGTAGCCTATTTTCTGTTGGGCCGAGACACAACAAGGGAACCCAAAATCCCAGCAAGCTCGAGCCCTGTTTTGTTTGATATTTATTTTATTGGGCCGGCTTATTTGTGAATGGGATTCTCGAAGACCACAGGGATATTAATGTTTCTTATCCTTTTCAATAGCAAAGGCATTTTTACTTGGAAGCTGCGCACGTGAGGGACACGCAGCCACAGGATACAGAATACATTTTCTATCATTCTTGTATTGAATTGGTGTGGCTGGACTTGTGTGGACATATGGGAAGCCACGTCCTATTATTTTGGAGGTGGAGGAATTAATTTTCGGAGATATATACAGAATCGCACAGCAGCAGGTTGGGGATATTTTTTAGACCACACTTTGATAATTTTTATTTCACACACTTTCCTCCCATCTCACAAATACACACACAATACCATCACCAAAAACCCTCATCTTCATAATCAAATCATCATCTAAATTACCATCCATCCATCATCATCTAAAAATCATCCACCATCTTTATCTCTATCACCCCCTTTACAAAACCCATCAACCATTTTCATCTATAAAGTAGAGATTCATCACTTTTTGGGGGATTTTGGGTCTTGGAGCATTGTGAGGGTTGAAGAAGATGAAGATTGTCATCCATTGATTTGATTTTGCATTTGAAAGGTTGTATTTCTCTACTCTATTTTATTTTATTGGGCCGGCTTATTTGTGAATGGGATTCTCGAAGACCACAGGGATATTAATGTTTCTTATCCTTTTCAATAGCAAAGGCATTTTTACTTGGAAGCTGCGCACGTGAGGGACACGCAGCCACAGGATACAGAATACATTTTCTATCATTCTTGTATTGAATTGGTGTGGCTGGACTTGTGTGGACATATGGGAAGCCACGTCCTATTATTTTGGAGGTGGAGGAATTAATTTTCGGAGATATATACAGAATCGCACAGCAGCAGGTTGGGGATATTTTTTAGACCACACTTTGATATTTATTTTATTGGGCCGGCTTATTTGTGAATGGGATTCTCGAAGACCACAGGGATATTAATGTTTCTTATCCTTTTCAATAGCAAAGGCATTTTTACTTGGAAGCTGCGCACGTGAGGGACACGCAGCCACAGGATACAGAATACATTTTCTATCATTCTTGTATTGAATTGGTGTGGCTGGACTTGTGTGGACATATGGGAAGCCACGTCCTATTATTTTGGAGGTGGAGGAATTAATTTTCGGAGATATATACAGAATCGCACAGCAGCAGGTTGGGGATATTTTTTAGACCACACTTTGATATTTATTTTATTGGGCCGGCTTATTTGTGAATGGGATTCTCGAAGACCACAGGGATATTAATGTTTCTTATCCTTTTCAATAGCAAAGGCATTTTTACTTGGAAGCTGCGCACGTGAGGGACACGCAGCCACAGGATACAGAATACATTTTCTATCATTTCTAGGATTTTAATGTCTAAATCTTTTATCAAAGATGACCGTCTAAATGTTTTTATAACTTGTTAGCTTGGATTGGATACATAAAGGGACACCAACTTGTATTTTGATCTAAGCCTCTTCAGTTGTTTTTAATGCCAAATGGTGGAAATGGGGAATACTTGTGACCGCAATACTCATTTTTATCATTTCTAGGGATTTTAATGTCTAAATCTTTTATCGTAGATGACCGTCTAGTTAATTGAATTGGATAATTAAGTCACGCCATTTCTCAAGTATAAGTCAATAATCTCAAGTCATAAATAGTCAACCGTTTTGCATTGCTTTATTCTAGTCAACCATGGTCATCACAATGTGGGAAGAATTCGCCTAGCCAAACACTTTTGTTGATTATTGATTGTGTGTTTATTTTCTTTGCTTTAGTTTATGTTTGCATTTAGTTTTCGTAGTTTAATTAATCAATCAAATCTCTCTCTTTTTAAGCTTAACAAAGTGCATTGCATCATCATTATAATTCGCAAAGATTTTCAATTCACCGTTTTCTTGTCGACATCCGAGTCATACTTACTTTATACTTGTGTATCTAGTTAAGTTTTAACTTTCCATCCCATTTCCATCTTCCCATTATTATTGACCGCGACCTGTTGATTTTCGACGACGTCATTCGGGCCTCGCGTCAACCACCTTAGATCCAGAGCATAAATTGCATATCTAATAGAATAGAATTAGACGGTCTCTAATGTTAGATGTGTCATTGTATGTTGAGGTACGCCATAATATAATTAAAAAAATTCAAATCCTTACAAATTATATATACGGAGCTTAAACTTTTCTACGAAAAAAAATAAAAATATTTACAAATTTTTAAAATCTTTTGATTTACCTTAAACCATGTAATTACTTTTATATAGTGTTATATATTTCCAAATTATCATCCATTTCTTAAAGAGTAAACGGCGGAAGTCGTCCCTGTGGTTTACCCTAATAATCACGTTTCGTCCTTAACTATCTGAAATGACACTGCCAGTCCTTTTGGGAAGGATAAAGATCACATCCAGTCATTTTTGCAAACGCACATTTTCTCTAATCCGTTAACTCACTCATGTGTTGTGCATGAGGGTAGTATAGTCATTTCCATTGCTCCAGGTCGACCACTGTCTGGCCAATTTGATAATAATAATCATGATATTCATTGCTCAATGCCAGATGGTGGCAGTAAAGATTGCGGATGAACCTGATGAGGTGTATGATCATATGCTCTTGATAGGTGTTGTCCCAAAGGATTCTACAAACCCCGGTGGTGAATTGGTTAGAGCCAAGAGGATCAAAAGGATCCCAACATCCCGCCACGGAATTCTGTAGTCCAGGCCTGTCTATAGGGGTAGGTATGACCCTATCAAACACAAGCTACCGGAGTTCCTTGATGAATATTGGTCTTTTAATCATGCACTTAAATAATCATCTTTATAATTGAAGTCCAAGTCTCTATGACCTTATACTAACATGTAACATGCATCCTTTACATTAAACTACCAATTTAGACAAGTTACTACGCAATTACTTTTCATTGCCATACCGCGTATGGTCTTTCACCACAATAATGATGCCACGGGTCTCACTACCCAATGGTCTTACACCAGATAATACGATGCCATGGGTCTCACTACCCAATGGTCTTACACCAGATAATACGATGCCATGGGTCTCACTACCCAATGGTCTTACACCAGATAATACGATGCCATGGGTCTCACTACCCAATGGTCTTACACCAGATAATACGATGCCATGGGTCTCACTACCCAATGGTCTTACACCAGATAATACGATGCCATGGGTCTCACTACCCAATGGTCTTACACCAGATAATACGATGCCATGGGTCTCACTACCCAATGGTCTTACACCAGATAATACGATGCCATGGGTCTCACTACCCAATGGTCTTACACCAGATAATACGATGCCATGGGTCTCACTACCCAATGGTCTTACACCAGATAATACGATGCCATGGGTCTCACTACCCAATGGTCTTACACCAGATAATACGATGCCATGGGTCTCACTACCCAATGGTCTTACACCAGATAATACGATGCCATGGGTCTCACTACCCAATGGTCTTACACCAGATAATACGATGCCATGGGTCTCACTACCCAATGGTCTTACACCAAATAATATCACAACTCTATTTTTGTTTTTTTTTTTTTTTTTTTTTTTTTTTTTTTTTTTTTTTTTTTTTTTTTTTTTTTTTTTTTTTTTTTTTTTTTTTTTTTTTTTTTTTTTTTTTTTTTTTTTTTTTTTTTTTTTTTTTTTTTTTTTTTTTTTTTTTTTTTTTTTTTTTTTTTTTTTTTTTTTTTTTTTTTTTTTTTTTTTTTTTTTTTTTTTTTTTTTTTTTTTTTTTTTTTTTTTTTTTTTTTTTTTTTTTTTTTTTTTTTTTTTTTTTTTTTTTTTTTTTTTTTTTTTTTTTTTTTTTTTTTTTTTTTTTTTTTTTTTTTTTTTTTTTTTTTTTTTTTTTTTTTTTTTTTTTTTTTTTTTTTTTTTTTTTTTTTTTTTTTTTTTTTTTTTTTTTTTTTTTTTTTTTTTTTTTTTTTTTTTTTTTTTTTTTTTTTTTTTTTTTTTTTTTTTTTTTTTTTTTTTTTTTTTTTTTTTTTTTTTTTTTTTTTTTTTTTTTTTTTTTTTTTTTTTTTTTTTTTTTTTTTTTTTTTTTTTTTTTTTTTTTTTTTTTTTTTTATAAATATGCGCCGCATACCTTATATATGCGCCGCATATGTTCACCTGACAGATTCAAAACCAAGTTTTGACATTTGACTCAAATTACAATCTTTCCAAAACGTTAACCAATATATATTTCCAAATTCGTTATAAAAGACCATACACAAAATTAGAAATTTCGGCATGACCCGTTCGTAAAATCATCGTCAAAACCTGTTACGGATTATGAGTTTTCCATAAATACATTTTTATCACAATCAAACACATTTCTAATACAAAATGACCCAATAGAAATAACCAAAACTCTTTAACTCTTACACTTGACGTAATCAATAATTATACCAAAACAATCAATGTACCAAAGTTTTTTTTTTTTTTTTTTTTTTTTTTTTTTTTTTTTTTTTTTTTTTTTTTTTTTTTTTTTTTTTTTTTTTTTTTTTTTTTTTTTTTTTTTTTTTTTTTTTTTTTTTTTTTTTTTTTTTTTTTTTTTTTTTTTTTTTTTTTTTTTTTTTTTTTTTTTTTTTTTTTTTTTTTTTTTTTTTTTTTTTTTTTTTTTTTTTTTTTTTTTTTTTTTTTTTTTTTTTTTTTTTTTTTTTTTTTTTTTTTTTTTTTTTTTTTTTTTTTTTTTTTTTTTTTTTTTTTTTTTTTTTTTTTTTTTTTTTTTTTTTTTTTTTTTTTTTTTTTTTTTTTTTTTTTTTTTTTTTTTTTTTTTTTTTTTTTTTTTTTTTTTTTTTTTTTTTTTTTTTTTTTTTTTTTTTTTTTTTTTTTTTTTTTTTTTTTTTTTTTTTTTTTTTTTTTTTTTTTTTTTTTTTTTTTTTTTTTTTTTTTTTTTTTTTTTTTTTTTTTTTTTTTTTTTTTTTTTTTTTTTTTTTTTTTTTTTTTTTTTTTTTTTTTTTTTTTTTTTTTTTTTTTTTTTTTTTTTTTTTTTTTTTTTTTTTTTTTTTTTTTTTTTTTTTTTTTTTTTTTTTTTTTTTTTTTTTTTTTTTTTTTTTTTTTTTTTTTTTTTTTTTTTTTTTTTTTTTTTTTTTTTTTTTTTTTTTTTTTTTTTTTTTTTTTTTTTTTTTTTTTTTTTTTTTTTTTTTTTTTTTTTTTTTTTTTTTTTTTTTTTTTTTTTTTTTTTTTTTTTTTTTTTTTTTTTTTTTTTTTTTTTTTTTTTTTTTTTTTTTTTTTTTTTTTTTTTTTTTTTTTTTTTTTTTTTTTTTTTTTTTTTTTTTTTTTTTTTTTTTTTTTTTTTTTTTTTTTTTTTTTTTTTTTTTTTTTTTTTTTTTTTTTTTTTTTTTTTTTTTTTTTTTTTTTTTTTTTTTTTTTTTTTTTTTTTTTTTTTTTTTTTTTTTTTTTTTTTTTTTTTTTTTTTTTTTTTTTTTTTTTTTTTTTTTTTTTTTTTTTTTTTTTTTTTTTTTTTTTTTTTTTTTTTTTTTTTTTTTTTTTTTTTTTTTTTTTTTTTTTTTTTTTTTTTTTTTTTTTTTTTTTTTTTTTTTTTTTTTTTTTTTTTTTTTTTTTTTTTTTTTTTTTTTTTTTTTTTTTTTTTTTTTTTTTTTTTTTTTTTTTTTTTTTTTTTTTTTTTTTTTTTTTTTTTTTTTTTTTTTTTTTTTTTTTTTTTTTTTTTTTTTTTTTTTTTTTTTTTTTTTTTTTTTTTTTTTTTTTTTTTTTTTTTTTTTTTTTTTTTTTTTTTTTTTTTTTTTTTTTTTTTTTTTTTTTTTTTTTTTTTTTTTTTTTTTTTTTTTTTTTTTTTTTTTTTTTTTTTTTTTTTTTTTTTTTTTTTTTTTTTTTTTTTTTTTTTTTTTTTTTTTTTTTTTTTTTTTTTTTTTTTTTTTTTTTTTTTTTTTTTTTTTTTTTTTTTTTTTTTTTTTTTTTTTTTTTTTTTTTTTTTTTTTTTTTTTTTTTTTTTTTTTTTTTTTTTTTTTTTTTTTTTTTTTTTTTTTTTTTTTTTTTTTTTTTATATAACTCCGCGACAACCAAAAATCATAAATCAACAAGACCGCAAGTACACGATAGGTAAGCTTCAACCTAGAAATGATTCACAAGTACATGGAATATCATCAATCACATACAAGGTCACTTAGCCACATTCAATAGTATCTTAGCACCAACCCATCATTTACAAATCTCATATATTTCTTACTGTTTGCGCAACAGAAAGTTGTATACATGTTCATGACCCAAGCAATCTTTGAAAAATCCCATTAATTCATTTTAACTCATAGACATATGAAATATGTTACACAAAAAGTACAAATTCCTGAATCTTCAAGAATTGAGAGATAAAATTCCATGAACATGACTAATTTTTCAGCTAAAAATCAGATTTGACCAACTGACTTCAAACGTGCATATCTCGAGTTCTACTCCACCTTTTAAACTCATTCCAGTGGCCAATTTTAAACACATATCTACATTTTATCTTCAGTGACCAACACAAGATTTGACCCGTATAAGTGTGTTTCAGTCGTTTTAAAAACACAAACTGTTGCTGTTCTTGCTGACAAAACAGATTTGACCTTACCGACTTCAAATAATCATAACTTGAGTTCTACACCATATTTTGACCTCATTCCAGTGGCCACTTCAATTTAACACATTTAGGTACATTTTATCTTCAGTGACCAACACAAGATTTGACCCGTATAAGTGTGTTTCACTCGTTTTAAAAACTGAGACAGAATCGTTTTTGCTGAAAATTCAGAATGACCACACTGACTTCAAAAATTCATAACTCGAGTTCTACTCCACCTTTTAAACTCATTCCAGTGGAAAATTTGAGCTAACACAATAACCTACATTTTATTTTTAGGATTCAACAAGTGAAAACTCTGTCATGGGGGTGATTTACACGTGACAAAGTCAGGGACAGAATCTGTCCAACTAGTTCTCACTAACATTCAACAAAATCTATCATGCAACCCAACTAAAACCCCTAAATTGGTTAAATTCAAGAACCCTAACTTGTATTATAGAAATTAACTCATTTTTATGAAAACCCCCAAATTTCCCAAATATAATTGATTGCATGAACCCTAATTCTTAAAGAAATCAAGAATTGGAATTAGGTTATGAAGATTGTTACCTCAAGGACTCAAAGAATTAGACTTTGAATTAAAATTTCTTCTTTCTCCTCTTTCTCTCTTGAGTTCGGCCGGCCTCACCCCCAAACACAAACCCTAGCTTTTAATTTGATGATTAAAGATTATTATTATAAATCTTAGAGAAATTCTTGAATTATTTGGAAGGATTTTGCTTGGATTTGGATTATTATAAGAAAAGAAGCATCAAGAAGGTTTTGGGGTTGAAGTGGAAAAATGGTGAGTAAGAAAAGAAAGGGAGATGGCTGGCAATTTCTTGTTATGCCACGACCCCCATCCAATTTAGTGGGTATAATACCCGCTATCCGCTAAAATTCCAACTAATTTAACCCTATTTTCAGAAATAAAATACTAGGAAACTATTTTAATGTCAAAACTATTAATAAGGTTAATTTTCATTGGCCTAAAAATTTTAGGATGTTACAAAAACACAGGAAACAAAACATATAATTACTTTCAACAACCTATGAATGAATGAAAGAAAAATGAAAATAGGTTCTGGATTACTTACTTAGTCCTGCATTTGTCAAACGGTTGCAGACAACCCTCCTAGTTTAACGACACCACCACCACGGGTAAAAAAAACTCCATGGGGTGATTGAACCATGGTATAAATTCAATGGTGGATGTACTTCACACTTAACACAAGGCCCTTCAAAACTTCCAACCAACTTTGAGACAACCTTTCGACGGGCACCGTATTCATATTCATATAATCTGGCAAAAGGGTTTGGACTTCCTCAAACGCGAACTGGTCCTTGTCTCCTCCTAAGAAGGTGAGGATGTTGTTGTGCGGTGATGAGCTGATTTTTCTAAGAGTCTGGTACTTCTCATAGACACCAACATTATCAACGACATAAATAGAGGCCATAGATCCACCAAACGTCCCCCGAACCAGTTCCCCACATCTGACAGCTCGAGCTCCCATCACACTTAATGCATCAGTTCTCCAAAGCTGCATATTCAAGTCTAGAATGGACTTACCATTTGGGCCCTTAAAATCCTGAAGTTGATGGCAGACATCCAAGAAATTAGATGGAGTGAGGGTGTGCGTCACAGGAATATGGCCAGCTTTGTATATCGTACAGTCAAACTCCCTCCCTGGAGCAAAGTATCTATGCCTTAGAATATCCACTTCAGAGGATGATGGTGATAAAACCTTTAAACTATCCACTCCAGAGCACTTCTTAAACTTTACTTTTGGGAAGTTACTTTCTACATAGCAGTGATAGTTTAAAGGTTTTATCACCATCATCCTCTGAAGTGGTTATTCTAAGGCATAGATACTTTGCTCCAGGGAGGGAGTTTGACTGTACGATATATTCCTGTGACGCACACCCTCACTCCATCCAATTTCTTGGATATCCGCCTACAACTTTAGGATTTTAAGGGCCCAAATGGTGAGTCCATTCTAGACTTGAATATGCAGCTTTGGAGAACTGATGCATTAAGTGTGATGGGAGCTCGAGCTGTCAGATGTGGGGAACTGGTTCGGGGGACGTTTGGTGGATCTATGGCCTCTATTTATGTCGTTGATAATGTTGGTGTCTATGAGAAGTACCAGTCTCTTAGAAAAATCAGCTCATCACCGCACAACAACATCCTCACCTTCTTAGGAGGAGGCAAGGACCGGTTCGCGTTTGAGGAAGTCCAAACCCTTTTGCCAGATTATATGAATATGAATACGGTGCCCGTCGAAAGGTTGTCTCAAAGTTGGTTGGAAGTTTTGAAGGGCCTTGTGTTAAGTGTGAAGTACATCCACCATTGAATTTATACCATGGTTCAATCACCCCATGGAGTTTTTTTACCGTGGTGGTGGTGTCGTTAAACTAGGAGGGTTGTCTGGTTGCAGGCGTTTGACAAATGCAGGACTAAGTAAGTAATCCAGAACCTATTTTCATTTTTCTTTCATTCATTCGTAGGTTGTTGAAAGTAATTATATGTTTTGTTTCCTGTGTTTTCATTCAGTTTCAGATTTGCAGGCCTTGGCTAAAGTGATTGCATACAGCTTTAGTCAGTCAAGTATAACAGAGCAGACCTACAGTCTATTCATTGTAGGGAGGCCCTGGACGTGACAAGGATACTCCAAGCAGCTAGGTATATTACTTAACATGTTAAGTATCTTTAGGTTTTGTTAAATGTGATTCATAATTTTTTGTTATGCTATGGATGCCTAATTGTTAGAATCTGGTTTTAAGCCACCCCTGGATATGGAATGCAGATCGAAGACTGATATTCATTAAGGAACTCCAGGAGCTTGTGTTTGATAGGGTCATCCCTACCCCTATAGACAGGCCTAGACTACAGAATTCCGTGGCGGGATGTGGGATCCTCTTGGCTCTAACCAATTCACCACCGGGGTTTGTAGAATCCTTTGGGACAACACCTATCAAGAGCATATGATCATAAACCTCATCAGGTTCATCCGCAATCTTTACCGCCACCATCTGGCATTGAGCAATGAATATCATGATTATCATTATCAAATTGGCCAGACAGTGGTCGACCTGGAGCAATGGAAATGACTATACTACCCTCATGCACACACTCGAGTGAGTTAACGGATTAGAGAAAATGTGCGTTTGGATAAAGGACTGGATGTGATCCTTATCCTTCCCAAAAGGACTGCAGTGTTATTTCAGATAGCTAAGGACGAAACGTGATTATTAGGGTAAACCACAGGGACGGTTTCGGCCGTTTACTCTTTTTTAAATTTTAATTGCACATATATTAAAGAGTAAACGACATAAATCGTCCCCGTGGTTTACTCAAATAGTCACGTTTCGTCCCTGTGATTCAAAAACCTCATGGACCGTCCTTATTTGGAAATTAAGCTTTACGTTTTCGTCCTTTGACTATTTGACCGTTAATCCCCCACGTGCTTCCCACGTGAGGGGTAGTCATGTCTTTTTCTCTTCCCTTTTTTGTTTGCACTCTCTTTTCCTTCTTCTTTTTCTAACACCTGTATCTATCTACATCTATAGATTACCACCATCATCAAATCAATCCTTCCAACTATATATATCATATAAATCTGTCTATCAAATAACAGATCATCCATTCTCCGTATGTATATATATCATATCCATATATCCATGTATGTTTATATATATATATCATACCAATCTAATACATATACATATTCAGATCCCTTACATATACACATCTAAATATTATATATATATATTATATATATATATATATATATATATATATATATATGTATTATTATTGATGCTTGGTGTATAGAGATGGTATGGATGGATTAATCTGATGAGAGTGATATATGGATGGATTATATAGATTCAATTAGATGGTGGTGTATAGGGATGTGGTCATATAGATAATTTATAGTTTCCAGGTGATAAAGAAAAATTGTTTATTAAAATAGGTTAAGGGTGGAAAAGACTGGAATGCTCCTCACGTGGGAGGCACGTGGGGGGTTAACGGATGTGGGTTAACGGTCAAATAGTCAAAGGATGAAATGTGAAGCTTATTTTCCAAATAAGGACGGTCCATGAGGTTTTTGGATCACATGGACGAAACGTGATTATCTGAATAAACCACAGGGACAATTTATATCGTTTACTCTATATTAAATGAAATGTGAGGTGTAATGTGTATGACTCAATAACCTATCTACAAAGTCCATATCCTTATATGAGGACATATTGCACAAACATCCAAATTTTGGACACACTTTGATGAGTTTGAAATTTTGGACAAGTCCACGTCATCAAAGGCACATAGCTCTTTTCTTGCATTGGAGAAATCTAGTGTTAGTCTTGCTATGGGTTTGAGAAAAGGGGTGAATCTACGTTTCTTAAAAGAAAAAGGAGGTAAATTGCTATTCTTTGAATATAGGTTCCTTTCCGAATGGGGTTTTTCGCCACGTACTCGTTAGCAAATTGACACGCAATAAACTTTCAAAAGTTTAATCAAAATTTTAGATAAGAATTGTTAACTTTTTTATAACACTTAATAATTCAAATTTAAATTTAAAAACTTAGATCAAGTCCAACTATCCAATTTATATGATTGTATTTGCTTCATTACGATATATATGGTATCTTTTAACATGGTACATAATAGATAACCCATAAAAGGAGATTAGGCTCCAAAAGAAAAACAAAAATAACAGAGAGGAATTATACATGACTCAACTTACCACTATGGCCACATGCCATTTTATTGGGAGGTGATATGATAAATTTACTACAACGGTAATTTTTGGCTTGTATAGTCAGTTATAAAACTTATACGTTATGATATATGCATAAAAATTAATGGTATGAATATCACCTCCTCATTCTATTAGGAAACTTTCATGTTTGACTCATTGACTCTAACTACCTACCTTATGGAATCAGAAAAGATAAATTTATTATTTGTCCTGGTCCTCCTGGACATGCGTATGCGACAAAATAAAAATGCAAATTAATCAAAGTAAAGATGCTGGTGTCCTGGACTTCCTTTTGGGCCTTGCTTTAATAGCTGGGCTTGTGAAGACTGCACAGATGGGTCTGGCCTGTTGTTCGTGGTATCAGTACATTATTCAAAGATCGTTGCAAGTTTAATCAAAATTTTAGATAAGAATTGTTAACTTTTTTATAACACTTAATAATTCAAATTTAAATTTAAAAACTTAGATCAAGTCCAACTATCCAATTTATATGATTGTATTTGCTTCATTACGATATATATGGTATCTTTTAACATGGTACATAATAGATAACCCATAAAAGGAGATTAGGCTCCAAAAGAAAAACAAAAATAACAGAGAGGAATTATACATGACTCAACTTACCACTATGGCCACATGCCATTTTATTGGGAGGTGATATGATAAATTTACTACAACGGTAATTTTTGGCTTGTATAGTCAGTTATAAAACTTATACGTTATGATATATGCATAAAAATTAATGGTATGAATATCACCTCCTCATTCTATTAGGAAACTTTCATGTTTGACTCATTGACTCTAACTACCTACCTTATGGAATCAGAAAAGATAAATTTATTATTTGTCCTGGTCCTCCTGGACATGCGTATGCGACAAAATAAAAATGCAAATTAATCAAAGTAAAGATGCTGGTGTCCTGGACTTCCTTTTGGGCCTTGCTTTAATAGCTGGGCTTGTGAAGACTGCACAGATGGGTCTGGCCTGTTGTTCGTGGTATCAGTACATTATTCAAAGATCGTTGCAAGTTTAATTAAAAAAGTAATGTTTTGTTATCCAAGATCAAAATCAGGAAGTAGCGATGCAAATTATATTAACTTAATTTATGAATAAATCGATCTTGCGAAACAAGAGAGAAGAAAAGATTTAATATTCTACGATACGAAGAATCTAAGATACTAGTAAAAAAGAGGTATAGCTAGATCAAGGACCACGAGGTGGCTTGACGACGCAGAAACAACCAGTGATTTTTTGATCCTCAGGTAGCATTCCACCTCCTTTGCTGGTGTCGATTTCCTCCAACATCTTCACCACCTTCGCCATCTCTGGTCTCTTTTCGGGATTTGCATCCCAACATTTCTTTAAAATGTTGGCAAATGGTCGTGGACAGCACTTTGGTATACTTGGTCGTAAATTCTAAAATAGAAATAGACTAATAATTAGGGGCCAGTTAATTAGTAAAGGTTATACACTTACAATTAGCTAGGTGCCTTAATTAGTTTAAGAATTTATATATAGCAAACTTATATAAAGTAAAAATGCAATTTGCTAAGGTTAATCTATCAATAACTATATATATGTTAACTTTATATCTATCATTTATATATCTCGCCTTATGGACAACTGCGTGACATAGATCAGCGGAGGTAAGCTCGCAATAAGGCATATCGCAGCAATATATTTCCCACAAGCATATAGCAAGACTATATACGTCGCATTTCCTGTCGTAAGGTTTCCCATCAATCACCTAAGACATATGAAACACAAATCATATCGCTTGCATTTGATGATGAAGCAAAAATATTAATGATGAAGATAACAAATATATATATTCCAAAAATTGTCACAAATACTATGAACACTTTAATTACAATGAACTTAATTAAGTGTCGATTGTGACATTACTACTAGTGGTAATTTTTATTCTGTTAAAGGGGTAAGATAGAAGAAAAGTTTAGGCTAGAAAGTGTTCACATTTTACTAAAAGATTCAAGTTTTGCGACATTTCGAGTTTAGTTGGCATATACATACATACCTCAGGTGCCATGTAACCAATAGTTCCAGTTGCACCGGTCATATCTATAGGATTTTGAGCTTCAACACGAGCCACTCCAAAATCGGCAATTTTAAGCCTTCCATTCTCATCTAACAACATATTTTCTGTTTTAACATCGCGATGAACAATTTTCTTGGAGTGAAGATAACTTAAGCTGCATAAATAAGAATTGAGTGTTAGAGATCGAGTGACGAGTGACTTGTTGTTGATTAAAATCTCGCTAAATGTTGGTAAGAATTGAACTTAATTAATTACCCTCTAGAGAGATCAAGAGCAAGTTGAACAACATTCTTGTAAGATAGTTTCTTTCTATAATTTTTGATCAAGTACTTCTTCAGCGTCCCGCCTTTAAGATATTCAACTACAACACAACAGACTCCAGAGGGCAGAGAATCCGTTGTTTCGGTATCTGAAGTAGTGTCGTCTGATGGATCCTTGAGATCCCATGTTCCCATTGAAGCTCCAATGAACTACAATTATAACACATACAAGTATGAGCGAAATTTGGAATTATTGGCAAAGATAATTAAATTTGAAAAGAAGACTACTGATCACCTTTGTGACATTTGGATGGTCGAGTTTGTGCCAAACCGCAACTTCCTGCTGAAAGGATGCACGGAGAGTGAGAGCTTCGGCCGCAGTTGCCATGCCCTCGTCACCCCAGTCTAATAGCTTCACTGTAGAATTAAATTAAAACCATCAAGAAAACAACAATGGAAAACATACAACAAAAACAATTAAATGACTTGTTAATATATATGTTTAGATCCATATGGTAAAATATTCTTGACTCACTAACCCATTATTATTGGTTTTTACCACAGTTCCATTGTCAACAAAATAAATAACAGTAATACCATAAACTAAAAAGGTCCAAACTTTCTTATTCTTACTAGTAATATACTCCGTATATATATAAAAAAAAGTGTATATATGGAATTTACCTGCCACATCTTGACCATCATAAACACCATGCTTATAAAGTGTGCCATATTTACCATGATCAATAACATCTTTAATTTCCAATTTTTCTAAATCAATCTCCCATTCTTCTTGAATCTCACTTTTTTTTGACATTATGTTTGCTAGTTGTGTATTCAATTGCACATCATCCAACTTACTGAAATCTACCTCATCTGCCCTTGTATACATATCTTTTGACATTGAACTCGAACACGAATCCCAACTGATTGAATCAAAACACCAAGAAAAATAAAGAAGCTAAAAGAAATAACACGATTGTGGAGTACGTACTTTTTATTTTATTTTTTTCTTTTTCCCTTTTGAGAATAAGAATGAAGAAATCTAAAAACACGAATGTGGGAGATTATATACAAGTGGACCAAGTCGAAGTTAGAGTCTTGATATTTTCCAACGAATCCAAGATGTAGAAGTTGTATGGGAGTATAACTCTTAATGGAATTCTAAAAATCAAGCAAGAATTTGAAGCATAAACCAAAAGGGCGAGGAGGGAATGTAGCTTTGGTAGTTATATCTACATGAATTATTTTGGAAAACTGAAAACAACCGGTAAAATTCGAAAAGATAATAGTACTAAATTATTCTTTCCGATAGGAATTAGGCTTTCTTCCGCCTTAAAGAGAGGAAATTCTTTGTAGGGAGAACTATATGCGGGGTAGAAAGAATGGTTGGAGGGGTGAACCTGTCCGCTTGTAGAGAGGTCTTTCTTTGCAAGGCGAAGGTTGTTTTCGGCGATGCTAGTTTCATGTATCTACATTATTATTATTAGTATTATTTTTTTAATGGGCTCAGCGGCATGCATCTTTGTATACCAACTTCAATTTCAAATGAAACTCATGCTGTGAAAACCTTGTAGCATTTTGATCACAATAGAATTTGAACCTAAGACCTCTCGATCACTATATGAATTACTAATATATAGCAAGTGATTATTTTAACCAAATATATATTGTTACTTTTTTTATATGTAAAAATTATAATAAAAATTCAGATGAGAATAAAAGTTTTTAAATGAAAACATGCAAAATTACATGTAAATTGTTTTGTTCATACACTATTTGTTCACATATATCATTAACACATGTAAACTACCCTCATGCGTTATTAATTACAGTATAAAGAGTTATAATGATTCTTTCAAAATAAATGGTGCTGGTAGGAACATTTTCTCTCTAGTAGTGCATGTACGTATAACTTGGTGTGAAACTCCCTCTAATTGTTGGTGTGAAGCGCCACAACCAATCGTTATCTTCGTCTTCCTCCAGTAGTAGTGTTTCTAACATCTCCACCACCTCCTTCATCTCCGGTCTCTTTTCCGAATCCTCATCCCAACATTTCTTTATAATACTCGCTAACGAGCTTGGACAATTCTTCGAAATCTTTGGCCTTAAATTCTGCAAAAATTAACGAAGTTATAATATAAACTGACTGTAACCTTTTTCGATCAATTGTCAAACATTGATCAATTTAACTACAACAATTAGTTAGTTTAGTATCTCACCTGTTGAACCACTGATGATGAAACTTCACTAGAGTTAAGATCGGCATAAGGTGTGTCACAACTAAAGATTTCCCATAAGCATATGCCGAAACTATAAACGTCACATTTTCTATTATACGATTTTCCTTCAAGAACCTAAAAACATACATATGGAAATTTTAGTTAACTTTTATTAACAATGATGAAAATATATATAGGAAAAAAAAAATTAATCATGAATCCAATGTTACAAAAAAAGTTCAAATTTCATTCCAACAAATTAATGGGCCCCTTAAAGTATATATTTTGAGTTAACCCCCAACCCTTTATTTCAAACACATTTAACAAAATATTGTTGGAACCACGTTAGTGTGACCGACATTGATCATCTATCATTCCTGATATGATAATTGACAATAAATGAAATCCCTATGTCTAGTAAATATATAATGGGTGTATTTACTCTTAAAGACATACTATAGGGTTTCCCATTAGATGATTGGAACTGTGAAAATTAATGTTACACACATTAAACACCAGAGGGGTTGAATATGTAAATACTCTCATTATAAATAGAGAGCCATTAACCCTAATTTAAGGTTAATGAGAAAATCACATAATCACACCATAATACCCTCACTAATTTCGTGTGTGTATTCCTCTCTAATTCGTGCATAACTCCAGACGAATTCATCCCATTATTACTCAATCATCTTGTTTTGGGAACCCGAAATCAATAGCAATCATGCTTAATGCTCTTACAGGTTCCATATGACGATCTAGGATGTTTTATCACTCGAATCGAATCATGTTTATTCCAACAAATATTAATTTTGACCCGAATCCTTTTTCATCCTAATCAACCAACTATCTTGAGTTTAACATAGAGGTAAAGTCACATAAGGGGACGAACATCCTCTAGCCTCCTACTAGCTCCACCTCTGAGTCCCAAGGCCCATTTTATCGGTTCTAATGAATAGTGCATACATACCTCTGGTGCAATGTAACCAGAAGTTCCAACATCCCCTGTCTTGTCTCTAAGATTTTGAGCTTCAAAACGAGCCAGTCTAAAACCGGCAATTTTAGGTCTTCCATATATATCTAACAATATATTTTCAGTTGTAAAATTACGGTGTACAATGTTTTTGGAGTGAAGATAGCTCAATCTGCATATATTCATAATGGTGAATTAGTAGTTACAAATTAACGAGAGAGTTAATTGCACAAATCGTCCTTGTAGTTTACACGTTTTCGTGGTTTTCATCCCTCAAAGTTATTTTTAGTGGATTTCGTCCTTCATCTTTACATTTTTAGTGGATTACATATGAAAAACACGAAAAGTGTGCAAACTTTTTTAGCGCCTTACATCCCTCAAAATAATGTAATCCACTAAAATTGTAAAAATGAAGAACGAAATCCACTAAAAATAACTTTGAGGGATGAAAACCACGAAAACGTATAAACCACGGGGATGATTTGTGCAATTAAACGAGATGATAAAATGTTACTAGCTTTAACGAAAAATTAGATCTGATCACTCACCCTTTTGCAAGATCAAGAGCAAGTTTAAAAGCCTTCCTTCTAGTCAATTTGTTTCTGGAATTTCTGATCAAGTGTTTCCTAAGTGTCTCGCCTAGATCATATTCAAGCACCACGCAACACGCTTTTGATGGTGAAGGTTCCTGTTGGTTTTCCTTAGATGGAATCTTGAGACCCGAAATTCCCACCGAAGCTCCAAGAAACTATAGAGACGTATATATATAGAAGTCGATTAACTTAATAGGAATTGATAAAAATACCACAACTTTTGATAAATCTACTTAAACTGTGCATTACATAGTAGAGTTTAATAAAATGATGGTATCAATATGGGTCCCAAATTAATAGTGAAGTCCACTACATGATACAAGTACAAAATGGGTCGTGTTTTAGTGTAGGAAATAATGAAGGGGAGTGATATATCTACAACAAGTTTTGGTTATCTACAACAATGCATGTTTTACACAGTTATACACTGTGCAGTAAAATATGTATTTTTGTTGTAGATGGCTAAAATATGTTGTAGATATATCACTTCCTAGGAAATAATGGGTCATGAGGTCATGTCAATCCATAACATGTAACTAGTATGTCAAATATGAACTCAACCCGACCCGACTGGTTTCTTGAATAACCCAAATTGATTCTTCCATATGTAAATCAAATTAGTTGTCTTCTTTAAACTAGTAGATACAAAAAATTTATGAGTCTAGAAAGTTACCAATTACCTGTATGACATTCGGATGGTTTAGTTGTTGCATGACCGCAACTTGTCGATAAAAAGATTGGAGAAGAGCAAAAGCCTCAGCAGGTGTTGTATGACCATCCTCAACGTGGCGTTTTTGGCCTAATATCTTCACTGTAAAATAAAAGATATATGTACGTACGTGCTCGAATCGTCAAAAAATTATATTCATAAAAGATGCATTATGCATTTAAATGATAAATTTGGTAAGGTTTTCATATCATGAAGGTTTCCATCAAGGTTTAAGTTTTGGGAGGGATATTTTTAAGTAGTTTTAGGGGTTGGGTATTGTAAAACAAACATTAAAGTAAAACAAATAAGACAAGATCTTGACCTTTAGATCATGGTTAAATTGATGCACGGAGATTCACAAAGCAATTGATGCACGATGATTTTCATGATGCACGGTGATTTTCAGTGAAGAGAAACCTATTGTTTTACTTGTTTTACTTTAATACTTGTTTTATTTTACCTAAAACCTTTTTAAGTATTTTAATCAGGAATAAGATAACTTCTGTATTCTACAACAAAAAATTAAATAAAAAAAGTTTGCATCGAAACACATCAAAAAGATGGCAGGACCGGTCGAATCGGCCAGGTTGACAGTGCATTTTTTCTGAAATAACATTTTTAAAAAACGGTAATTGGATGGGACACCCTATCCCATGTATCATTTGGTACTCACTAATCCTCCAGTCTCTCAACCACTTAATAGTCTTCTAATTATCTCAAGTTTGTCTTTGGCAATACTCGAACCCAGGATCCCCTCTGGTAGAATAATGTTAGAATAATGGTTTCTTACTAAAAACTTTTTAAGTAAAGGTGTTATCCTGATTAACTAGATTTTTTTTATATATACCGACAAATATGTAGAATGTGAGATTCGAACCCTGATGGAATACCGCAAGGTCAATTAAAGACCTTATCAATGGGCCACCAACCCATTGATGAGTTTCCGACAAAATCTACATGACGGGAAAAAATTAATTATATGGTTCACGTACCCTAGGTCCGTTTCTGATCAGAACTCGACTTTAACGAAAAGAATATAACAGCTTATGATGGTGGCTAGGCTATATAGCTAATTAATTAATAAGCAATATACTTACCCGCGACTTCTCGACCATTATAAACACCTTTGTAAAGAGTACCATAAGCACCATTAGCAACAACATTCTTGATATCCAAGTTATTCAAATCAATCTGCCATTCTTCTTGAATCTCTCTTTTTGATGACCAAAACTTTGCTAGAAAATCTTCTTGATCAACATACCAGCTTCGGAAATCGATATCAAATTCTTGTGACCTAGAGTACACTTCATGGTTTGAGTTTTTGGAAAAATTTGAGTCTTTTGAATCCTTAGTCAAGAGGGGAATACGAAAACTGCCAGACTGAAAATAGTTGAACATGATTTATTTGGCGATTAAAAATTGCGTTAACCAAGTAAAATTTTACTTGATATATAGATGTTAAGATCGACTAGATATACTAGAATGGAGTTAAAAGATATTAAAAGTTCAAAGGTGGGGATATATATCTACCAATAAACTAAAACATGATTGAGATGTTCTTGAAACGACACGTGGCTTAATACTTGATCGACACATGTCCTTTTAATTTATTTAATTTTAATAATTTACCGTCATCCACTATGTTTACAAGTTTCGATTTTGATGTGATTGTAAAAATTTAAGGTATAACCAAAACTAACTAAACATATATTATATTTATCATTACTGTTTATTATAATTTAGCTTCGATCATCGGTTTACTTTAACCACAATTTATTTTATACTCACGAATCATGTATGAGGAATATTTGAATTTCTTTATGATACAATCTATATAGCTACCGTACATCGTACGGGTATTAGGACTAGTATTTATAAATAATTTTATCTTAGGTATATCGACAACAAGGAAACATGAGCTAATTAGAATTAGAAGTTCGATACAATTACGAAAAAGGTGGTGTTGTATTTTCTTTTTATTTAAACAGGTCGTACTATTTTAATTCGTTTTTATATATTTCTTAAACTAATTAAATATTAAATTAATAATTGATAAATCATTTATAAAAGTGTTTCCCCTTTATTCAATCTCTTAGCTTTATTCAATCTCTTAACTTATAAATTTAATTTATCCTGAAATTTAAAATTAATAGCTCATCCACCATCGTATTTGATAACTTTTATTATTTATAATAATTTAGTTTATTCTTAAAATATTACTGTACTTATAATAATTGGGCCGAAAATATCTATTGGGCCAAACATATTTTTTGAACAATAAAGTATTTGTAATTAATATATATATACATTTTAGGAAGGCCTTATAAATAGTAAAATGTTGATCATGATGTCACCAATTTTGTTTTTTTTTACTTTTTTTTCTTTTTCATTTTTTTCCTTTATTTTTGATACTAATTTTTTTTTAATTAGCTCTTTTAAGTAAGAAAAAAATTTATATTTTTCACCCCCGTCAATAGCCAGGTAATGACCGATGAACGGACAAATATAACAGCATATTGTACTGTTTCTGCTATAACAAAATGGTCAGCTTTTAAACCTTTTCCTATGTGTATAAAAGATGCTTTCTTTTTTATATTTCTTTTTTTGTTCTAATTGTTTAGTTTAAACGGTTCTAACAGCCAGGTAATCACCGACTAACGGACAGTGTATCGTGTAGTGTTTCCGCTACCACTAAATGATCATTTTTAATTTGTTTCTTACATCCGTTTTTATCGTTTGTGTAGTACCTATATTTTGTAATGTACGTTAATCGTTATGTATATATATCACCGCCTTTATACACGATGTACGTTTATGAATCGTTATCTCTCCCGGGCAACGCCCGGGGTTAAAATACTTGTATATATACATTTATAAACATCCTTAGGAATAGTAAACTTTTTTCTTTTTCATTTTTTTCCTTTATTTTTGATACTAATTTTTTTTTAATTAGCTCTTTTAAGTAAGAAAAAAATTTATATTTTTCACCCCCGTCAATAGCCAGGTAATGACCGATGAACGGACAAATATAACAGCATATTGTACTGTTTCTGCTATAACAAAATGGTCAGCTTTTAAACCTTTTCCTATGTGTATAAAAGATGCTTTCTTTTTTATATTTCTTTTTTTGTTCTAATTGTTTAGTTTAAACGGTTCTAACAGCCAGATAATCACCGACTAACGGACAGTGTATCGTGTAGTGTTTCCGCTACCACTAAATGATCATTTTTAATTTGTTTCTTACATCCGTTTTTATCGTTTGTGTAGTACCTATTTTTTGTAATGTACGTTAATCGTTATGTATATATCACCGCCTTTATATACGATGTACGTTTTATGAATCGTTATTCTCCAAGTATATATAAAATATATATATATATATATATATATATATATATATATATATATATATATATATATATATATATATATATATATATATATATATATATATATATATATATATATATATATATATATATATATATATATATATATATATATATATATATATATATATATATATATATATATATATATATATATATATATATATATATATATATATATATATATATATATATATATATATATATATATATATATATATATATATATATATATATATATATATATATATATATATATATATATATATATATATATATATATATATATATATATATATATATATATATATATATATATATATATATATATATATATATATATATATATATATATATATATATATATATATATATATATATATATATATATATATATATATATATATATATATATATATATATATATATATATATATATATATATATATATATATATATATATATATATATATATATATATATATATATATATATATATATATATATATATATATATATATATATATATATATATCTCTATATATATATATATATATATATATATATATATATATATATATATATATAACGCCGGGGTTAAAATGCTAGTTAATACTCTAATACGATTTCTTTTTTAACAGTCAATGATCCGCAAATCAAATTGTGAAATACTCGGGTCGTATCGATAAGATAAGAGTTTGATTCTTATAAATCTCATCTGATGGAAGTGTTTGTGTGATTGTCCACCCAGCATGTAACGAAACCTAATTAAGATAACCGACTATTCTGGTATAAGTGAAACCTAATTAAGATAACCGACTATTCTGGTATAAGTGAAACCTAATTAAGATAACCGACTATTCTGGTATAAGTGAAACCTAATTAAGATAACCGACTATTCTGGTATAAGTGAAACCTAATTAAGATAACCGACTATTCTGGTATAAGTGAAACCTAATTAAGATAACCGACTATTCTGGTATAAGTGAAACCTAATTAAGATAACCGACTATTCTGGTATAAGTGAAACCTAATTAAGATAACCGACTATTCTGGTATAAGTGAAACCTAATTAAGATAACCGACTATTCTGGTATAAGTGAAACCTAATTAAGATAACCGACTATTCTGGTATAAGTGAAACCTAATTAAGATAACCGACTATTCTGGTATAAGTGAAACCTAATTAAGATAACCGACTATTCTGGTATAAGTGAAACCTAATTAAGATAACCGACTATTCTGGTATAAGTGAAACCTAATTAAGATAACCGACTATTCTGGTATAAGTGAAACCTAATTAAGATAACCGACTATTCTGGTATAAGTGAAACCTAATTAAGATAACCGACTATTCTGGTATAAGTGAAACCTAATTAAGATAACCGACTATTCTGGTATAAGTGAAACCTAATTAAGATAACCGACTATTCTGGTATAAGTGAAACCTAATTAAGATAACCGACTATTCTGGTATAAGTGAAACCTAATTAAGATAACCGACTATTCTGGTATAAGTGAAACCTAATTAAGATAACCGACTATTCTGGTATAAGTGAAACCTAATTAAGATAACCGACTATTCTGGTATAAGTGAAACCTAATTAAGATAACCGACTATTCTGGTATAAGTGAAACCTAATTAAGATAACCGACTATTCTGGTATAAGTGAAACCTAATTAAGATAACCGACTATTCTGGTATAAGTGAAACCTAATTAAGATAACCGACTATTCTGGTATAAGTGAAACCTAATTAAGATAACCGACTATTCTGGTATAAGTGAAACCTAATTAAGATAACCGACTATTCTGGTATAAGTGAAACCTAATTAAGATAACCGACTATTCTGGTATAAGTGAAACCTAATTAAGATAACCGACTATTCTGGTATAAGTGAAACCTAATTAAGATAACCGACTATTCTGGTATAAGTGAAACCTAATTAAGATAACCGACTATTCTGGTATAAGTGAAACCTAATTAAGATAACCGACTATTCTGGTATAAGTGAAACCTAATTAAGATAACCGACTATTCTGGTATAAGTGAAACCTAATTAAGATAACCGACTATTCTGGTATAAGTGAAACCTAATTAAGATAACCGACTATTCTGGTATAAGTGAAACCTAATTAAGATAACCGACTATTCTGGTATAAGTGAAACCTAATTAAGATAACCGACTATTCTGGTATAAGTGAAACCTAATTAAGATAACCGACTATTCTGGTATAAGTGAAACCTAATTAAGATAACCGACTATTCTGGTATAAGTGAAACCTAATTAAGATAACCGACTATTCTGGTATAAGTGAAACCTAATTAAGATAACCGACTATTCTGGTATAAGCGAAACCTAATTAAGATAACCGACTATTCTGGTATAAGTGAAACCTAATTAAGATAACCGACTATTCTGGTATAAGTGAGTCTTTACCTTTGAGACTTGAAAGGCTCTTTTTATTCAACATGTGCCGTTCAAAAAAATTAAATTTTATTTAATAAACTCATCACTTCGTTGCTTTCCTTTAGGCCAAAGCCCAAAAATTGGCCAAAAACCGATTAACAATTTAATCAATTTAATCAACCCATATGTCACCCATAATGAAACAACTGGACCAAATTTAACCAAGACCGGGTCCAGGTGGTTTTCATATCTAAAATAATTGAAAATTTCTGGCTAACTGTGGTTTAAATCATACTTAACTGACCTAACCAATCCAGGTTCACCTCAACTAATATGAGACAAGAGATATTGCTAGAGAGATAACCTCCCCTTAACCCATTTTGACCCGTTACAGAACGCACCCAGACTTCTCACCTTTAAGTTAACAAAACTATAAGTAAAAAGCTTAAACGAATCTTGAACTACATCCAGCATATCCATCACAGCAGCAGTATACAATGTCATTACAACTAGCTTTACATTTGCCAACTATATCTTCGAAAGATCCCTGGCATTTCGGTTACATCTCAACGACCATTCTGGGAAAAAGTTACAAAAGCAAATTATACTTCGTGAATATAAGCAACTCTAGACTAACTTGTGCAGCTATAAATGCAGATCAAAAAAACCAATTATTTCCCACTGTGACAAGAACTGGTCATTCTTACAAAGCATAATCTATCTTTAGCGTTTTTACTAGAGCGATGAGTTGACTGTGACGGAAACCCAAATACAATGCACAAAAACTCATTTTTACTTGGTATGCGCCAAGTGTGTAGCTAGATTTTCTCTCATCTGTTTTCCAATAGGGTCAACATGCTTACACCATTTTACGGTATACCCTGAATCATGATGGGATGACAAAGGAACATCTGAATTAATATGATCACCGCAATCTATGATTATGTTATGAAGCAAACAGCATACCACAATGATGCTAGGAAGTTTCTTCTTATCAGGTCTCCACATAACCTTATTAAGAATCCTCCAACTTCCTTTTACTTGTGAAAAGGCCTTCACAGCAAGCAATCTTGCAGCTTCATGGACCTTATTGAAACCCGACATCTCATCACTTTCACTTTCACGGTAAGGTGTTATCAACCATGGAAGCAGTGGATAATTAGCTCCACCGACTATAAATTCTCTAATCTCGGATGTATTAGATAACGACATTGGTTTCCCATTTAAACGCTCACCCGTCTCAGAAAGTTTGTAAAAACCTGAAAACTTTAGAAGCTTCCGGATAGTCATGCCACCAGGCCAACCCGTTACAATATCAAGAAATCTTGATTTGTCATCAACTATACCCTGCACCAACATACTGTAGTTTTTAACTTCATCACACCAATCATCTGAAGTTTGGACAGACGGAAGGGTCATAACTATGTGAGTTGCATCAATGGCTCCACAACAGTTAGGCAAGTTAAACGATTTTTCAAATTCTGATTTAATTTTCAGCAAATCATCATCATTGGGCCACTTCAAATGGTGTCTGCTACGCTCCTCCATTGCTTCTATGAACCTCCAAGTGACTTGAGAAACCGTCGACTGCCCAACTCCAAAAGACCCGCCTACAGAAACTTGAGATTCACCTGATGCTAATCTTCTTAAAGCAATTGCAACTTGTTTCTCGACACTAAGAAGTCTTCCCTCAATGTTGATAAGACCTGAAGGTGGGCGTGAAATGAGATTTTCTCTTACAAGAGAGCATATATACTCAAATGTCTTCTTTGATACCCGAAAAAAGTACTTGAATCCTTCTTCCTCATCTTCGCTTGAACCTACATATATGAGTTACATTAAAAACTTAACGTTTCAATTATAAAACCTTAAGCTCTCACATTTAAGCTCAGTAGAGACGGTCTAATTATATACTTGTATATCATAAACTAAACTTAGCAATTTTATAATTTTTATTATGTTTAAAACTCAATGTCTACCGTATAAGTTTAAAGCAACATTTATGCCCAAACATATGTTGTGCAAATTTAAATTATTCTGACCCTTAACCTCTAAAATTTACCATTTGCCTATCAGCGTCGTAAAGGGGTTCAAATTCTCGACACGACTAACTAAAATAGTCGAGTTAGGCTTGCAATATACAAACCCACATCCAAAAACTCAACACTAATTTTAGAACTAAGGCTACCATCAAAATACACACAAAACTCAATATACTTGAGTATAATAAACCCTAATTCTGAAAACATATCCTAATCCTAAAAAGGCATCATTATAAAGCTCAATTAGCATAATTATTATCTCTAATTTCAAAAACCCCATATAATATATATAAAATAATATATATAATTACCTAAAAAGGGAGAATTTTTTTCCCAAAAAGAAATCCACCAATCAGAATCAATGCCTCTGTTTTCACTGCTGTTACTGTTACTGTTATCCGCTGTAATTGTTTTTTCTACAGCTGCTGCTGCTACTGGGGTTGAGTTCAAATTCAACTTCAAATTCAATGATGAGGATGATTTCTTCTTATTTAATTTGATATTTATGGAGTCTTTTTTTATTTTTATTTTTGTGGGAGTGAGTTCATGGGTTGGTTTCTTTGGTGCCATTTTTGGAGATCGGAATCTATCTTCTGTTAGATGTATTATGAACTTTCTATAAATTGCAATTAATTAATTCACAGATTGTAAAGAATATCGCCATAATTTGAAAACTGTTTGAAGTTCAATGATAATCGTAACTCGACCCACTTCTACCCTTTTTATTGTGTTTGACTACCGATGTTGAAGACTTTGGGATTTTATTTTATTTTATTTTTATGTTTGGTTTGTTTCCTTACATTTGATTTTCATATTTTCAAGTATATTTGTTTAATATGAATCTAATTCTATTTTATTAGTAAATTTTTTTGTTGTAGTTTATTTATGAGCTTATATTTTTTTTATTTTTTTTTAGGTGAAGAAATTTCATATATAGTAATTTACATAGAAATAAAAGACAAACGGGCAACAAGCTGCGCCGCCACTTTTTTTGTATAGCAAAACTAAGACGTTTAAAAACTACATTCATCGATTGTGGCGTCATGACATTACTATGCATGACCCGTTGGACCCTTCCAAGTAGCTCAACGGTCTCAGGTGCAATAAATCCAAATAAGTGAAGCTATTTGATAAACCAAATAAGTGAAAATAAACTAAGGGTATGTTTGGCAAAGAGCTTTTAGGAGCTTCAAGCTTTTAATTTTTAAGAAAAAGCTCTTATCCAGTAAAAAGCTTGGTTTGTTTGAAAGAGCTAGAAACTGTTAAAATGGAAGAAAAAGCTCTATATCCCAACGCTGCTTTTAGGCCTCAGCCAACGGCTCTTCCTTGGCTTGTTCGTGGAACTCGTCGACGAGGAGGCCGTTGGCAGGGGGTAGTTCGTGAGCCTCTTCGATGGAGCCGTGTCGATGGGAAGAAGGAGGACGACGAGCGGGGAGCGTGCATGTGGGGTCGGTGAGGCAGAATCAAACAAAAAAAAACTTTTTTTTTAATATTAATGTAATGTGTTTTTATTTAATGTAATGTAATGTTTTTTAATAAATAAAATTAAGTTTGTGTTTTTTATTTTGATATATTAAAATAAAATAAAAGTTGAGGAAGAGGTGAGGAAGAGGTGGGGTTGGTAGTGAGTGAGGAAGAGGTGTTTTAGGAGAGAGAAAAGCTGATGTGGCAGTGAGGAAGAGCAAGGAAGGTGTCGTGGGTTGGCTGAGGCCTTACAAGCGTTTAGAAAAAGCTAGGAGCTTTTGCACACCAAATTACTTAAATAACCCTATTTTAATTACTAGTATTATGTGAGGATAGTGTGAGGAAAGTAGATACAGGAGAGATGACAACTAGCAGTCACTTAGATAATAAACAAAAGTATTGTTGCTTCCTGTAGTGGTGTTAAAAGCCTGCACTGCAGTAACTTTATTATCTATACTTGCTATATTATAAAGCAAATTCACTTTTGAACTTTCAACTTTTCAACATTTAATTTCAACATTTACTTTCTCAAAATGTTCATCCTATTTATTCTATATTTATCTAAAATAACTATATTACCCTTTCTCTCTCTTCAAATCTCAACCAATCATTTTTTTTCTCTCTCCTGCATAAATCATTTTATTCCTCTAATTCTTTCAAAATCTTTTATCTCAAAAACCGTACATCGATAAATTATAAAAATTATATGGGTGTTCTTAAAATTTCATGCTTTTTCATTAGAGATGTCATTCGATATACTTTCGATGAATTTTTAAATCCGAGAACGGAGCCCGTACGACTAAGACATTTGGCTATGACACTCTATGACATATAACCTCCTATGACCTATCACACTCATCATTTTACCGCCACAACGCACGGGTACTTGCTCTCGTATATACATATATACTTGTTTAACTCACATTTTGGAACCAAATTTGTTTTTTAGTAATCACTCTTTTTGAGATAGAAACCAAACCTTGAGATATATATACAAAGAATAGACATATGATAGTTTTTAGTAACCAAGGTTTAGGTAGGCCGTAATAATCTTATATATAATATGGTTAAGGGTAAAATAAAATAACTATTAACCTAAAACAAATAAGACACTATAAGCAAATGACATGTGGCATAAAATATTTAAAAACTAATTTTTAATTTAAAGGGTATATTAGACATTATAGTTCATGTGATTCCCGTATAGGTATAGTACACATACCATTTCCAAACCTAAAAATCATTTATCCAAAACCCCATTTCTCTCTGACATTGAACAGCCACCTCTCTGCGCCAACCGCTGCGATCTCTCTCCGTCAACAGCCACACCGCGTCTTCTCCAGCCACTGTCGGACTCGGACACCCAACAAAACTGTTCATCCATGCCGCAAGCTACCGGCCACACGCCATCCTCATGCTACTGCCTCCAAACTGTCTTTCCTACTCCGACGCACCACCGCCGATGTACGCCACCGCCCAAAACCCCCACCATTCTCTTTCTATCTTTTTTTAGATCTGAAAAGCGATTATCTTTATATAAATATGTATAGATTTGATGTTTACAACTTAAATCTTTGAGAACCGATTATCTCTTTTTAGATCTGTTGGTTTCAGTTTATGTGCATCAGTTTGTATGTGATTTGGTTCGAATGAAGATGCAACGTTTATGAATTTTGATTTGGAACATGGGTCATCAAAGTTATTCAGGGTGAAGGTTTAAGACGGGTCATCATAGTTAATCAAAATGCATCGGTGTGCATCAATTTTATTATTTTGTTATCAACTGTTGTGCATCAAATAGATGGAATCAAATTGAATTAACATTAGTGTGCATCAGTTTTTTATTATTTTGTTTTTAGCGAATGTGCATCAGTTTTGTTCTTACATATTTTTGTGCATCAATGGTTACAACATATTTTGTGCATCAGTTTTGTTCTTATAATATTTGTTTAGCCAATAAATTGTTAGCGTTTTTTTAAATACTGTAAATAAAACTGAAAGTAAGTATAATATAGAATCAAATTAAATTTAAAGGAAATAAGATATGGATTCATCAGGGCATCTTGATATGCGTATTGGAATTAATTAATCAAATTATGAGAAAATTGATTTATACGTTGGTCAACAATATCCGTAAAAGACTATTATGCCCTTGATTGTTATTTAATTAAAACCTTTAATTTGATTTCAAGATCTGGTCAATCCAACGGTTCTTATGTTATCTTACCTATTTTACAATAATAGTTATTTTACAATACCTAACCTCAATATAATATATGTATATGTTTAGTATAAATATATTATAACATATGTTTTTTTATGTTGTCCATTTTTATCATTTTATATATTTAAAAAAAAGTTACAGCTACTTTGCCAAACACTCAAATATATTTAAAAAGCTTCAGCCACTAGCTTCCAGCTACAGCTACTAGCTACCAGCTACCATCTTCCAGCCAACAGCTAGTAGCTACCAGCTAGTTTTGCCAAACATACCCTAAGTCAAACATCCAATTATATACAACTTTTCTGACAGTAGCAATCGATTCAAGCTTTAACCAAGTAACTCAATTTGGGATAAACTCGAGCCCGTTTGAGTTGAGCATCTATTATGTGTGTGCTCAAATCCAGAATTAAAAACTAAGCTTGAAATAAATTTCGAACCAAGGATGAGCTTTTCCTAACTTGGTTATAACTCTTGTCAAATTTTTCAAAAACTTTTAAAAACTTGGGTATACTTAACCAGTATATGCATGTATGAATATATATGTAATTTAGATTTCGTAAATGATATTACTGCTAGATTTCAATATTACTAGAGTTTTATATAAACTGTTTTCGCCTATGGTCAAATTTTATTCAATTTATTAGAATTCTAAGTCAGCTTTGTTAATGAATTTAATTATTATTTATATTTCTAATACTTATAGTTATTAATTAAAAAAAAATTTATTTATACTTATCAAGTCAAGATCGAGTTTACATCTTGAAGTTTACCTACAATAGAGTTTGGCTTCTTTTTATCTATTTTCTGTTTTACATGATTGATAAGGCATCTTTCTGCAAAAACAAATTGTCTTCCTCTTTTTCCCAAAAAAAACCATTGATCTATATACGACTTGTATATAATAAACGGAATATATTATTTCTTCCAACATTTCTTGTATTCACAAGAATACTATGATTTGCCTTTGATAATTAAGGAGATGTATTATCAAGTTTAATGAAATATTTTGAGGATTTTGCAAACATCCTTAATCTTGTCATGTCTAAATCGAGTTTATAACATCAGCACTCGAAATATCATGTAGTTAAGGCTAGCTTCATCGTTCTATCTTGCAACTATCTCTTTTTATGACTTGCATATATAGATTTATGCAAAAGAAAAAGAAGAAGTTGTCGAAGTTAACATTGATATATAACAAAACGGGAACTACACTCAATATACACATTATTTATCATTACGAATACACCTTTTGATGGACAAATACTATCAAATGGTCAAATTGACGATATCGAATTAGACATTATTGTCATTCCATGTCTCTTTCCCGGATGATGAATCATTTGATGTTGGCTTATCATCCTTCTTGTAAGTATGAAGCATGTAGTTGCACGCTCCCACGGCCTCTCCCACGGTTAGATATATCCATTCTTGCCCGATCACCTCTATTAGCTTCCCTTTGTTCATCTTCTTTATCACCTCCCCTCCCGGATTTGCCAAAACCAACTGCAAAGAGTTACTGTTAGTGACATTCTTCAATTATGCTATGCGTCGCTCAGATTCAAAAAATAAATAGGCATACCTTTAGTCCTCTTCTTTCCATAAGCTTTTTAACTTCTCCAAGCATTGTAATCCCACTCGTGTCGATATTTCCAACGGCTGCAACCATCCGAGATGTTATTTTTAGTCTTTTTTTGTTACTCTAATGAAACTTATATGATATAAATACAATGTATATATGTTTTAATCATTGAATGCTTACCACTTAATGCAAGAATTACATATTGCAAACTATTTTCCCCTGTAGATTTCAATCTGTCTTCCTCTTCATCAACCCATCTCGAAATCCTGATAACGAAAAATTAAATTTTTAAAATCGTGCTAGACTAACGTTTGTAGGCCTATAAGTCGATGAAGTATGTAAATTTTACCTTTCTCTCAGGTAGCCAGCATTCGCAAAGTAAACAGGTGCATCTATTTGAAGTATCAAGATTCCTGGAACAGTTTTGGCATTTTGGTATTGATCCATGCTTCTATAAATTGTGGAATCGGGTATTTGACCCACCGCGGACGTTCTTGGCCTTGCAACGAAAAGGAGTACTCTAAGCAAGGATAATGCAACCTACATTTGTCCCATTTGAAGCAAGTTATTATATTGAAAATGTAACACATTATAAAAGTTCTTTAGGTGTACAGTCAAGTAGTATACCGCAATGACTAATCCGATTTCAACACTCCCAAAGACCACGCCGAAGTATGCACTCATACATACAACAAAATCAAACTTGTCAAGATGCCATAGGTGAATCGCTTCTTCATAGTTAATAAGCCCAAGCATTGCGGAAATGATAATCGAAGACAACACAACAAGTGGAGTATAATGAAACAGCGGCGTTAAGAATAGCAATGTGACCATAACCGCAAGTGCCATTACAATGTTTGACACCGCAGTTTTGCATCCAGCGTTGAAGTTCACAGCCGAACGCGAAAATGGACCTAAAAAATCAAATTAGTTTTTAAAAACACATATTAGTCGTTGGTACAAAATTACATAAAAAATTGTCGAAAAAGGGTAAAATGATAATTTTACACACCAGTAGTGAGGTAGCAAGAAGTACAAGAACCAGCAATGTTCATCATGCCAAAAGCAATCATCTCTTTGTTACCATCAATGTTGTAATTCTTGAACATGGCAAAGCTTCTTCCCACAGCAATTCCTTCCTGTTATATATAAAATTACATTGTTACCTTTTATGATAGACATGTCTTAATACTACCTAAATTAATGTTATAATGTATGGACTTTGTTAAGAAACCTTGGTAATTAAACTTTTAATGAAATAGTGACTAGTTAAACATTATCTTGTGGGATTAGTGAACAAAATGGGAATGGGAATAGACTTTGTGATGACTTTTATTTTATGTTTCATTTATGATGTACTTTCCATTGAATTTCTTACCACACTATGTTACTTCCAAATAATCCTAAATACATTAGTGCCATAAATTAACTCATGGATTTAAACCCTAAGTCACAAAAACTTTTATCAAAGAAGTTAACAGATTACTCTCAAATAATTGATTATCAAGTTGAGTGATATTCTGTTGGTATTTTGTACAACATCTGGAAAAGGGAAGCAAGTGGAAAAAATAATAGAAGGTACAAGTGGTACAGTACAGAGTACAAGTGACTTACAGCAAGGGCAATGACACCCGTGACAATGCCAGTTTTGATTGCTGTAGATAGATACTGTGATCCAAATGACAAGTCCATTATTGTAATTGGGTTTAGCCCTTTCTTCAATTCTCCAATCTGTATTTTACCCAACAAACAAAAATAATTATGGTACTAATTAAATAACTTCATTATGAATTAATCATGTCACCTATTATAACTAATAAAGATTCTTAGATTTTAAGTTTATATGTGACAATTGACCAGAGGTCAAATGACTTTCTCAATTGTCAAAACTATGTCGGGTAGGACTATAACTTAAAAAGGACATACTAACATGTGTTATAAATAAATTCTATGGTACGAAGTGTTTGTGTTATAAATTCTATGGTACGAAGTGTTTATCCTAGACTAACATCTCAAGAGACAAAAGTCTTTACCAAATAGACTAACATTATATTGACCAGTTTAGTTTTTGAGTATATAAAGAATGAAGAGCAAAAATATTATTCTCAATCTATAAAACATATCGTTTTTTTTTTTTACCGAAATAAAGTTAAAGAGCATTGTTATTATTTTTTCGTGTTTTTTTTTTCTAGCCAAAATTATAAAACTCAGAAGCATAGTGTAATTCTGGGGCGAAAGAAACTAACCACTTGAACGCCATGTTTCTCGGCATGGGTTAGATAAACAAGAATGCTTCCTAAGATGACCGATGTCAATGGAGCCATTGCCGATATCCAAAATAGCTTTGGTCGTTTCGTGCTCTGTCGATCACATAACATTTGTTTTATTAGATTATACAAAAGAATAAATAACTTGATAACTATGAAAATTTATATATATACTCACAACATATCTAGCAACCAAGAGATAGAATAGAAAGCCAATGCCCAAAACTGCACTCTCCCATCTCCACTGCAATTAAACATAATAAATGTTACAATCTTATCAATTTTCACTAGATATATTATATATAGACATGAATAGTAAGAACCTCGTGGGTTTGAGACAAGACAGATCGCATAACCGAAATAAGATCAGTGCCGTGGGTGAAATGTACTAGACCCAGTATTCCTTTCAACTGTTGCAAACAAACAACAGTCGCGGCGCCACCCATGAACCCTACTATTGTTGCGTGTGACAAGAAATCGACGATAAATCCTAGCCTGCATGGATATATATATATATAATATATATATATAACCATCAACTAATTAATTAGCTTATCAAGTGTTAAAATGAAGTTAATTACTTGATTTTTTTTTGTTTAGATGTTAAATAATAAGTTAAATTACCTAAGGAATCCCAATGAAGCTTGAAGAACACCGGCGAAAAATGTAGCTGTGAAAGCTAATTGAAGATATAACTTTGGTTCTTCATTGGCATTCACCACTGCTCCCAACATGGAACCGATTAGTAGGGACGCCACGGCCACTGTCCCCACCGCTAGATCCTTGGAACTGCCCATCATGGCATAGACTAATGGCGGGATGAAGCTCGAATCTACAAAAATAATAAAATTCATAATTATTTTGTATTGATGTTGAATTTCTACTGAAACTGTTTATCTGCTTAGTGCATTTTGATACGGTAGATAAATAAAATAAATACTTTTAAAATAAATATTTATTTCAAGATATAATAAGCAGATAAACAGTTTCAAAAAATACATTAAAACTGTTCATCTGCTTATTATGTGTTTGATTCAATTTTAATAGTTCTTTGGATTGTGTATCCACACTACTTATCTAGCTATTTGGTGCAACATGATTTATAATTTTAAACGGGCGATTTCAAACCGTTTGTCTGATTATTTCATAAAAGATAGTAATTTAGTAAAAGTGTGAATTAGGGCTTACACAAGCCGAGAATTGGGGGTAGATTAGCAAGCTTAGCATAGCTAATTCCTTGAGGAATGGCTAAACTTGCAATGGTGATACCAGCAATGACATCCGACTTAAAGAAACTCAAATTGTAACGAGTCATCCATTCGAAAATGGGGAAAAAGTATTGAACTCCAAGTACTAATCTACGCGAAGGTGGTTGGTTTTTGAATTGTCTAAGGGGATCATCAGGGAAGAATGTTTCTTTCAAAGTGTTCTTCAAAGATTTTATAAATGGTTGTGGTGGTGGGATGGCAACTTTGTGTGGTAGTTGTTGCTCGAAACTTGATTTCGGGTACTCGTATTCTCCGGTACCCATTTTTAGTGTTGTGAAGTGCGGAATCTTGGCTTGTTGGTAGTATATATTTATATCTCCGGTGGTAGAAGAAGCAAGGTTGTCAAATGAGCTCAAGTATGAAGTAGGATGATGAGTTTGTAGGAGAATTGAAGTGGCTTTATATATTGGTTTTTGAGTGGGGAAGTGGGGCATATTTTTGTGACCATATTACTATTGTGATTATGCCATGTGGTATTTCTTGTAGTGGATTCTTTTGTAGAGTATTTAAACTTGAAGTGCTAGCTACTTGGAAATGATTTTAGAGTGGTAACTAATAACAAATTTATTCACGAATACTTGGTTCTAGATCTACTAAATGTAAATGTATAAGGTTTATATATACAATATATATATAGCTTATGATAATTATTACCTTTTTTTCACTAGATAAACATGACTCATTTGTAATGAATACTAGCTTTTTGTTCAATGGAAAATGACAAAATAATAATACTAAAAATTAATACTTTGTTGACAAAACCTTTTAAAGATAAATGTAGGATAATAACAAATGCAATAAAGAAAAGGTTTTTGTAACGGAAAAATGACACTTTTTTTACAAAATGTTTTCGAACTATCTTTATTTTATATTAACCGTTAACCATAAAAAGAATATATATATATATATATATATATATCATTAATCTTCTCGTCTACATAAAAGTGTCTTAGTTTGAATTTTCAAAATTTTCTTTTTAAAGTTTGACCTTAAATAACTTATTTTGTGTTATATAACACTTGATAAAAGTTATATAATTTGAATCGGTTTTAGATGTGTTTTCATCGGTATAATTTTCATCAAATTTTATATAACACAAAAAATTATATTTAAGGTCAAAGTTAATTAGAAACAAAAATTTTGAATATTCAAAACAAGACACTTTTAATGGGACAGAAGGAATAGTTGTGTCTGTATCTACAAAAAGAAAAAGAAAAAAAAGAAGAAGCTAATGGTCTTGTAATGTTTGTCTGTAACAGAATATATTGACATGGACGACCCAACTTATATTTTTAACTCATGTTATAAGCCGCGTGTCCAGTACTGGACACGAGTCTAAAATCTAGTAACAAACTGTGGTAATAAGGTAACTTTGGATTCGATAATTTTATTGTCAAGAGTGAATATTATAATCAAAATAATGCAATGTTAACTGGTGACATATTCTTTTAAAGAATCAATTCACCAAAATGTGTTACGAATGTTATTTTGGAGCATAAATAATTATTTGTTAAACAAAGTGGATTAACTTTATGGAAACGAGCCGGATGTATCTTTATAGTTGTTGATGACGTAATGAAATATGATTGGTGAAAGTAGATTTGGCAGGTAATATAGGTCAAGTGGCGGTTAATACAGAGTATCAAAATTCATGCCATAAGGCTGTTCGGAGTGAGGCACCTCTCCAGCCGACGCCGCCCCTTCGCCGCCTGCTACACCGCTCCGGTGGGCGGCAAATGCCAAATTGAAGCCCGCACGATCAATATTCATCGCCTTGAATTTGTGTGGGAACCGAGAAAAGTAGCCGTTTGAACGGCTAGTTGGACCAAAAATTCAAAAAAAAAACATTTTTCTTTTTAAATTAAATACCCATTTACCTTTATATATATATATACATTTTACATTTCACCTTTTACACACATATATATTTCTATATCAATCTTCTTCCTCTCCCCATTTTCTTCCATTTTCATACAAACACCACCTCAAACTATATAGTAAAAATGCACCCCCGTAACCCACGAAATCCCGGTATCAATCCCGGTAACATTCCCGATCCAAACGATTCGAACTTCATGCCGTTCTTGAATAATATGCAAGTTCCGTCACCGGGTTATATGCCGTGGCCTCAAGACATGGGCGGTTACGGGGGTGCTCCACCGACTCCGACTTCTATGTTTGGTACGTATACAAGCTACATTTATATATATATATATATTTTATATATATATATATAAACGTTTTTTTATATATTTATACTCGATTTTTATATATAATATATTTTTAATATATATATATATATATTATATATATATATATATATTATATATATATATATAGTTTTATATATATATATATATATAAATTTGTCACAATATAAATACGTTTTTAATTTATGTAGATGGTCAGATGCTAGGATAAACATCGACCTCAATGAGACTGATGATGATGAAGCAGAAGAGGAGGCTCCAAGATATATCCGCCCGAGCGGGAAAGGGAAAGGGAGAGACGGGAGAAGGACAAGGAGTTGCAGGATGATTTGAAGATTCTGAACACCGACTATAGTAGTTACACTGGGGTCCAACGACAATTGGCCGAGCAACTCAAGCAACGAATCATGGAAAAATATGGTTTTACTAGTTAGCTTAATTTCGTAGTTAGTTTAATTATTAGTTTAATGTAGTTTGTAGTTTAAGTATTAGTCGTAGTTTAATTTTTAGTTTAATGTAGTTTTTAGTTTATTTTTAGTTTAATTTTAATGAAATTATGTAATTTTTAGTTTAAAACAAAAAAAAAAAAAATTATAAAATAAGGGGAGGGGCTTCCCCAAAGAGAAGCCCCACTCCAACAAAAAGGAGGGGCAACTCTTGGGGGAGCCTCCGCCACATGGCGGAAGTCCCCCCTATGTGGGGAGCCCCCTTTATCCCCCCACTCCTCATAGCCTAAGTTTTTGAGCAGCCTTTTGAAAAAAAAATAAAAAATTAACATTATATTTTTAATAAATTATCATAACACGATAGCTTAATAATCCTTTCAACCATAAGATAATAACATGTAAAAAATCAAATATAAAGTTAGAAAAGATATTTATTGTAATTCACATGCTATCATCTTATGTTTCAAAAAGATTTTTAGTCTAACTTTTAAATTTTTTTTATCATTTTCAATATATTTTTATTGAAAATTTCTTAACATCTACTGGAACTTTTAAAAAAATTCGTTTGTATATTTGTAACAACCGTGCATTTTGACCTTGTTGACTATGGGTACGTTTCCTAAGTTTTGATTTAATTAATATGTGTTCAAGTGCAATCTAAGGGTCATTTGAGTGCAATGTGGTTCATATGGGTCAATTTATTGTGTAATTAGAGACTTAAGTGCAAGTTGATATCATTAGTTGGTGCTAATCGAGTTTCATTAGATGGTATTTATGATAACTAGTAAATGGTTGGATCCTATCCATGGGTTATGCCCAAAACCCATGACCCACCCAAGTAAAACAAACCCTATCCTCCCTCATTTCCTTCATCCATTCATTCATAATATTTACATTTTCTCTCCCATCTCACTAAATACTCTTACTCTCAATCTCTCTCTAAATTCTTGGTTCATTTATGTTAGCTTCAACTAGATTAATAACAAAACCATCATCCTTATTATCATTCTAGCATCATACCAAAATCCAAGTCTTCAAGTGCAAGAAAAAGCTTCATTTAGGTCAAAATCGGGTTTGATTGCTAGTGGAAGTTTTGGTAAGTCTAATTCATCTTATTTGTACCTAATTATGTTTGTTTATGCATTTCTAGTCATCTTGAACATTTACAAGTCCTAAATCGGCTTAAATCTTGTTTTGGGTCAAACTAGGGTTTAATTAGGGTTTGAATGATTTGGGAGTGTTTGTGACGTTTTGGTCGAATTTGTGGAATGGGTTATGTTTGTATATGTTCCTAGAGGTTGAAAATGAGTATTTACACTTCACAAGTCGTCTTCTAGATCAAAAATGACGTTTGGGTTGGGTTTGGTTCGTGTTTGGGTTGCTGAATTCTGCAGAAAGAAGATCAGGCTTTTGGCATGTAACGGCCGTTACATATGTAACGCCCGTTACATATGTAACGCCCTTTACATGGCCGTTACAGTAAAAAGGGTTGTGATGGAGTTAACGGCCGTCACTTATGTGACGCCCGTTAGGGACTAGTTTTGTCGAACATTTTCAAACGTCAATAACTTTTGAACCGTAAGTCCGTTTTAGACGTATGACCTATCGTTGGAATCGTGTGAGAGTCTAGTTTTCTATGATAACATCCATTTGGAGTAAATCTTTGTCCATTTCTAAAAATGTCGAGTCAAAGTGTTATGTTTCACACTCGGTAATGTTAAGAACGTAATTGTGGGTTCGTGACTCAACTTAAACCCAAAGAACCAACTTGTTTACGATTTTAGAGTTGACATTATGGTATATTGATGTATAATTATAGGTTGTGGACGTGTGGACCGTAATACTCGCTTGTAATCTTATACTAGCTTCTTTGTCGGACAAGGTGAGTTTTCGTAGCCTCCCCTACTCTTTTAAGAGTCGGGCTGAAAAGTGTACTTCGTGCTTGATGTTATTTTGTGACGTACATGTTGTGTGACGTTTTTGTTGATGTGCAATTTTGTGATTTGTTGTATGGTCATTGTAAATTGTGACTTGAGTTGTTTTAGGTTAGTTGTGTATATATGGAGGACGGTAATGCCTTTGAAAGGTTAGAGATGTGGTGGGAAGGCTGCGGGTGACCCTATATATAAGCATCAAAGGCCTTTCAAAAGTAGTATCGTATGAAGTATATACATATGATGTTTGGTTATGTGTGGACATTGATGGTCATGGATGAGTACAATGAGTACATTTACGTGAAATTGAGTACAATGAGTACATTTACGTGCAATTGAGTACAATGAGTGCATTTACGTGCATATGAGTACAATGAGTACATTTACGTGCAATTGAGTACAATGAGTGCATTTACGTGCATATGAGTACAATGAGTACATTTACGTGCAATTGAGTACAATGAGTACATTTACGTGCAATTTAGTACAATGAGTACATTTACGTGCAATTGAGTACAATGAGTACATTTACGTGCAATTGAGTACAATGAGTGCATTTACGTGCAATTGAGTACAATGAGTGCATTTACGTGCATATGAGTACAATGAGTACATTTACGTGCAATTGAGTACAATGAGTGCATTTACGTGCAATTGAGTACAATGAGTGCATTTACGTGCATATGAGTACAATGAGTACATTTACGTGCAATTGAGTACAATGAGTGCATTTACGTGCATATGAGTACAATGAGTACATTTACGTGCAATTGAGTACAATGAGTACATTTACGTGCAATTGAGTACAATGAGTGCATTTACGTGCATATGAGTACAATGAGTGCATTTACGTGCATATGAGTACAATGAGTACATTTACGTGCATTGAGTACAATGAGTGCATTTACGTGCATATGAGTACAATGAGTACATTTACGTGCAAATGAGTACAATGAGTACATTTACGTGCATTTGAGTACAATGAGTGCATTTACGTGCATATGAGTACAATGAGTACATTTACGTGCAAATGAGTACAATGAGTACATTTACGTGCATATGAGTACAATGAGTACATTTACGTGCAATTGAGTACAATGAGTGCATTTACGTGCATATGAGTACAATGAGTACATTTACGTGCAAATGAGTACAATGAGTACATTTACGTGCAATTGAGTACATTGAGTACAAGTGTGCAATTTATTAGATCATGTTAATGTTAATCATGTATTGGTTGACATTGGAACGTATTCTTGTTCATCTTTTCCTACGAACTCACCAACCTAGTGTTGACATTGTTTAGTACACTTTTCAGGTAACCAAGAGAACCCAAGAGCTTGACGCATTGCTAGATTGTTGGACTTGACCATGGATCCGTGATTCATTACCCGTTGATGGGATTTGCTTAGGATCATGAGCCATCTTTTGAATTGTTATTTTGTAAACTTTTGATGGTTGAATGCTCCTTATGCTTTTGTGACATTGTAACTAAATTGTTTGGGTTCCTGGAATCCTCTTATTTTCATATAGTCTCGTTCTACGGTAATTCCATCTTGTGTCATGTTTTTCGGTACATTTCGAGCCTAGCTCGGGGTGTTACAATATTATGTGTTTAAAATACCGATGCGGTTATTTTCTACGATCAAGCACTTAGTTCTATAAGCATCACTATGATCTAGATAACATCTACCCGTTAAATTTAAGCAACCTTAAATTTAAGCATTTGTTCTACGTAAGGCATGTCTAAGCATGGATGTGAGCAAGTATGTGCAAGTAAATAATTTGCCAGGAAAACAGTTATAGTTTAAGTTTCACTAATGCAACCTAATAGTTCATTTATTAGGGCCACTAATGCAACCTAGTTCGCTATAACCTGTGGCTTTGATACCAATCTGTCACACCCCCAAAATGCGGAATCGAAGGTGTGAACAATATTCGTAAACAAATCACACATTATAACAAACGACCTCTAGAATGAGACGTTTTTAGAATATATCGGAAAGATTTTTCTTTATTGATCACAAAGTGATGATTGAGTTTACAACTAGTAAAAATGAGATTCTTTAAACATGATAATATAAACTAAGACATCTCCATATATTTTCTTGTAGTATGCAATTGTGACTCCAAAAGTATGCATCTATCTTATGCGTCATCTAGCTCAAGTACCTGAGAATACACGTTTAAATTTCGTCAACATAAAGTTGGTGAGTTCACAGTGTTATAACAAGGATTTACCTTTGGATCACAAGATTTTTCTCATATGATAATGCATGCATACATATATCATAAAAATATAGATTCAGCAAATCTATGTAAAGTATGGATTCAGCAAATCCATGTCACACTAAGCTTATACCTTGAAACCGAATATCTTAACACTATACTTGTTGTGCCATATCCCTCTTGTGATGCCAATGCTCAATGTAATCACGATATCATTCAAATATTATATATCCGTTAGACAAGTTAGCGCGACTAACCCGGACAGGGGTGTCAACCCAAATAGTACTATTTATAATATTCGCGCTGCAAATTTCTCGGTTCAAGTTCAATAGGGGATTTCAATCAAGAACATAGTAACAATATAAGCATAGACCTTTTTAAACAATTGTGTCCATAAAAACAGTTGTGTATTCTCAGTCCCAAAATAATAAATAGGGATCCATGAAACTCACCTTAGCTCGGTGATTGCTTAGTAACGTAAAAATGTTGATGATGACAATGATGACGAGCAAGTCAACTAGCAAAAGTACGTATCCCTAAACATAATGTGATTGATTTACTTCTCGGTTTAGACTTAAATTATCTTATAATGTTATTTATTAATACGCTTGTCAACGTAAGAGACTTTGGGTTCTTTTCAATAACCTTTGTAATTTATTCTTGAAATATTTATAAATGATATCTCATTTATCTTTATAGAAATCCTTAAAAAGCTTTTGTTGAAATGCAAATAATAAACTAACAATTAGCTTAAGATATGAATGAGAATAAAGAGACACATTTGATAGTATTTCTTTGAATTGATACGGAATGTATTCGGAGACGAATACGAGTGTGTGTATATATTTAATATATAAAGGAGAGATACTTTAAATAGTAGGATTATAATCAATACAAAAATGTATTAATTATAAAATGAAGAGATACCTTAAATGGTAGGAAAAATACCAACATTATATTTCAAGTTATGTTAGGGTTGACGTTGGGTCGTGTAGTATCCATACGGTGAACCAAGTTGCGTTTAGAATGCGAATCGTAAACCGTTTGTCAACTACAATCCGCTCCGTTGGTATACCCCAGAGATGCCCAAGGTCAATGGCAATCACGTTTAGAAATATAGATTGGTTAAAAGCGTATCAAGGATATATTCTATCCATAAACCAAACAAACCGAAAATACGAAACAATTCACAGATGGTGAATAGAAATTATATGTATATTCATTTGATTATACTTCATTGGAAGTATATGTTAGGTCCAGATTTAGTCCAGACTTACTGGACTGGCTCCAGACTGGACTACTGGAACCTTACTTAGGTTTGTTACGAAAACTTGTTTTGCTGGTCTCGCTCCAGACCCGACTACTGGAGCTCACTGAAGATCTGACCAGAAAACATATTCTACTGGACCTACTCCAGACTTGGAATCTGGAGTCCCTCTGAAGATTTGTCCAGAAATAATTGAAGACTAGTGAGCATTTACTTGTACAGGTAATCTGGAGCATTCTTCAGATTAGCTCACTGAAGACTTCACCCCAGTCCAGATCTATTCTACTGAAGACATTCTGACTGAAGTCAAAGACTGAAGTCTGAAGAAAGAAGACTGACAAATGGCGGAGTCCACTGGAAGTCTTACCAGATCTGCACACTGGAGGATTGTTAGTGTTCTAGATCCTGCAAGTCTGAACACTAATATCGAGGATTGACTTTAGCCTTTAACACACTTTCCAAAGAACAATCCACTTGTTCTTTAACAAAAGTATACGTGTGTTAAGGTGGTTGGATAAAAGGATACACGTACACTTGATGTGACTTTATCCTTATTCTTATCTAATACATTTAATGTTCTTGTCGGATCATTAAATGTATGCCAACCATATTTGTACGGCACAAATTCACTGGTGAATTTGTTGTCTATAAATACTAAGTCATTCCTTGAACAAAAATACTTTTTAGCATACACTTTGCAAGAAAGTGAATTTGTCTAAAATACTCTCGATCTTAAACAGGGATACTTCACAACTTTAAGTATCTCGATCCTAAAGAGCTATTTGACAAATATAGATCATTTGTAATCATAGGTTGTTAGGATACTCACTTAATCGTGTTATCTTGATTCCGCAACAACCTTGTATTTTATTTAAACATCAATAAATAAAATACCCATGAAACATACATAATGGTCCACTTTATTTGTTTATTGCTTTAAGTCTTGTATTACTTTGTTTATATATCTTGCATCTTTATTTACAAGTAATACTAGTCCATTTCTAGTGATTATTAGACTTGTTGTATTTTACACTTTCTATTGGTTAACCGTCTAGCACTTAAAACGGGACTAAGTATATAAGGAGATTCATTAAAGTATAAAGCTCATGCATTTTTATAAAAGTACCAACAATTTATTATGCGTATAAAAGAGATATTTAACGTATTTAAATGCAAGTATGTATTAATTGAGTATAGAAATAAGTTGACAAGCATTTCAATTCATAAAATATAGTTCTAAAATCATAGATCAAAGTATAGTAAGGTTTTATAAAAACACTTACAAGTTTGGAAAATTATAAATTCTAAGATCAAAGTAACGATATAGGAATGAGCTCCAAAGAAGATCTTGATATAATCGATTATAGATTGGACTTGTTTACTTGAAGAATATGAATAAATCCTAACTCCATTTGGCCATTATAACTAGGCTTTTTGATGATCTTGAAAGAATTCCCGATAACAACTTTACTAGACGATTTCTTTGCAAAGTAACCTTACTTTACTTTGAACCTTTAAAGAGTTCTTGAGATTATGAGATATATGCTTGACTTGAACAAGTAATGATCTTAGAATGCTAGGGATTTAAGAAGAGAAGTATTGAGAATGTGAATTGGTAAATTGGAATGAAGACATAAGGTTGTATTTATAGTAAAAAGTTTAGAAAATGAATGGTAAAATGAGGGGGGGAGGGCCGTAGGTGGTGGTGGTAATTTGGGGTGATTCATCAAGTTTTTACTAATGTGTTGATGTGTTCATAATGTGGTGAAAGTATGTAGAAAATGAGGATGTGTAACTTAGATAACCATATTATGTTAAAAAGCTAAATATCTAACTTATAATGTTTATATAAAAAGTGTAAGTATTTTCACAAATACTAGCACTTTTATAACTTAAATCTAATGTTTATATAAAAAGTGTAAGTATTTTCACAAATACTAGCACTTTTATAACTTAAATCTAATGTTTATAAAAGAATCATAAAGCTAGTAAAGATAGTGATGTGTTCAAAATATGGTGGTGTAAGTAAATATCTAGTAAAAGGATTAATTACATAGTTTTTAACCTCCTTACTATTCACGGATTTAATTAGATTTTCCGATTTTTCGAGTGTGTTATTTTATGAATTAAAAATCATAATCGAGTGTTGAAACACTAGATATTAGGTTTCCCAAAGTCTTAAGTCCATACGAGAAAGACTCATGCGAAAAATAAACGTTTTACGATTTCTCATGAATTTTGGACTTTTTATTTCCTAGTTGCTCATCATCAAGGTTTTTAAACTTGTTAAGATAGTTTATTTAGTAGATTGATTAATCACATAATCAATTTGAAAGTTTAAACATTCACTTGCTCACCCAATCATGCCTTAATTAGCTTAATTTGCCTTAATTAGCATAAACGAGTCCTAATTGCTTATAATTACGTTTACTTAATAGAATGAAATTTTGACGGATGTCACATCAACAACTTGGAAGGGGTTTTGGTAAGTTACATTTCACTCAAATTCATCATTTTATGTTTATTATCATGTTTCTAGTCAAACCCAAGTGTTCTTGAGTCGATTTGCAAGTCAAAAACGAAGTGGGTCAAAATTAGGGTTACAAAGTGGGAATTTAGGTCAAATTCGGATTTAAGCTAAAAATGGTTGTTTTGAATCAAGTTTTGAAGTGGGTTATGTCTAAATATGCTCATACAAGCTTCAAAAATGAGTTCCAAACCTCTAAGAACCGATTTTAGGTCAAATAGGGTTTTTGTCAAAAGTCAAAACGGGTCAAGAACAATTGTGCACGAATTTGGCTTCCTAAACCGAATTGGTGATATGGGTTATGTTTTGTTATGTCTAATTATGGGTAACAATGGATAAATTAAGTTTTGTTTCTTCACAAGTCGGATTAATTGGCAAAAATTAGGGTTTGTGGGGTGTTTGGTTACAAGGTTTCAACTAGTCGAAAAGTGTGCAGGCCTGTTTTTGAAAACGCCGTAACTTGTTCGTTAGAGATCTTCAAGAGTCAAACCTTACATTTCTGAAAAGGTCTGTGAGCCCTCTATATTTGTTAAGAATTAAGTTTTGTCTCAATTGGTCGTCTTGTGTGCCGAAAGTGGTCTACAAAACTGGAAGTAGACAAGGAAAAACTGAAAGTAGTCTACACAAACTGAAAGTAGTCTACAAACTGAAAGTAGTCTACACAAACTGAAAGTAGTCTACACAAACTGAAAGTAGTCTACACAAACTGAAAGTAGTCTACACAAACTGAAAGTAGTCTACACAAACTGAAAGTAGTCTACACAAACTGAAAGTAGTCTACACAAACTGAAAGTAGTCTACACAAACTGAAAGTAGTCTACACAAACTGAAAGTAGTCTACAAAATATGAAAGTAGTCTACGAATGAGTCGAGTAGTCTACAAAAGAATCGTTTGAGCTTGTTGATCGTCCATGGTCCTTGAGTCGACCCATACCTTTTTGTACACATTCTTTCGGGTCCATTGGTTTCTTGTTCGAGTCTCTTGAGTCGTTCATGGTTGAGAGTCATGGGAACAAAGTGAGACTCTTAACTTGTATTGTAATGTATATATTGATAGGTTGTGGACATTTGACGATCGTTGGACGTTTATAGCTTGACTTATACTTGTAATTGCTTGAGCCAAGGTGAGTTCTGTAGCTCCCTACTCAATTGAGATTCGGGCTGAAAAGTGTACACATACGTGCTTGATTGTTTGATTGATTGGTTGATTGGCTTGAGTTACGATTTGTCTCATTGCTTGATTGATTGTTTGATTGATTTGGTTGACGGTTTAACTTATTGTGGTTGGATTATGTTTTCGATTTGGATTATGTGATGTGATTAGGATAGTTGTACATACATGGAAGACGATGATACATTTAATGAGTTGTAGATGTGGTGGGAAGGCTGCGGGTGACCCTATATATAAGCATCTATGGTTCCTTAAATGTAGAGTCGTATGAAATGTATGTGCATTGTGGTTTCAGTTGGATTGTGGTACGATGGACTTGTAAATGGATTTAGTTATGCATGTACTTATTGATTGGTTCGACGTGCTCCCAAGTGTCACACACTTGAGAATATGCTTTTGTACTACGTACTCCCAAGTGTCATACACTTGAGAACGCGCTTTCGTACGACGTACTACCAAGTATTTCATACTTGAGAACATTGTGGTTGTGGTGGTTTTGTTGTTGTCGGGGTACACTTATGATACATTATTTGACGTCTTATTGTTTGGACATACCCATTATGCTTCCTCTAACTATTGTGATTAGACACTTGTACGAGTACTAATACGTGGCTAGGTTACGCCATGAGTAACCCTCTTTACATTCTTGTGTGACGCGATGGTTTACCGTAAGTTATGATTTACTTACACTTTGTACATATTATGTCTCGCTTATACTTTACACATATTGTGACTTGGATGGTTCCTTGTGAACCATTACTACGAACTCACCAACCTAGTGTTGACCTTGTTTAGTACACTTTTCAGGTAATCAAGCGAATATTGGACGTGAAGTTTGATTGTTGCTTATGTTGGACTCGGGCTTGGACTTATGTGGATCAAGGATTCATTTGCCCATTGCTTCACTTTATGCTTAGGACCGATAGCCATCTTTTGATTGTCTTTTGTAACGTTTGATGGTTATTTGCTACTTGTGCATTTTGTACTTTATTTTGGATGTTTGGATTAACCGGATCCCTTTTATTCATTTAGACTTATTCTACGATAATTCCATGCATACGCTATATCTTTTCAGTAATATTTTGAGCCTAGCTCGGGGTGTTACAGTAAATCTATCAAAACATAACATGATCCTGTATTTATATGATTTTATACCTGTATGGTTGTACATGGAACATATATGGTACCAGCGTTTTTAGTATTTTCAAGTTTAAGTTAAAAACCATTAAAAGTGGATACCGGTTTTAGTCCTACTTAAAATTTGATATTACTTTTTGGTAACAAATCAGTATGGTCAGATCGGAATTTAATTTGGCTAGACCAAAATCTAAAATGTATTAAAACACCACATATCACACTGATCTCAGTCCCACATATAGATAAAATATATGTTACATCCTCTATCTCATTAAATATGTCTACTTTTAAAATTTTAAAATCATTCTTTTACAACTTTGACTTTAATTATTTTTATTTGTGTTGTATAATACAAATGAAAGTTACATAAATTGACTGAGTTTTAGATATGTTTATATTGGTATAACTTTTATCAAGTATCATATAATACAAAATGATATAAATTAAGTCAAAGTTGAAAAACAAAGTATTTAAAAATTCAAATTATGACACTTTTAGTGAGACGCAAGGAGTCTTAATATATACTAAAAGATAACTGACCTAACATCAATTAACCAATCACAACTCTCAATTTCTCAAAATTAATTAAATCACCACATGTCTAAATTAATTTACACTTTTTGATTTTTCATCACTAATTTACACTTTTAAACCTTTTTCTTAAAGTAATAGTTTTATTAAAATATAGTAATAGATAACTCATGTTTATCCCAAATATTCAATTAATTGAATAATAAAAATACCTTTTAATAAATAAAAAAAACAACTTTGCTTACAATTAGTCTTCACCCAACTAAAATATATATAAAAATTATATATAAAGATTATACAACAAATGTTAGATAATAGGGTTAATTACAAAAATGGTACCTGAACTATCCATCATATTGCACAAATCATACCCAGGGTTTATTAATTACGCCCGTCATACCCAAACTTACCATTTTTCCACTCGGACCATACCTGGACCAAACGTCCGTTAGTTGTGCTGTTAAGTGCCCCCATGTGCCGTGCACGTGAGGGGTATTTTCGTCATTTTGCATGCTCTATTTGATGTACAGGTATGAAATCTGTAATTTTTACAATACTTCAGGTACCATCTTTGTAATATGCCCTTATTATTAATACTTTACTTTATAAAATTACATTTTATATTGTTATAATTAATTAAAAATATTATTGTTAATGATTATTATGTAGTAATAAATTATAAATTTATAAAAATTTATTAATATATTATAAATATTTATATTGTTTTAAAATATAACATTTTATTTTTATAAAAAAAATTATTATTAGTCTATCCAAGATATTATTTTTCTAATATTTTTATTTTATTAAAAACTATTACATATTGAATTATATATCTATAATGATCTTGATAAATATGTAATTCAAGATTTATTTTCTTCTTTTAAAAAAAGGTAAATTAGAAGGAATGTCTTAATCTCTTGTATCGCATTAGTACCTACACAACTACCATGCAATATTTTTTTAAACAATAAATAATATGAAAATACGCATTTATCAAAATAATCATGGATCTATAATTCAATATATTTATAGTTTTCAATAAAATACATTTTTGTATAAAAATTAATAACTTTTATAGAACAAAAATAATCTTTTATAAAAATTAAATATTATTTCATAAAACAAAAGTAAATATTTTTTAAAAAATAAATATTTATAAAATATTAATAAATATTTATAAAATTATAATTTATTACTAAATAATAGTCATTAACAATATTAATTTTTATTAAATAATACTAATTGATAAAATATAGTTTTATAAACTAAAATATTAATAATAAGGGTAAATTACAAAAATGGTACCTGAAGTATAATGAAAATTACAGATTTCATACCTGTACATGGGGGCACTTAACAACACAACTAACGGACGTTTGGTCCAGGTATGGTCCGAGTGAAAAAATTGTAAGTTTGGGTATGACGAGCGTAATTAGTAAACCCTGGGTATGATTTATGCAATATGATGGATAGTTCATGTACCATTTTTGTAATTAACCCTAATAATAATATAAATGCTTTTCAAAAAAAAATTAAAAAAAAAAAAAAAAAAAAAAAAAAAAAAAAAAAAAAAAAAAAAAAAAAAAAAAAAAAAAAAAAAAAAAAAAAAAAAAAAAAAAAAAAAAAAAAAAAAAAAAAAAAAAAAAAAAAAAAAAAAAAAAAAAAAAAAAAAAAAAAAAAAAAAAAAAAAAAAAAAAAAAAAAAAAAAAAAAAAAAAAAAAAAAAAAAAAAAAAAAAAAAAAAAAAAAAAAAAAAAAAAAAAAAAAAAAAAAAAAAAAAAAAAAAAAAAAAAAAAAAAAAAAAAAAAAAAAAAAAAAAAAAAAAAAAAAAAAAAAAAAAAAAAAAAAAAAAAAAAAAAAAAAAAAAAAAAAAAAAAAAAAAAAAAAAAAAAAAAAAAAAAAAAAAAAAAAAAAAAAAAAAAAAAAAAAAAAAAAAAAAAAAAAAAAAAAAAAAAAAAAAAAAAAAAAAAAAAAAAAAAAAAAAAAAAAAAAAAAAAAAAAAAAAAAAAAAAAAAAAAAAAAAAAAAAAAAAAAAAAAAAAAAAAAAAAAAAAAAAAAAAAAAAAAAAAAAAAAAAAAAAAAAAAAAAAAAAAAAAAAAAAAAAAAAAAAAAAAAAAAAAAAAAAAAAAAAAAAAAAAAAAAAAAAAAAAAAAAAAAAAAAAAAAAAAAAAAAAAAAAAAAAAAAAAAAAAAAAAAAAAAAAAAAAAAAAAAAAAAAAAAAAAAAAAAAAAAAAAAAAAAAAAAAAAAAAAAAAAAAAAAAAAAAAAAAAAAAAAAAAAAAAAAAAAAATTACTAAATAATGTCATTAACAATATTAATTTTTATTAAATAATACTAATTGATAAAATATAGTTTTATAAACTAAAATATTAATAATAAGGGTAAATTACAAAAATGGTACCTGAAGTATAATGAAAATTACAGATTTCATACCTGTACATGGGGGCACTTAACAACACAACTAACGGACGTTTGGTCCAGGTATGGTCCGAGTGAAAAAATTGTAAGTTTGGGTATGACGAGCGTAATTAGTAAACCCTGGGTATGATTTATGCAATATGATGGATAGTTCATGTACCATTTTTGTAATTAACCCTAGATAATAATATAAACAAATAGTCTATAAAAAAAAATTACAAAAGATCAAATGTAATTGATGCGGGCATAAATCTAGTATTAATTATTATCGATAAGATTAAACTAAGGGGATAACTTAGATGATGTTAACATCATCTAAGTTAGATGATGTTGCTCTCACAAACCATAAAATTCATGGAGAAATTTTTGACATGTGTAAAAAATGATTTGAATTTTTGTGAGTGTAACAGCAACATCATCCAACATTTTCCCTTAAACTAAATTAGGAGATACTTAGTTTAGAAAGGTGTCAAATATGCCGACATTTAAAGGATAACTTTTGACCACCCCAACACTTTCGTTAGTTTCCTCATTTAGGCGCCTACAATACTTAGATTTTTATGAATGCCCGACGCACCAAAAAAAATATGATACTTTTGCATGATATCTCTCATATCTGTCTAATGTAACGAATACTTATTTTGTTAATTCTAAAACATGAAAAAAAAAGGTGGTATTTTCTTTTTCTTATTTAAATTTCAACATATTATTATATAATTAAGATTAAAACTTTGTCTGCAACTCCTAGATTTTGGTATGATAAGTTAGCGCAATAACCTTTAAGACATTATTTATTTTTGTTACGGTTAACATGTTAAAGATTAGTAGTAAATTTTTTTTTCTCATCAGTGCTTTAGACCACTTTAAAAGAAACTAAACTAAAGTCAAAACTCAAAAGTATAAACAATATATTTTTTACAACTTTTATGCTTTTGGGTGGGTGGGGTGGGATATTGGTATGGGTCAAAATTGAGATGGTTTTAGTTGTTACGGGTAGATGAATATTTTATTTAGATTCTAAAGGATCATATTGGGATTGACACGTAAATGACGACATTGCCCATGAATTAAAAATTAAAAAAGAAAATTAAAGTCGATACAGCACTACGAGTGGATCGTCAGCCTTCAAGACATGCCACGTGCACGCCTGAAATTGGAAATGATTCATTTCACAATCGATCAAAGTTGGTCCACACCATTTATACGATATATATCTTCTGTTCTGTCTCGATCACCTATCAATGAAATTCGTTTGTCCAATTCTTATATGATGTTAGCTTGTTATATATATATATATAATTTTATTTTATTTTATTTTCTCGAAATCAGATCTGATATAAATAATAAAAAAAAAAATTTTTTTTAACCTAATTCCAAGTTTTGATCTTTAAGTATGATTATGTGATAATTGCATGCGTATATGTGTATCTTAAATGTTTTAATTGTTAAAAAGAAGTAAAAATCATGAATTTTTCATGCAAATCATTCATGATTATTACTTAGATATATTGATATGTAATCTTGATCATTAGGGTTAATTATACTAGATAATTGAAGATTTAATTGTGTGACAATGTGATTATGATTTGTGAAAGTTTCTGTTTGACACCTGTTCACTTAAAAAATCATAACAAATCAACCGTAATGAGTTAGAGGTCGTGCTTTGAACTGTAGATGCTCAACACATAGGGCTAAAACTTTGTAGTTCTGGTCGAAGTCTGAATCGGACCAGAAACATGTCTAAACATGTCGTGAAGCTGCTGGAAATTTCCAGACAGCAACTATGTGCTTATATGATAATTGTTTGTTTAATATATGTTCAAGGCTTACGCAATCAAGGCAACTTGATGTATGTGGTCCTTTTCTTTGAAGGGGGAGCCGATTTGAACATAATCAAACCATAGTAACATGTTTAGGTGGCTCACCATAACTTATTGCATGCTTAAAAGTTAAGTTGTTTTAGTAAGTTTAATTTTGCCTTTTATGAAAATTGTGTGCAAAATTGTTTTGGAAAAATAAACTTGACTAATAATTATCGAAATAATGATTTTGTTTATAAAATTGGTGCCCTAAAATCAAAAGATACACCGGCTCACCCATTTGAACAAACTCTAAGAGAGGTATAAGTCGGAGTGCGCTAGCCTCCTAAAAGGGCGGGTTTTTAAATCGCGTTTATCGCATACCTTTGCCCTTGCGCTTCTTTGTGCGTTCGAATGGAGCTACCGAGCTCTTTTGTATTTAAAGGCAATAAAAATGAGTTTTATAAACATATTATGTTTAGAAGATATGCATGAATCTTCAAAACATAACTTTTTGATCACACATCAAATTGATTGACCCAATAAACTTAAGTCATTTGCCATCCAATTTGTAAGAACACATGGGGCTGTTGTTTTACTCACTGGTACACAGTGGTGAAATGGCGGTCTCCATGGCGAAACCCATTCACTGGTACACAGTGGTGGTAAATTTTGTGCGTTCTTAGTTGGACGACTTAAAGCGAGTTAAGCGGTGAGACCTTGACCCGTGGCAAAAGATGGGACAAAACATGACTACATAATGATCCCTTGATGAATCAAGTTGGAATCATAAGCGATGAATCGCATTAAATGTAGGTCCCATACTCACTAGGAATTGCACTAGTAATGCAATTATTGCTCGTCACTTACCATTTGAGTGCAATCATTTCTAGCAGATCAACTGATGAAATGGTTGTATGTCAATTGGATCCTAGCCTTAACGAAATTAATTGTTTATTTTATAAACATTGGGTAATTAATTTCTTAAGGATTTATTATCGAAAATACTGATTTTTGAACTTAATCTGTTTTGTAGATGGCAATGAATCCTTCCACAAACACCAATGCTTTTCGGCAAATGTTTGAAAGAGAAAAGCTTAATGGATCGAATTTCAATGACTGGTATCGTCAACTACGAATTGTTCTGCGAGTTGAAGAACGTACTGATGTCATTGAAAGGCAATGGCCAAACGAACCGGCTGATACAGCTTCACAAGCTGAAAAAGCTGAATATAGGATTCAGTACACTAGATTCAATGAAGTTTGTTGTTTAATGCTTGCGAGCATGTCTCCCGAGCTCCAGAAACAATTCGAACTTTACACTCCATATGATATGATCAGAGAGCTAAAATCCTTGTATGAAAAACAAGCTGGAGTGGAACTATTCGACCTTGTTGTGGTACTCCATGACATGAAACTTGAATCTAGTAAGCCGGTAAGTAGTCATGTGCTCAAGATGAAGAGCATTTTTGACAAAATGGACTCGATGGATTATGCTTATCATAAGGATGTTAAAGTTGGCATGATTCTCAAATCCCTTCCTAAGGAATTTGAGGGTTTTGTGCAAAATTATAACATGCACTCTATGAAAAAGAGCATCAATGAACTCCATGCTATGCTCATTGAATATGAGAAAACGATTCCAAGGAAGGCCAATGACCCAAATGTTCTTATGATCAAAGGGGGTCGGATCCAGAAAGCTAAGAAATCGCAACAAGCTAAAGGGAAGTTTGATGGTAAAGGCAAGGGTAAGCAAGTTGCTTATGCTCCTAAACCAAAGAAAACCCCTCCGGCTAAGAAAGAGCATCCGGCTAAAGACCAGAGCTGTCATCATTGTAATGAAGTCGGGCACTGGAAGAGGAACTGTCCCAAGTATCTTGCCGAGTTGAATGTGAAGAAGAAGCAAGCAAGCGTTGCTAGTACTTCAGGTATCTTCACTATTGAATTATTTTCCTTAACTAAGCGTAAACGATGGGTTTATGACACTGGCTGTGGAACTCATATCTGTAATGAATTACAGGGGCTTAGGAAAAGGAGGAAACTGAAGCACGGAGCTTTGCAGTTGGTCGTAGGCAATGGTCTACCAGCACCTGTTGAAGCTATTGGAGAATATCATTTAGTTCTTCCTTCCGGTTTAATTATTGTTTTAGACAATTGTCATTATGCACCATCTATTACTAGTGGTGTTGTTTCAGTTTCATTGTTGAGAGACAACGGATTCATTAATGTTTTTAATGATATTGGTATTTCAGTTTCTAAAAATAATGTTCATTATTTTAATGCTATTGCTTATGATGGTATTTATGAAATTGATATGCGTGGTTGTGATTCAAATAATTCAATATATAATGTTAGCAAAAGAGCCAAGACTGACTTGGACTCTTCCTATCTGTGGCACTGTCGTCTTGCACACATTGGCAAAAATCGCATTGAAAGACTTCAACGTGAAGGGATCTTACAATTAAATGATGAATCATTTGATAAATGCGAGTCATGTATTTCTGGCAAGATGACAAGAAAACCTTTTTCGCATAAACCGGAAAGGGCTAAAGATCTTCTTGGACTCATTCATACCGATGTTTGCGGCCCATTTAGACATGTGTCAAGAAAAGGAGCTAGCTACTTCATAACTTTCACGGATGATTTCAGTCGTTATGGTTATGTTTACTTGCTTAAACATAAACATGAAGTGTTTGAAACATTCAAAGAGTTTAAGAATGAAGTAGAAAATCAACTCGGAAAAACCATCAAAATTCTTCGTTCGGATCGAGGTGGTGAATACTTAAGCCAAGAGTTTAAGGATTATCTGAAAGCGTGTGGAATTGTCCAACAGCTTACTCCTCCATACACTCCTCAACATAATGGAGTGTCTGAAAGGAGAAATCGAACCTTGCTAGACATGGTAAGATCAATGATGACCCGTACATTCTCAATATGGTTCCAACCAAGAAGGTTGACAAGACACCATATGAATTATGGCATGGAAATGTTCCTAATTTGTCTTACTTAAGAGTCTGGGGATGTGAGGCACTTGTGAAGCGCGATACGCCTGACAAACTTGAACCCAGAACTACTAAGTGCATCTTTGTCGGATACCCTAAGGAAACGATGGGTTACGACTTCTATAATTCTGTCACAAATACTGTTCGCGTTGCTCGATATGCTGAATTCTTTGAAAAGAAATTAGTTCAAGAGAACAGTGGGAGGATTGTAGAACTTGATCAGATTCAAGAGGAAGATGTGTCACCTTCTGAAGCTCCTAGCAATCATCAACTTGGGGGGGAAAATGTTCAAAGTGATGAACCTCAAGTTGATGATGATGAAGCGATTCCACTTCGTAGGTCCGAAAGGACAAGACGTCCTACTGAAAGACTATGTCTAATGGTAGAAGAAAACGTTTTAGGAGATCTCGATGAGCCTCCGAATTTCAAAGCTGCATTATCAGATCCGGAATCTGACAAATGGCTTGAAGCTACGAAGGTGGAAATGAAATCCATGAAAGACAATCAAGTCTGGAGCTTGGTTGATCTTCCACAAAATGCTCAAACTGTTGGGTGTAAGTGGATCTTCAAAAAGAAGACGGACATGGATGGAAATGTACACACCTATAAAGCTCGTCTCGTGGCGAAAGGTTATACTCAACGTTTCGGTGTTGACTATGATGAGACCTTTTTCTCCAGTTGCGGACATTAGAGCTATTAGGATTCTCTTAGCCATAGCTGCGTACTATGACTTTGAGATATGGCAAATGGATGTTAAGACTGCCTTCTTAAATGGTTACTTGGATGAAGAAGTCTATATGGATCAACCTGAAGGTTTTATTGATCCAGAACATCCCAACAAAGTATGCAAGCTTCAAAGGTCCATTTATGGACTAAAGCAAGCATCAAGAAGTTGGAACAAGCGGTTTGATGAAGAAATCAAAAAGTTTGGTTTCGTTCAAAATCCGATGAGCCATGTGTATATCGCAAAGCTAGTGGGAGTAATGTTACTTTCCTTGTCTTGTATGTTGATGACATATTGATCATAGGAAAACACATTCCAATGTTGCAAGATGTTAAATCCCATCTTGGAAAGTGTTTTGCCATGAAAGATTTAGGAGAAGCGGCATTTATTCTTGGAATCAAGATCTACCGAGATAGATCAAAGCGATTAATTGGACTAAGTCAAAGTGCTTATATTGATAAGATCTTGAAGCGATTCAAGATGGAAGATTCTAAGCGTGGGATTGTACCTATGCAAGAAGGACTTAGTTTATCTGTCAAACAAGGTGCTACTACACCTAAAGAGGTGGAGCGCATGCAAAGAGTCCTTATGCTTCGGCTGTGGGATCTATTATGTATGCGGTTAGATGCACTAGACCAGATGTGGCGTTTGCGCAAAACATGGTTAGCCGATTTCAACAGAATCCAGGTGAAAGTCACTGGACTGCTGTTAAGAACATTCTAAAGTACCTACGGGCTACTAAAGATATGTTTTTGGTGTATGGAGGAAATCCAGATTTAGAGCTCAAAGTGACCGGATACTGTGATGCTGGATTTCAAACTGATAGAGATAACACGAAATCTCAGACAGGATTCGTCTTCGTTCTTAATGGAGGTGCTGTTGATTGGAAAAGCAGTAAACAGAAAACGATTGCCATGTCTGCAACAGAATCTGAGTACATTGCCGCCTCAGAAGCTGCAATGGAAGCAGTCTGGATAAGGAAGTTTATTAGCGGGCTTGACGTGATCCCCTCAAGTAACTTACCTATTGATATGTACTGTGATAATACTGGTGCATTAATCATTGCCAATGAACCCGGAGTTCAGAAAGGTGCCAGACATTATGCTAGACGATATCACTATGTTCGAGAGCAGATCGAACAAGGGGAGATCAAATTACTCAAAGTTCACACAGATTTTAACTTAGCTGATCCTTTCACAAAAGCTTTGTCTAGGCCCAAGCTTGAAAGGCATGCCGATGGCATAGGACTTAAATTAGCTAGTTATTTCATGTAAATCTGTTGTTTCGGTATTTGGATAAGGGATGTTAAACAATTTATATTTCCATAATGAAATAAAGTACTTGATATGTTTGATTTCATTCAATATTAAATTGTGTCCTATATTTGCATGTTTAATCCTTGAATATTTTATTGATATTCTAGATTGTCCATTGTCGATTAATTATATGGGAGTATAATTAAACTAAGACATATCTGAGTGATTGGTTATATTCTTGGAATATATAATGGATGGTTCCCACCAAACTCACATGATATCCATAGTTGATGCATATCGGACTACCCCACTAACGAATTTATCACTTTATGGATCAGCGTCATTAAGTGAAATTCGTAAATGGTTACTTTTATTGATCCTTTGACTTGAGATACAAGCAGGTCAGCATGTATGGATTGCACTTACTTGATATAGTTCTAACTCTCCTGAATAAGGGAGTACATAAAGGGCTATTTTCAGAAGTGTAGTGAAGTATGATGACTGACACGTGTAGTCAATATAGGATTTGTTCCTTCAACTTAAAAGTTGAAGTATGATACCATTGGCGCCCTCATTAGGACTAATTAAGATGTTTGCATGGCCGTGCCCAAATAAATCCAGATGGTTCTCGATTATATTTGGTAATCATTAATTAGTTATGGAATGAGAAACAAAATCGTTAAATCATGAAATGACATTGATCCGTATTCATGTTTAACACGGTATTTGAACAAAGGGATAGTAAATGCCTAAACCATTTAAATATACTTTAAGAAACTATACTTAAATATTTCTGGGAGCATTGGCGTGTTGCTAGACGCTAACCAATGTTATTACCTTCATTTGTTACGAGCTCAAGTGGGAGCTGTTAGTGTATGATCACGTAAAAATGAACGTATGTTCAGAAATGATTTAAGCCTACGGGGTCACACCTCAACGTGAATGTAATTATAATTGATTAATATATTAAAAGTAGTTTATTAATTAATTAGACCACGAATTGAACTAACGACCGTTTGTTAAATGTTAATAGTTAACGGAAAATGACTAACGGTGTTAACGGAAGAAGGATTAATTGTAATTTGAATACAATTAGGAAACACTAAATGAAGGCTCTAGAATGTTCTAGGGGCCGGTTTTATTGATGAGTTTTAACTCATTAATTTAACTTGTTTTCATAATCCTAATCTATATCAAATACTAAATCCTAATTTGTGTCAAACACGAATTGGGTTTAGAGTGATTATAAAAAGGGAAAAGCAAAGCTTCCCCCATACCTCTTCTTCCTCCTCCTTTTCTCTCTTTTTCGGCCGAGCTCCATAACAATCAAAGGAAAATCGGTTTTAGTTGTTTGACAAGATTAAGAGATTAAGCAAACGTTGCAAGTTCGTGATCAAGCACTAGCATACATACATTCCAACGTTGTGTGTGCAATCGTAGAGAAGTTTGTTTTAAACTTTTCATAAAGTTTCGAGCTTTATTATCTTCAATTTAAGGTACACGTTTTCTATCTTGGTTAATTAATTGATTACATAGATCTTGTCTTCCGTTGCGTGCTTTGTGATTTAATTCGATAAATTGTTATATAACCCAACAATATTTTATGAGAAATGATTGTAGCACTTCTTTGCACCAATATTAATAAATGTAATTAGTCTTTTAAATATATCTTAGAAAAAAATTTGGTTTGTCGAGCAATTATTGATTCAGAGTCCATACGAAACCCAACGATCCTTTTCTATATTTAGAGATAAGTTTCGATTAATCTTATGCTGATCAAAGATAAGTTTTGTACCATGAATTGAATGGGACAGATTCTTATATATGTTAGCTAGCTAGTAAGCTTACACATGTGAATTTCATGGTCCACGTTTGATCAAAAATAAGTCAAACTTGAATTCTTGAGGTGCAAATGAAAAAAATGAACTTGATTACACCTTATCATATGAAAAATGATGCGTATACCAACTTTTTTTTAGCCATATCTATTTCTTGGGTCGACCATTGTCATTGTGAAAAATAGTTATATCATGTAGACAACTAAAGACTGTTTTATTACTCATTTAGTTTAGTTATATACGATGCTAAAAACTGAGATGTTCTATTATTTATATACTAGTCACATGCCCGCGTGATACGGCGGTATGGTGGTGGTGGCGGCGACGGGTGATGGTGGCGGCGGTGTGGTTATTAATGTAAAAGTAATTGATGTGAAAGAAGGTACTCTAGTTATCTTAAGGGTTGAGGGATGTAAGTTTAAGTAATAATTCATTAAGGGTATTACAGGTATATTAGGTAGAGATATTCAAATTATTGAATAAATGGAACGAGTAGTTTAGGTAAATTAAGTTCTTTTTTGAGAAATGGGATGAAGTCAAAGATAAAATATAAATTATGGAAAAAAGCCAACAGAGAAATGATAAAATCCGGCATCTGTTAACAAAAGTGGGAAATGTAAAATCCATTCTTCAAAAAAAGAAGCAAAAAGAACATTTTTAATATAAGTTATTTAATCCACAATTGAATTATATATATTATAGTGGTATATGTGTTTTATCAACAATAGAAAATGAAAATTAACGTATAATTCCTTAAGAATAATAAATAGTAACGTGTATTAAGATAAGCAAGAATCATATGCTCCAACATGATTTGTTTTTTTTTTTTTTGTTTTTTGATAAAATCTATCTATGTGCTTTAAACTTATACAAATGAAAAGTAAAAAGTTAGGAAAGAATCATATTTACCTTTCAGGATATTATAATTAGTGAAAATATGATTGGACGTTGATTCTAACATAATAATGAAGGTATATAACAATGAATATGCGGTATTTTCATATTTTATTTTCCTAGCATATTTCTGAGTCACTACTAGATAAGTGACATTTAGTGACTGAAAAAAAGTGTCACTAAATCTTTAAAAACGGTCACTAAATCCATTTTGGCCTTCTCCCTCTGGAAAAAAATGAGTCACTAAAGAAACGGTAGCTAAAAGTCTACTGCTACACTAAATTTCAGTCACTAAATGTCAAATATTATAGTGTCTACACCCTTCAGTCACTAAAAGTACTTGAAACACCTTTCATCAAAACTCATTTCATGACAGAATGTACAGTCACTAAAAGTCTTAAGTCTACACATTTCAAATTTCACTTTTCAGTTTATACCGGAACTCCATCCAGAAAGAATACAAACAACCCACGAAAGCAAAATGTTTATTGCACCATAAATTAACATCAAATCAAGCTATATTGAACCTCCAACAAAAAATACAACGTGTTTGTAAGCCATGAATTCTGAAAACTTAGAATGACATCTCAAAAAAATCTGCAAAAAAATATATATTTTTTTGAACAGCGGATGGGAAGGTCATTCCATCGAGCTGAGCAGTGACATCCAAACGGGCAGTATGCTCAGGTGTTAGGTCGAAAATCGACCAAGTATAATTTGTTCAGAAATAGCTGAAGCTCAGTGAAGAATACTTGTATAGAATTCTGAGGTCGCTCAGAATTAGTTCACTGAAGCTTCACTTCAGTTCAGATCAACGTATCAGAATACCGTTCAGAATGAAGTCAAAGACTGAAGTCTGAAGAAAGAGAATCAGCTCAGAAGCTGATTCTACCTGATCGAAGACTGAAGCATCTCAGTGTAAAAGTACTTACACACTTTTACACTGATTACGAGGAAGACTTTTTACTTTACATCTCTTTACCCGGTTAATAGATTTAACTATTAATAAAGGTACAAGGTAAAGTAAAGGTTGGGAATAAGGTTTGTTAAGTCACATCAATTGACTTACATACTTAAACCTTAAAAGTACGCATGTAAGGAATTAGCTTTAATTCCTTAAATGCTCCCAACCATATTTGTACGATCTGGGCCACGTCATCATGGACTTAGGTCTATAAATATAAGTCTTCTCACAACTTGCAAATGGCTTGAAACCTTTGCATTGCAACTTGTGAGATATACTCTAAGTAATCCTTACGAGTATTTCCAAGTTATTAGATCACTTGTATTTCTAGGTTGTTTAGATATTTACACTTGGGTGTTTATCTTTGTTCCGCAACAACCTTTGTATTTGTTTATATATCAATAAATCAAATACCTTGAAAAATACATCGTGTCTCAATGCTACATACTTGATCTATACATATTATTTATATAGTTTCAGCCCTTATTGTTTCTTGCATTTACTTTCAGTACCTTTATCGTATTGTTCATCCATATCTGGATCGTATTCTGAACTGGTCATCTTCCAGTTAGAATTACTTGCCAGTCGGGTATTAAACCATCTATATTTGGGACTCACAATTGGTATTAGAGCAGCAAGGTTGAATTATATTAATTCATTAACCTTTGATCTGCAAAGATGGTTGACCAAATGTTCAATACAGGCCCTGACCCTAATGCTAATGCTAATGCTAATACTACTCCACCTACTCCACCCCCTATCATCAACAATAATATACCATCACATAATGTGCACGTACACTTTCCAAATAATCCTGTTCCCAAGTTTAATGGGAACAGTGAAAATTTTCAAACATGGAAAGCATGCATGCTAAAATATATTGCTGGTGTTGAAAGACATCTGACCGATATTCTTAAAGAAGGACCCTTTGTCCCCTTGAATGCCCCCACTGTTGTCAGAAATGCCGATGGGACTCCTAGGGTTTCACCCAAGGAGAAGGATCATTGGTCTGAAGAAGATCATAGGCTGGTAGACCTTGATACCAAGCTTCAAAATATGATCTTGTATGCTGTTCCTGAAACTCTTATGCCCACCCTTGTTTTACTTGAAAATTCTAAATTAATGTGGGAGGAACTCATGACACAATTTGAAGCACCAATGAGACAATTGTCACAAGAAAAGTTGCTTTGAATAAAAGATATGAGTCTTTTTTTGCTATCCCTGGTGAAACTTTAACACAAACTTACATCAGATTCACTAATCTGGTAAATCAATTGAAAGCCCTGGGTGTAACTAAAGACAAAGAAATTTTGTTGGAAAAGTTTTGTGACATCTTACCTTCTAAATGGGAAAACTTGATCTTGGTTTTAAGACAAGGAAAAACTTTGCACAGTCACACTCTAGCTTCCCTATATGGAGCCTTCAGGTACACTGAAGAGAACAAAGCTGAGAGAGATGTGGCTGAGCAAGATGCCAAAAATCATGCTTCTACCAGTTCAGTCGTGGTTCAGAATTTTGAGCCATATGGGACTGCTCTACTATCTTCTGAGAGTGATCATTCTGACTCGATGAAGAAGATGGTCGCTGAAATGTTAAAAACTGGTATTTCTGCTAATGTAACTCATAGTTGTGATGAGGATGACAATGATGATCTGGTTGCCATGCTGGTTAAAACGTTCAATCGTTTTAAGGCCAAATCTAATCGATCTGGCAAACCATTTGCTTCCAGCGCTTCTATTGACAAGTCTAATCTTGAATGCTTTAAGTGTGGCAAGAAAAGACATTTCATGAAGGAATGCAGATCTAGTCAGCCTTCATCATCACAATCTGCCCCTAATCACTCTATTTTTCAAAAACCTGATGACAGCTATAAGGCTAAGTACAAGAAGCTGAAAGCCCAAATAGCTCTCATGGCTCAAAACAACTCAAGCAATAATAGTTGTATGATTGCCAAGACTGAAAAATGGGAAAAATCTGATGAATCATCTGATGATGAGGAAGAAGTAAGGGATATGTGTTTCATGGCGCGTGAAGATCAAGGTCATTTGGTCAAGTCCGATGTTGAATCTGGTCGTTGGGTGGATATAGTCATGAAAAAGGTTAGTGACTTTGGTTTTGAAAGTGATGAGGAATAAAAACTGGACCTTTTGGTTCTTTCAGAGGCTGACATTTCTTTTGTCGAAACTGTGCGTTCAGAAAGCCTAAAAATGTTTGAAAATAATATTTCTGAACTGAATGTCAGTCAGGCCAGACTAAAAGAACTGAAAGATGTTCATTTGGCTTTAAAAAGCTATCAGTCTATGGTTGCCACTTTAGAGTTGGAAAAAGAAGAATTAAAAACCATCCTTGAAAAAGAACAAACAATAATTAAATCTTGGATGAAAGCACCAAGTCCAGATGCTGCAACTAAAAATACTTTTGCAACTCAAAGAACAACATATGAATCTGGTGATCTTCACTTGGCATCTATAATCACTGATTTAGATGCACTTCCAAAGGAAATAAAACCTGAAATTATTTTTCCTAAAGTTGGCAAGCAGAAAACTGTGACTGATAAGGCCCGGGAACAATCTGAGGGTAAATCTGAAACAGCTCAGATAACTGTTTCAGAAAGGAAGGCTAAAACCAAAAATCCATCCCCTCAGACTTCATCTAAGGTTCCAAAAAGCCAAAAGAAGAAGAAAATATCTCCCCCACTGAGCCTTCTACCTCAGATTCAGGTAAGGCTCAGGTGTCTAATGAAGAATCAATTTTGTTGAGGTTAGAGAGTCAATTTCAGTTATTGGCTAGACAAGTGCAGAGTTGCAATGCACGTTTAAAAAATGTTGAAACCACTCATCTTCAACCTAAACAAAATGCAAAACCTTTTTCCAAACAAATCAAGCAAAAATCTGAGAAGAAAAAGGTTGAGCCCCCCATCAAACCAACTATTTTTGTGTCATCTGAGATTATGACTGAGATCTCCTTCGATCCTTCAGTTCCTTATGAACCAAAGAAATTTGAGACTGCTAAGGGAGAGTCTAGCGAACCCATCACCAGATGGGTTCCCAAAAGAACTAATCTTTGTGTTTGTGCAGGGAGACCGAAAGAAGAATATATGGTATCTTGACAGCGCTGCTGGCAGAACCATGACTGGTTATCAAACCCTGCTGGAGGAATATGGGTGCAAGAGGGGCCCTTAATAACATTTGGAAATGATGAAAATGGAAAAACTGAGGGATATGGTATTGTGAATAATGGACAAGTCAAATTCACACGTGTTGCATATGTGAACGGTTTGAAATATAACCTGATCAGTGTCAGTCAACTGTGTGATGATGGCTTCAAGGTATTATTTGATATTTCATAAGGCACCATATTCAACAGGGATGGAAAGTTAGTTTTGATTGCACCAAGTAAAGCATGAAATGGTTGTTTTAATTCAAATTTACAAAGTGGTTTACCTTCATTTATGTTAATATACACTTGTTCAAGTTTCAAATGGGTCAAGAAAGCATCAAAACGAATTTTGAGTCTAATTAAGGTTAGTTTAGGGTTTTGAATTCTCTTGGTTTGATTTGGCCGAAATTATGGATTGATTTGGTGTTTAGAAGAGTTGTTTTAGTTTCAGCCCTTATTGTTTCTTGCATTTACTTTCAGTACCTTTATCGTATTGTTCATCCATATCTGGATCGTATTCTGAACTGGTCATCTTCCAGTTAGAATTACTTGCCAGTCGGGTATTAAACCATCTATATTTGGGACTCACAATTGGTATTAGAGCAGCAAGGTTGAATTATATTAATTCATTAACCTTTGATCTGCAAAGATGGTTGACCAAATGTTCAATACAGGCCCTGACCCTAATGCTAATGCTAATGCTAATACTACTCCACCTACTCCACCCCCTATCATCAACAATAATATACCATCACATAATGTGCACGTACACTTTCCAAATAATCCTGTTCCCAAGTTTAATGGGAACAGTGAAAATTTTCAAACATGGAAAGCATGCATGCTAAAATATATTGCTGGTGTTGAAAGACATCTGACCGATATTCTTAAAGAAGGACCCTTTGTCCCCTTGAATGCCCCCACTGTTGTCAGAAATGCCGATGGGACTCCTAGGGTTTCACCCAAGGAGAAGGATCATTGGTCTGAAGAAGATCATAGGCTGGTAGACCTTGATACCAAGCTTCAAAATATGATCTTGTATGCTGTTCCTGAAACTCTTATGCCCACCCTTGTTTTACTTGAAAATTCTAAATTAATGTGGGAGGAACTCATGACACAATTTGAAGGCACCAATGAGACAATTGTCACAAGAAAAGTTGCTTTGAATAAAAGATATGAGTCTTTTTTTGCTATCCCTGGTGAAACTTTAACACAAACTTACATCAGATTCACTAATCTGGTAAATCAATTGAAAGCCCTGGGTGTAACTAAAGACAAAGAAATTTTGTTGGAAAAGTTTTGTGACATCTTACCTTCTAAATGGGAAAACTTGATCTTGGTTTTAAGACAAGGAAAAACTTTGCACAGTCACACTCTAGCTTCCCTATATGGAGCCTTCAGGTACACTGAAGAGAACAAAGCTGAGAGAGATGTGGCTGAGCAAGATGCCAAAAATCATGCTTCTACCAGTTCAGTCGTGGTTCAGAATTTTGAGCCATATGGGACTGCTCTACTATCTTCTGAGAGTGATCATTCTGACTCGATGAAGAAGATGGTCGCTGAAATGTTAAAAACTGGTATTTCTGCTAATGTAACTCATAGTTGTGATGAGGATGACAATGATGATCTGGTTGCCATGCTGGTTAAAACGTTCAATCGTTTTAAGGCCAAATCTAATCGATCTGGCAAACCATTTGCTTCCAGCGCTTCTATTGACAAGTCTAATCTTGAATGCTTTAAGTGTGGCAAGAAAAGACATTTCATGAAGGAATGCAGATCTAGTCAGCCTTCATCATCACAATCTGCCCCTAATCACTCTATTTTTCAAAAACCTGATGACAGCTATAAGGCTAAGTACAAGAAGCTGAAAGCCCAAATAGCTCTCATGGCTCAAAACAACTCAAGCAATAATAGTTGTATGATTGCCAAGACTGAAAAATGGGAAAAATCTGATGAATCATCTGATGATGAGGAAGAAGTAAGGGATATGTGTTTCATGGCGCGTGAAGATCAAGGTCATTTGGTCAAGTCCGATGTTGAATCTGGTCGTTGGGTGGATATAGTCATGAAAAAGGTTAGTGACTTTGGTTTTGAAAGTGATGAGGAATAAAAACTGGACCTTTTGGTTCTTTCAGAGGCTGACATTTCTTTTGTCGAAACTGTGCGTTCAGAAAGCCTAAAAATGTTTGAAAATAATATTTCTGAACTGAATGTCAGTCAGGCCAGACTAAAAGAACTGAAAGATGTTCATTTGGCTTTAAAAAGCTATCAGTCTATGGTTGCCACTTTAGAGTTGGAAAAAGAAGAATTAAAAACCATCCTTGAAAAAGAACAAACAATAATTAAATCTTGGATGAAAGCACCAAGTCCAGATGCTGCAACTAAAAATACTTTTGCAACTCAAAGAACAACATATGAATCTGGTGATCTTCACTTGGCATCTATAATCACTGATTTAGATGCACTTCCAAAGGAAATAAAACCTGAAATTATTTTTCCTAAAGTTGGCAAGCAGAAAACTGTGACTGATAAGGCCCGGGAACAATCTGAGGGTAAATCTGAAACAGCTCAGATAACTGTTTCAGAAAGGAAGGCTAAAACCAAAAATCCATCCCCTCAGACTTCATCTAAGGTTCCAAAAAGCCAAAAGAAGAAGAAAATATCTCCCCCACTGAGCCTTCTACCTCAGATTCAGGTAAGGCTCAGGTGTCTAATGAAGAATCAATTTTGTTGAGGTTAGAGAGTCAATTTCAGTTATTGGCTAGACAAGTGCAGAGTTGCAATGCACGTTTAAAAAATGTTGAAACCACTCATCTTCAACCTAAACAAAATGCAAAACCTTTTTCCAAACAAATCAAGCAAAAATCTGAGAAGAAAAAGGTTGAGCCCCCCATCAAACCAACTATTTTTGTGTCATCTGAGATTATGACTGAGATCTCCTTCGATCCTTCAGTTCCTTATGAACCAAAGAAATTTGAGACTGCTAAGGGAGAGTCTAGCGAACCCATCACCAGATGGGTTCCCAAAAAGAACTAATCTTTGTGTTTGTGCAGGGAGACCGAAAGAAGAATATATGGTATCTTGACAGCGCTGCTGGCAGAACCATGACTGGTTATCAAACCCTGCTGGAGGAATATGGGTGCAAGAGGGGCCCTTAATAACATTTGGAAATGATGAAAATGGAAAAACTGAGGGATATGGTATTGTGAATAATGGACAAGTCAAATTCACACGTGTTGCATATGTGAACGGTTTGAAATATAACCTGATCAGTGTCAGTCAACTGTGTGATGATGGCTTCAAGGTATTATTTGATATTTCATAAGGCACCATATTCAACAGGGATGGAAAGTTAGTTTTGATTGCACCAAGTAAAGCATGAAATGGTTGTTTTAATTCAAATTTACAAAGTGGTTTACCTTCATTTATGTTAATATACACTTGTTCAAGTTTCAAATGGGTCAAGAAAGCATCAAAACGAATTTTGAGTCTAATTAAGGTTAGTTTAGGGTTTTGAATTCTCTTGGTTTGATTTGGCCGAAATTATGGATTGATTTGGTGTTTAGAAGAGTTGTTTTAGGTTGGGACAGACTTAATTAAGTTCAAAAACGTTCAAAAGGGTGTTTTGAAGCTTGGTAAATCGATTTATAAGTCAAAAGTTTGAGAAAAAGCATGAAGTGGGTCGGTTTTCCCTTTGTGTGGCTGCTGCTGTCCGTTCTGGGCTGTTCCAGCGTCTTGGACGCTCACCACCACGGTCTGGGATGGTGTTCTGGTTAGTCAAGTTCCAGCGTCTCACCTCCAGGTCCACCGTAAGTCAGAACAGCTGCACCGTAAGCGTTATCCAGGCCACCGTCTCAAACGGTGGCAGCAGCGTCCCAGACGCTGCCCTGCGGTTTCTGTTATTTTTTTTCCTAGCTTGAGTGCCATCCTTCTAGGATCGAGTCGAGCTTAGATTTGGTTCCTTCCTCGACCATTTTGGTGACCTGTATGCTTCTGTAGGGCTGTCCAAAGTTGAGTGTGGAACCAAGAGCTATACGATCATGAAAGGTTAACATGTATTCAAACAATAATGTGTATAATAATAACTTTTGGACACGAGACGACTCTTGGACGACTTTAACTCGTTCCAACCTATTTCATGACCCCTCTAATGACCGTATCGAGTCTCGGGTGTCGGCCAAAGTCTTGAGTCACATATGGAACCTAATTAGAGTCCGAATTGAATTTAATATAGTGTATAATATAATAATTATAGGTTTCGGACTCGTGGAGCTCGTTGAACGATTATAACTTCATCTTAGCTCGATCTTAACTTCTTTTGCCGATCAAGGTGAGTTCCGTAGCTCCCTACTCGATTGAGATTCGGGCTGAAAAGTGCACACATACATGTTTGATTGTTTGGTTGACTTACTGATGGTTCGATTGGTTTGTTTGATTTATTATGCATTCGTTTATGGTTATATTTTGTGATTAGGATAGTTGTACATACATGAAAGTCGATTATGCCTTCAAAGGGTTGTAGATGTGGTGGGAAGGCTGCGGGTGACCCTATATATAATGTAACACCCGTCATTTTAAAATCTGGATTTTCAAAAGCTTTTGCCTAACGGCGTTTAGAAATGCGGAATACAGAATCCTTAGAACATAACTAACCCTTAATGAATAGTTCATTTATAAAAGTGGTGTTATAGCATTCATATCATTAAAATAGTGTAAGATAATCCAGATGTGGCACCAACATAAATGCCAATAAAAACAATACATAAGTCATATTAAAAGTAGCCAATCATCAAGGCTAACATAAATGACTAAGCGGGAAACTAGATGTCTTTTTCATAGAAACTACCCGTCTCACCAAGCTAAGTCTTTCACTAGATCAACCTGCTTAACCTGAGGGAACAACGTTTTTCAAAAGAGCAAGTGTTAGCTTTAAAAGCTAAGTAAGATAACATGAGTTTAAGAAAACGTTGCCAATTCTTTATATATAAACAAAAACCTTTCATAATCGTTAATATCACATATTAGGCATAGCACGTTAAGATCACCATAATACTATGGTGTCTATCATATCACACGTCAATAAGAACATATCATCAACATTAAAGCAACATACATAAATTAACACATTAGGAATTCATCGTAATCCTAAATGTGCCTAACATCATAGATCCTTACGTTTCGTCTTTCTTTTCTTACATTTCTTTACTTTCTTTTCTTTTCTTATCTTTCTTATCTTTCTTCTTTCTTTTCTTTTGCCTGTACATAGGCTATGTGACATAAGCCACACATACTTAGGGATGTGGGGTTGTGTGTAGGCGGTCATAAAACCTTACATGGAGTCCTCACACCCGACTAGATGGGTAGACCTTACGGTGGTCCATCGTCGTCGTTAAGGAAAGACAAAGTCAATCCAACTGAGCATACCGTTTGAACTTTGCGCGTGTAGTGGTTAGTTACTCCACCCGGATACACTCATACATAACTATGCCACGGGGAGGTATCTAGATTCCCACACCACGTGACCACGTACACACTAGCTCCGAAGAACTAGCATGGGTTAAGCTTAACACAAGACTTTACATATGCTAGAGACTTCTTTATTATATTAGTTTAGGCTACACCTTCACCTAAACTAACCACGTGTATCTTTCTTTACTTTTTATTAGCTTAGGCTACACTTTCACCTAAACTAATCACATCCATCTTTCTTTACTTTAGGGCCCTTAATCGTGCACGTGTCATGGCAAACCTATAGAAGTCTAGTGACTAGGTGTTCAAGCCATGCAATCAATCATAAGACATATATGCATCAACATATCGTCATCGCATATTAACATCACATCATCATATCATAAAAGATCCATGTCAACGTATCATCATAGCATCGTATCATCATGTCATATAAGCATCATATCATCTTAAAGTGATAGCAACGTATCATCATATCATTTCATAAGCATAACGTCATAACAATGCGTCATCATATCATTTCATAAGCATAACATCATAACAATGCGTCATCATATCATTTCATAAGCATAGCATCATAACAATGCGTCATCATGTCATATATCACATCATAGTATCATACGTTTATATCATCATAGCATCTTATCGTATTAACAACTTATACATTTCAGTTTATCATTTCCCTTATTTCATCATAACATCATTTTATAACATAAACATATCATCATTTCATCGTAGCATGCATAAGCTTACCGTTCATCATCAATGGTAACGTAATCATTCCCATAGTAACCTCCCATTCATTCCCGAATACATATAAACATACAAACATTCATTTGGGGAAGTTAACTTATGAAAACCTTATATTTTGTTGTCCCTCATGTGGTAAAAGATGTTAACTTACCTGGGTACAGCTAAACAATGAGTTATGTAGGTCTTACAGTGCTTGCTAAGTGCTCCATACAACCTAGAACGAGTATAAGATCGAAATATAAGCTAAACGAAACGTTTTGTGAAATCTGGGCATGTGGTGCGCCGCACCTGCCAAGTGGTGCGTCGCACCAACCCTTCAGAAATTTCAGATCACCTATAGGTGCGCCGCACCTACCCTTTGGTGCGTCGCATATCGGGCTTCTTAAGAAAATCAAATTCCCAAAACTGGGCTATGGTGCGCCGCACCACTCCCTTGGTGCGCCGCACCTGGGGTGCAGACCAGCAACTCAATTTTCAACTTGTTCCAAACGATACCCATTCGATCTCAAACCCTTAGCCCGACCTGGGGACATAAAATTGACCTTTTTAATGATACTTTTGATGACTCAAATCAATCAATTGATCCTTTAATCCTTTACCACATGAATCAACCATTCAATCAACCTAATAACATGAAATCGGTAAACGTTTAATCAAATAACCCAACCCAAACCCCATGGCCTAGATTGAAAACTCAACTAAGACTCATAAGATCAGATTTCAAAGATAATATTACCTATATTACCTGTAGATGACTTAGAGGATCCAAGATCTAAACAAAACTTGATCGAATCGGCCCGAAACAATTGGATCTTGAGAGAAACTTGCTTGGAGAAGGGAAGGGGCTGCTTGGGGGTTTTTCTCACACACTCCAGATCTGGAGAATGACAATTAGGGTAGCCTAATTGTCATACAACCCCTGGCCATCCTTAATAAATTCCATCTTAAGCCCCTCGACTCTTTAAACGTTACTTTGTTGGGTTAACTTTCTCACCGGAACACTTAACGACTTAACGAGCACTTAACTTTCATGACTTTCCTTTAATTACTTTCATGTAACATACTTTAATCATATTATATTAAACGCATAAGCATTTAATCACATAATCCCATTTAGGGCACATAAACTTAACGAACCTAACGTTGACTAACGGTCAAGTCAATAAGTCAAACTCGAAAAGTTTGGGATGTTACAATTACCTCCCCCTTAAGAGGATTCTGTCCTCAGAATCATTTCGCCACTCATACATGAATAACTTATCCGTATCCTTAACTTTATCATATCATTTCAGGATTTCCTTGAGTTGTTCTTTAACTTAGCATAGTCGAACTCATTCGGCGTTTTACATAGTCTTTTCCACCTTTACTTTTCCATTTCAACCGTTTCATCATTTCTTGGTTCAATCTTTAAATCAAACCAAGTAATCAACTCATTTCTTCAACCTTCATAAGTAGTACCCACATTACATTTGGCGAAGGCTATTCATTTGGCGTTTAAGCCCTTCATACAGGTATCCTTATTAAATTGCTACCATAACTCACATAATTCATTTGAACAACGGGTCGACTCGCCATGGCTTTTGATGCATAACATATCCCTGCATAGAGTCTTATGGTTAAACCATTATACTCACTTGTTCAATATAAGCTTTCTTTGCTCACCACAAAACCTTCAGTCAATCTTGAGCTAAACAAAACACTCATTCAATAATTTTTTAACTTTATGAGCTGCTATTTTCATGTCATTTGGCTCTACAACTTTCCTTTCAATAACAGGTCATAACATGAAGTGACCTCCATACTTACATCGTAGTTATCCTTATATGTGAACTCAACAATGGAATGTGAAAATCTCAACGCACTTTCACACGATCATATGACTGTTCCAAGTTTCTAAATCATCATTTCTCTTTCCCATCAATCTAAGGGTGATAGACATCACTTGAGTTCTCCATTTCTTTCATACTTTGACAAACATCTTTAAGAATTAATTACCTTACGGCCGTCTTGATTTGAAACATTCAACAATTAACTTCCACACTTTAAGATCACTTCTTTATCATACATCCTTTCTTCCTTGTCCAATGAAATAGTGTAATATCTCACCAAGAGATAAGCATTCTTGAACAACTTTCCTGCCAACTACTCATGTCATATCATTACCTTTAACTTCCCACGCAACTTCGTCTCTTAGTCCATGATAACGTGACTTCACACTTCCGTTAAAAGGTCATTAAATACTTTATTTGGCTACAAAACTTTCGGTGTCTGGTCTTGGCTTTTAACCCTTATCACACATCAACGTATAAGACTTACTACACCGCGTATCATATTAGATCGTATCACATTTCAGGCGACATCCACATAAGCATGTCACCATGGTTCATAAGCCTCCTCAAGTACAACTTTTGGGTCATAAGATGACCGGATGAGACAAAACTCAGTTCTTAACAAATGTAGCAGACTCAAAGACCTTTCCAAAAATGCAAGGTTTGACTCTTGAAGAGCTCTAATGAATAAGATATGATGTTTGCAATACAAGTCTGCAGAATTCGTCCGTAACCTGACCACTTCTGGAGATCGACGTTTTTTTGCATATTTCTGGGCAAAATCACTGGAAACTTTGTTCATACAGAATTTAGGGGACACATAGAGGTTTTCAGAAATGTAAGATTCATCTCCTAAATCGTTCATATGAGGAAGATATGATTTTTTCAAGATGACTGAATTTTCAGACCTAATAAACTCTTTGTTTTGCAAACAATTTTTCTCCATCAACATCCATGTCAAGCCACCACGACTCCTACAGATCATACACATCAAATTATGACATAGTTATCATTATGAAATCTTCATTTGATTCGTAGATTCATTATACTCATTTTACAATCGGTTTGACACCCGAATGACCTTAATCGACTCACAAACGCAATCGAATCCATATTAAACTTCAAGACCAGATGTGAACCCTTTATTGGTTCTATTTGAACAATAAAATGACACTAGAAACAACTTCATACCTGTAGGAAATCTCATGACACACATCGATTGCAATAACATTCGCCGAATGACCCGAAATCGCTAATTTAACAACAAAACGTTTATTATCCATCATTACCCAACAAGTCCAGGTATGGGCAAAATATATGGATGGATATGACTCATATTCTGAAAAAATTTCGTTCTTTACCTTGGAGGATGGTAAACGGATCGTTTACGTGCACCGATTGATCTTTAATCCACCCAAAAACGCAAGAAATCGCACGAGGATCATTCCAGAAAAAGAAAGCGGTTTAGGGTTCTTAGGTGGAATGAATAATCTGAATTAGGGGATAATAATCTTACCTAATTACTCCCAATCATGTTTTGAAGTTCCAGGAATGGGAAGAATGGTCCCTAGACTTCTATACGACACATATATAGCTTAAATCATCCTCCGGGAATTCTATCGACATATTAAACACATCTTGGCATCTTAAACATATAAACGTATATATCTTTAAGGCATTATAGCCTCTCACATATAGCATATTAAACCCACGTAAGCATTAACTCGTTAAGAGACTTAACGTAGCAAGGTGTTGACTTAACGACTCAAGTCAACCGTTACACAAAAATTTGAGATATAACAATTACCTCGCCCTTAAGATACTCGTCCCGATCGTCACATATTGTCCCGTAGCGAAATCAAAATTAAACGGGTCATAAATCCAAAATAGGCCAGAATATTCGCCGCATGGATGGTTCATGCGTCGCATATCATCTATCATCAGTAAAAATAATTTCAAACGAAACCTAAACGTTTTCCTTACACCCAAGCACAATGTTAACACTTCACAGCCTGATTGTAGCTTCACATCATATCATAGCGTTCATAGAATAGAAGAGCTTCATGGTTAAAAGGTTCAATCAACCGTAGTGTTAACTTCTTTACTTGCCTCAACTTCATCCTCCTTTATTTCATTCATCCGTGTCTACTCTTCGCGTGGTTAAATATGATACCATTCAGTGATTCCATCATTCTCATCTTCACTTCATTCGGATCAACACAGACACAGTCTCACAAACACACATATGTCGTGATACATTTACAATTACATTCGTGACCCGAATTGTAACTATATCCTTTCATTCGTGTGTCCGATAACCCTTCTATGCGTCACCTACTTATAATCCTTTAAGTATCCAGCATCAACTCTACTCTTCAAACTTCGAATCCATGTCTTTTAAACTAGTAGACCCAACGACATTGACTACCATCATAAGCATCATAAACTTTTAATCCGGCTATCACTTTCCACCGATCTTCACATGTTTCCACACACTTACAGCATCAACATCACTAAAGTTGTAACACGGTGTTTACTTTCAACAAATAGGGATACAATACATAGAAATCCCCCAACTTTATTACTTTATACACCGGTCAACACAAGCATGGCCATACAAACACGTTCGTGTCGTGATACGCTTGCAATTATGTTCCGGACCATAATTGTAATCGTATCCTTTCACTCACACGTTCGTTACCACATTTGTGTATCGTCTTCTTTTTACCCAAATCCTTCAGCTTTTGTGCATCTCAACAATTTCTCACGTAATATAAAGCACAAGTTTATCAAATTCAAATAGAGAATTAACACCTTACCTTTCATAGGACGTCTTTCATAGCAATAGATTAGTTTGGCGACGGGGAGCACGAGAAACAGAGGAATAAGGGCTACACAAACAAGTGTATACACATAAAACACATCAATGAACATGAAGCCTTAATCCTACACTCTCACTCATCCCAACCCGTCCTAAAAACATTTCATCTCAAAGGCCAAGCATACTTACTTATGCTTATCTTGTCATCTATCGGTTTAAGTCCAATTCCTTTGGCCAACCTATAGTCCTTGGTTCACTTAAACCATTTATCTGATACCAACTTGTAACACCCGTCATTTTAAAATCTGAATTTTCAAAAACTTTTGCCTAACGGCGTTTATATGCGGAATACAGAATCCTTAGAACATAACTAACCCTTAATGGATAGTTCATTTATAAAAGTGGTGTTACAGCATTCATATCATTAAAATAGTGTAAGATAATCCAGATGTGGCACCAACATAAATGCCAATAAAAACAATACATAAGTCATATTAAAAGTAGCCAATCATCAAGGCTAACATAAATGACTAAGCGGAAACTAGATGTCTTCTTCATAGAAACTACCCGTCTCACCAAGCTAAGTCTTTCACTAGCTCAACCTGCTTAACCTGAGGGAACAACGTTTTTCAAAAGAGCAAGTGTTAGCTTTAAAAGCTAAGTAAGATAACATGAGTTTAAGAAAACGTTGCCAATTCTTTATATATTAACAAAAACCTTTCATAAACGTTAATATCACATATTAGGCATAGCACGTTAAGATCACCACAATACTATGGTGTCTATCATATCACACGTCAACAAGAACATATCATCAACATTAAAGCAACATACATAAATTAACACATTAGGAATTCATCGTAATCCTAAATGTGCCTAACATCATAGATCCTTACATTTCGTCTTTCTTTTCTTACATTTCTTTACTTTCTTTTCTTTTCTTATCTTTCTTATCTTTCTTTTCTTTTGCCTAGACATAGGCTATGTGACATAAGCCACACATACTTAGGGATGTGGGGTTGTGTATAGGCGGTCATAAAACCTTACATGGAGTCCCCACACCCGACTAGATGGGTAGACCTTACGGTGGTCCATCGTCGTCGTTAAGGAATGACAAAGTCAATCCAACTGAGCATACCGTTTGAACTTTGCGCGTGTAGTGGTTAGTTACTCCACCCGGATACACTCATACATAACTATGCCACGGGGAGGTATCTAGATTCCCACACCACGTGACCACGTACACACTAGCTCCGAAGAACTAGCATGGGTTAAGCTTAACAGAAGACTTTACATATGCTAGAGACTTCTTTATTATATTAGTTTAGGCTACACTTTCACCTAAACTAACCACGTGTATCTTTCTTTACTTTTTATTAGCTTAGGCTACACTTTCACCTAAACTAATCACATCCATCATTCTTTACTTTAGGGCCCTTAATCGTGCACGTGTCATGGCAAACCTATAGAAGTCTAGTGACTAGGTGTTCAAGCCATGCAATCAATCATAAGACATATATGCATCAACATATCGTCATCGCATATTAACATCACATCATCATATCATAAAAGATCCATGTCAACGTATCATCATAGCATCGTATCATCATGTCATATAAGCATCATATCATCTTAAAGTGATAGCAACGTATCGTCATATCATTTCATAAGCATAGCGTCATAACAATGCGTCATCATATCATTTCATAAGCATAGCATCATAACAATGCGTCATCATGTCATATATCGCATCATAGCATCATACGTTTATATCATCATCGCATCTTATCGTATTAACAACTTATACATTTCAGTTTATCATTTCCCTTATTTCATCATAACATCATTTTATAACATAAACATATCATCATTTCATCGTAGCATGCATAAGCTTACCGTTCATCATCAATGGTAACGTAATCATTCCCATAGTAACCTCCTATTCATTCCCGAATACATATAAACATACAAACATTCATTTAGGGAAGTTAACTTATGAAAACCTTATATTTTGTTGTCCCTCATGTGGTAAAAGATGTTATCTTACCTGGGTACAGCTAAACAATGAGTTACGTAGGTCTTACAGTGCTTGCTAAGTGCTCCCGACAACCTAGAACGAGTATAAGATCGAAATATAAGCTAAACGAAACGTTTTGTGAAATCTGGGCATGTGGTGCACCGCACCTGCCAAGTGGTGCGTCGCACCAACCCTTCAGAAATTTCAGATCACCTATAGGTGCGCCGCACCTACCCTTTGGTGCGTCGCATATCGGGCTTCTTAAGAAAATCAAATTCCCAAAACTGGGCTATGGTGCGCCGCACCACTCTCTTGGTGCGCCGCACCTGGGGTGCAGACCAGCAACTCAATTTTCAACTTGTTCCAAACGATACCCATTCGATCTCAAACCCTTAGCCCGACCTGGGGACATAAAATTGACCTTTTTAATGATACTTTTGATGACTCAAATCAATCAATTGATCCTTTAATCCTTTACCACATGAATCAACCATTCAATCAACCGAATAACATGAAATCGGTAAACGTTTAATCAAATAACCCAACCCAAACCCCATGGCCTGGATTGAAAACTCAACTAAGACTCATAAGATCAGATTTCAAAGATAATATTACCTATATTACCTGTAGATGACTTAGAGGATCCAAGATCTAAACAAAACTTGATCGAATCGGCCCGAAACAATTGGATCTTGAGAGAAACTTGCTTGGAGAAGGGAAGGGGGCTGCTTGGGGGTTTTTCTCACACACTCCAGATCTGGAGAATGACAATTAGGGTAGCCTAATTGTCATACAACCCCTGGCCATCCTTAATAAATTCCATCTTAAGCCCCTCGACTCTTTAAACGTTACTTTGTTGGGTTAACTTTCTCACCGGAACACTTAACGACTTAACGAGCACTTAACTTTCATGACTTTCCTTTAATTACTTTCATTTAACATACTTTAATCATATTATATTAAACGCATAAGCATTTAATCACATAATCCTATTTAGGGCACATACACTTAACGAACCTAACATTGACTAACGGTCAAGTCAATAAGTCAAACTCGAAAAGTTTAGGATGTTACATATAAGCATCTACAATTCGATGAAAGTAGAATCCTCCGAAGTGTATGTACATGTGGATTTAGTTGTTGATTGAATGTTTGATTTGTGGTTGGATTTGGGGAGACCGATTTATGGGATTCGGTTGGTGTACTGTGATGAGATTGGAATGCCACATTGGTCATTGGGATGACATGTGGGCACTTACACTTATACGTTTATGGTGCAGGACGCACGCATAGACACTCTTTTTGTGCGGGACACACACAGACTCCGAGTATATAGACGTATATACATCGATGATTTTGAGATGCCACATTGGTCATTGGGATGACATGTGAGTATCGTTGCATTGTGCGGGACGCACACCGACTCCAAGTATGTAGTCACACATACTTGCATTTGATGATTGTTGAGAGACACACTTAGCATACACACATACATTGCTTGATCATGTCTCATGCACACATACTTTATGCATCCTTATTGTTTCACATATTCCTTGATATTGACATCACTTATGCATGGTTGGGACACGCATCCCTCATCAATATTGATACACTATTGGTTTGTTATGTGACTAGGTTAATCTATAAGTTAACCTATTTGGTGTTTGTGTGACATGTATTTGGCTTACGTTAAGTACACCACTTGCTTTTATCTTGGGTTATTGTGGTTGACTGTTGATGGTTCCTTGTGATCCATGACTACGAACTCACCAACCTAGTGTTGACTTTGTTTAGTGCACTTTTCAGGTATTCGTGTGAAATTGAAGACTTGATGGCTACTTATTGCTTCCGCTAGGACTTGGACTGGGACTCTCATGGATCCGTGATCCGTTTGCCCACTTAGGGTTTATGCTTAGAACCTTATGGGTTTAGTTGTCTTGTCTTGTCTTGAATCTCTTTTATGACTTCTTGTTACTTTGCATCTCGTACCTTAAATGTTGGTTTAGGTTCACCGAATCCTTTTATTTCATGTAGTTTATGTTCTACGATAATTCCACTGTGTACTATATAATTTCAGTAATATCCCGGGCCTAGCTTGTGGTGTTATTTTGGAAGTGGGTTTTGGTTTAGAGCTGATATTTATGCTTGTTTATACTAGTAAGAAGTTGTGTTAGGGTTTGGAGCTTTGATTTTGACGTTTGGTTGGTCGACTTGAGGTTAAAAACCCGTTTTTAGTGATTCCTGATGTCTCTCACACCGTGAGTGGTAGCCATCGCGTCGTGAGACTTGAGAAAAGTCAAAATAATGTGTTCAGGGGTAAATCTCGCGCCGTGAGACACTGCAGACAAGTCATTTTTAAACGTCCATAACTTTTCAACCGTAAGTCCGTTTTCAATGATTCAAGTGGAGATAGAAGCGTAAATGAGTCTAATTTACAATGGTATAGACCTCTGAGTCCAAAACATAATTTGAACAAATCAAATTTTAGATGAAGGAACCATGGTCAAGTCCCGGCGAGTCTTTGTGAAACAAAATGTAATGATTTCACTTGGGTCGCATCAAATCCTTATACAATGGATATAATAAAGCATTTATAGTAAAAATAGGTCAATATTAATAAGTCCTTAACTTTTTAGAGGCTTTAAGATTAATATGATACGTGTATGATAGGTTTCGGCTATCGTTGGACGTTTAAAGCTTGATGATAATGGTGTTTGTGCTGGAGCCAAGGTGAGTTCATAGCCCCTACTATTTGCATGCTTTAGGGGTGGAAAGATACTCGCTATGTGTTAATGTGCTATGCTGTAGATTACACTTGTAGTATCTACGTGCATATGTTTTTGTGTTATAACATGTTTATAGGTAGACATGTAACTTGATGGTAACAATGTGAATATTGTTGAATGTATAAGATTGTTGTAGCCTATGCTAGGATGACCTTTTTATGTGGCATGTGATACTTGATAGTTTGATTGTAACTTCGTGTATGGAATATATTATATTGTGAGTTGGGATAGTTGTGCATACATGGAAGACGGTAATGCCTTTGAAGGGTTATAGATGTGGTGGGAAGGCTGCGGGTGACCCTATATATAAGCATCTATGACCCCTCAAAAGTAAAATCATATGAAGTGTATGTACTTGACAAATGATTGTTGTGATTCTTGGGCGTAGTTCCCATGGTGATTATTTGATTCTTGGGTGTAGTTCCCATGGTGATTATTGTGATTCTTGGGCGTAGTTCCCATGGTGATTATTGTGATTCTTGGGCGTAGTTCCCATGGTGATTATTTGATTCTTGGGCATAGTTCCCATGGTGATTATTGTGATTCTTGGGTGTAGTTCCCATGGTGATTATTTGATTCTTGGGTGTAGTTCCCATGGTGATTATTTGATTCTTGGGTGTAGTTCCCATGGTGATTATTGTGATTCTTGGGCGTAGTTCCCATGGTGATTATTGTGATTCTTGGGCGTAGTTCCCATGGTGATTATTGTGATTCTTGGGCGTAGTTCCTATGGTGATTATTGTGATTCTTGGGCGTAGTTCCTATAGTGATTATTGTGATTCTTGGGCGTAGTTCCCATGGTGATTATTTGATTCTTGGGTGTAGTTCCCATGGTGATTATTTGATTCTTGGGTGTAGTTCCCATGGTGATTATTATGATTCTTGGGTGTAGTTCCCATGGTGATTATTGTGATTCTTGGGCGTAGTTCCTATGGTGATTATTGTGATTCTTGGGCGTAGTTCCCATAGTGATTATTTGATTCTTGGGTGTAGTTCCCATGGTGATTATTTGATTCTTGGGTGTAGTTCCCATGGTGATTATTGTGATTCTTGGGCGTAGTTCCCATGGTGATTATTGTGATTCTTGGGCGTAGTTCCCATGGTGATTATTTGATTCTTGGGTGTAGTTCCCATGGTGATTATTGTGATTCTTGGGCGTAGTTCCATGGTGATTATTGTGATTCTTGGGCGTAGTTCCCATGGTGATTATTGTGATTCTTGGGCGTAGTTCCTATGGTGATTATTGTGATTCTTGGGCGTAGTTCCCATGGTGATTATTGTGATTCTTGGGCGTAGTTCCCATGGTGATTATTTGATTCTTGGGTGTAGTTCCCATGGTGATTATTTGATTCTTGGGCGTAGTTCCCATGGTGATTATTGTGATTCTTGGGCGTAGTTCCCATGGTGATTATTTGATTCTTGGGTGTAGTTCCCATGGTGATTATTTGATTCTTGGGTGTAGTTCCCATGGTGATTATTGTGATTCTTGGGCGTAGTTCCCATGGTGATTATTGTGATTCTTGGGCGTAGTTCCCATGGTGATTATTGTGATTCTTGGGCGTAGTTCCTATGGTGATTATTGTGATTCTTGGGCGTAGTTCCCATAGTGATGATTTGATTCTTGGGTGTAGTTCCCATGGTGATTATTTGATTCTTGGGTGTAGTTCCCATGGTGATTATTATGATTCTTGGGTGTAGTTCCCATGGTGATTATTGTGATTCTTGGGTGTAGTTCCCATGGTGATTATTGTGATTCTTGGGCGTAGTTCCCATGGTGATTATTTGATTCTTGGGCATAGTTCCCATGGTGATTATTGTGATTCTTGGATGTAATTATGTATATAGGTGTATATACACTATTATCAAATCTATGACTCAACTTGGAACTATGTGATCCTACGAACTCACCAACCTAGTGTTGACCTTTTTGAGTATCTTTTCAGGTATACAAGAAATCGCTTGCAAGCTAGGAGTTGAGGCCTATAGTTGACTTAATGGATATCTGGTTGCATTGTAGATCTTTAGACTCGGGCACGATGCCTCGGTTTGTTTTACCTTGTATGGGATTCTTATTGTTGAATCTTGACTTGTGTTTGTCAACTTGTAGCCTTATGTGAACATCATGTAGTTTCTCTGTATAATATCCATTTGCAAGCTTGTTTCAGTTGCATCTCATGTTTCCATCACTGGTGGGGTGTTACAGTTAGGTATCAGAGCCTAGGTTTTAGAGAATTAGGTGGTTTGGCCTAGACTAAAACCTAAGCACCCGCATATAGTATATTTCATAGGAAACTATGTGTGCATTGCTATATGTGAATTATATGGATAGCTTGCGGGGGAAAAACTTGAGAAATTTTTAACGATGTCATTATTCAGTGTTTCAAAGGCTTTGAAAATGTTTGTCAACGCTAATGTCGAGCTTCCAAAACCTTAACTTTCTAAAGGTACCATGAAAGCTTGAGTGTAACTACATGTTTTCAAATGACTTATTTTTGGAAAATCTCAAGATCTAAACTCCTTACAAAACTTGTGGTTACATGCTTTCTTAAATGCAATTATTTCTTAAATGGTTGGCAAAGTTCGAATATAAAATTTTCCATTTTGCAAGGTCGCAAATATTTTTGGAAATCTTGTTATATAAACCCAAATGAATACTTTTGAAGCTTCTGTGATGGTAACAAGGTTGGAGATTTTACAAGCATATGCTAATTGTACTTTTGCGTACGAAACTTTGAAGTGAAACCCATGTGAAATGGTTGATATATGCTTAGATGGCCATAAGTGAGATTAAGCAAGCGTATATCGGAGAATGATAATAAATTTGAGAAGATAAATTTGTATATTCAGATACTAAAGGATTTTATTTAAAAGTGGTGAGTTCGTTACTTTCAAAAGTTAACCATATGTGAGTGGAAATTATGCACATGATCGTTGTACTTCGTGTTTACTTGCGTCATTATTTGGTTGAGCTAGATTATGAAGGAATCAAAGAAACATATTTGTGTGATCCTTGTGAGACGTGTTTCAGATACTTACTTGTATTAATTGGAATCTTTTGAGATGCTAGATACTTGGGATGGATTCTCGTTGTGACGCTTGATACTTACGCATGATTGGTGTCCCTTGGGGACTTGTGAGCTTGGTTGTGCGCACACCTTGTCAATCGTGTGTCCCGTGGGGACTTGTGAGCTTGGTAAACATTGGTAGGATACTTGATTCTTCCGCACGATTGGTATCCCTCGTGGACTTGTGAGCTTCTTTTGATGTTACACTCGCTAATCATGTGTGCGGAGCGTGCTCCACATGATTGGTGTCCCATAGGGACTTGTGAGCTTGGTTTGGTGTAACGTCCACTAATCATGTGTCCCGTGGGGACTTGTGAGCTTGGTGATCTTATGGCTATGGTTATTTAATGATTGTGATCTTGATTATTGATACTTAGTGTAATTATATGTGGTGTGAAACATGTATTGTGTGGAACGATGTCTTGGCGGAGCAAAATTTTCATGGTTGATGATGGAATGTGGAACTTGTTGTGTGTATTTATTTATAGCAAAGTGAAGTTATGACATTAACGTAGTATAACAGTGTGGCAACCCTAAAACTGCCTGATCAACGGTTTTACGGTCACCCAGTGGTATATGCAAGTTAATGGCATCACGGATTGCATATGCTTGACTTAGAGTATAGTAAGTAACCGGTATGCTTAATGGGTGTTGATTGGGTAGAGGGAAAGTGATGGTGGTTTTTATTTTGCTTTTAAATTTATAAAATGTTGTACAAGTAAATATCTCAAACTAACCACACAATTACGGGCAGAGAACCCGATCAGATGTAGTATAGTAAGTGATAAGTACAGGATCGTTCGCAGGGACGCTTGCACTACCTAATCTAGTAAAACGTGTAATTCTAGCGGTTGGGGGTTGTCACGATTTCCTATTAAACTAATTAAAATACTGAAAAGTAAATAGAAGCCGCAACCGCTTGTTCAGCGAGAGGCTTAGTCTGAAAATAGTTTGAAAAGCAAATAACAGTAATTAAATTAAAATACTTGTTTGGCATCTCAGATCTCATGGTACGACCAAATATCATTCTACCTACTTGCTAGACTGTTGGAAACTTCATCACGGCTCAGATTCTCGTTAGATTCACTTTGCCTAAGTAACTAGTGCTGTCCCTAGACTCAAACTACTCTATAAACAAATTCTCGTTAGATTCATTGTTTAAGCATTAATGAACTAAAGTTTGTGTTACTAATTCATCTTTAAGTTACCCGACTCTTAAGCCATGACCAGATAGTAATTCTCTCCGGTGACCACAGTGCTCGTTTCCAAGTCACTGGATCGCGTCTGACATTGTTAAGCATCATGTTCTATTCATCCTAATTACTATGGTTCTGGATCCCTCGGTTACAAGTGAATCACCTTTTACATCTAGTTAAAGACCGACTAGTGTTTTCCATCCTTATGTATTAATCCTAGTGTACGATTATAGACCGATCATCAGAATTAAATCAATACATGCAGATATAGAACCGATAATAATATGAAGAACTAGTAAAGCATGGATCTACGACAAACAGTAAAACACACTCCAACAGATCTAACAAATAAAGTAAAATAGATAAACGTCTACATGATCACATCGATCCAAACAAGTATTCAGCCTACTAGCCTACCATTATTAAAAGAATTACAAAGTCTGAAAAGATTAAAGACATTGTTTACCAACTGAAAGTAAATAAAAGAGTAGATCTAGGTTGAGGATGAAGATCGGAAGGTGTTAGAAGCTCCAAAACCTCCTTGGAATCTGCAAAGTCGACCTAGGGTTTGATGTGGGCGGCTAGAGCTGCTGAATCGGTTCTCTCATAGGGTTTTGAGGGCTGCTTCGGCTTAAATAAAGTGATAAGTCAGTTGCTGATCTGGGCCGCCCAGCAGCACTGGTTGGGCTCCAACGGCGCTGGGCATGGGCCAGCGGCGCTGGCAGCTTTGTTCTTTACTTTTATTCCATCCTAAGTTGTTTAGGTACTCATTCACCCTAATCAGTATCTTGTCACCTTTTTCTATACCTCTTTTGGTCTCTTCTAGGATCTTTTCTAGTTCCTTAAGATTAGTTTCCCTATGCAACTCACTTAAACCTTTTTCATACCTATTTCTCATATCTATGACTTCATTATACCAGAAACGACTTAAACTCCTAAGGTAATAGTGGGCATCTAAAGGTTCCTTATCATGCTCATTTTCAACATTAAAGCACATTTTATCATAGTCGACATCCCTAGAGTCTGAAACAGGCAAAATGACTCTTACTTGACCATTTGACAGAGATATTTCATGTTTAAGAACATGGATGATAACATCCGCAACATGCAGAAATTGTCGGCCTAATATTAAGGGTGTCGCTACTTCACTTACCGAATCAAGCACAACAATGTCAGTCCAAAATTCTAGTTCCTTAACCCTGACATGGACTCGTTCGACAATCCCCTTGGGTTGTCGGTATGTCTGATCGGCTAACCGAATGCTCATGTTAATGGGTTTTAGCAAACAAAGGGTAAGTTTCTCATAAATCACAGTAGGCATAACATTAATACTTGACCCTAAATCAGCTAATGCACATGAAAAATATTCATCATTAATAGTGCAAGGAAATAGAAAACTTCCTGGATCTTCAGATGCTTGGGGTAGCTGTGTCTCGTCATCCGGTGCCTCGGTATCTTGAACTTCATCCCTACTGTCCGAGTCATTCCCATCTTTGATTTTGCATTTTGAAGCGAATTGGGTCTCGACGTCTCCTTGAAAAACTGCTGAAAACGAAGTTTCGCGTGAATCTGGGCTGACGGAGTTGCTAGCAGCGTTGGGCCTGGGCCATGAGCGGCGCTGGGGCGAGCGACACTGGCTTGTGCCTGGGTGGCTGCCAGCGGCGCTGGCTTGTGTAGCCAGCGGCGCTGGTGGTACCTGGACAGATTCCAGTTTTGCGTTTTTGTTTGTTTCTTCTCCGTTTGACTCCCGTATGACCTGTACTGTAACACCCCAACTAAGGCGGAACAATGAGATGTACAGAAAGTCGAGTATTCAAAACAAAGGATAATAGATAACATTCACCATAGCTTTAGTTGATAGAAGAGTTTACAAATGCACAAGCATGTGAGCCAATCCCCAATCCACCGTACTTGGATATTAAGTTCACGAAACAAATAACAAATACATGAAATTATATACTACAATGATCAAGGCGGATTCCATTGCCCATCACAAGGTTTGATCTTTGACTCCAAAGTGCAATGCAAATAATCATGATGCATATAATTCCTCAAAGCTTACGCTAATTCCTGAAAAGCATGAAGAAAAAGTGTCAACTACGAAAACGTAGTTGGTGAGTGCATAGGTTTTTAAATAGATCTCGTTACTTAACCATTTTAAACACTTAGAAAACATGTTATTAGATATCAACATACCCAAACCACATGATCGGGAAAAAATTCCCATATCAAACCATCAAGTTTTCAAAATACCATAACGTCATTTGAAGACGTTGAGAATCCATGGTAAATTATAAAGTTCTCATTTGTTAAATTTATCGTGAGAGAAAAGTATATAAATTGATTAATCATACATCATACCAAAACCATTCGGTCATCAATAATTCAATATCGCCAATTTCAACAACTTTCAAGATTCCATATAAGGTCCAATACCCAAACCGTATGTTCAATCCATAATATCCAACCATAAATAATATCAACAACACTTGGTCAATGGTAAGATTACCATGACATAATTTGATGAGATTGTTCTTGAGCCACTACTAAGACCGGTTATGTCCAAGGTAATAAGAAACACATGCCGTCAATCATGTGCAATAATAATAAAGGGGTCGTGACATGGAGACGACCAATAATAGAAGGGGGGCGTGGCATGACCACTGATATAGTAGCTAGAGCACCGCGTGGTCGGACTGGCAATGAAGGTCGTCACAAAGGCAACCAAACATCCCACTGTTACTCGTTGGGTGAGGGGACAAGTCCTAGTTGCGCAACTCTCATACTACAGGCCTCTCAAGGAGTTAATAGTAGTGTACCGAGGTGAAACAGTTTGACAGTACTCAAGCTCATCATATAATACATAACATGTTGAACATACAATAATTCCCATATCATAATCATTCTTTCAAAGCATCATTTCATAAAAGAAAACAATTTTATATATCATGCTTTTCACCTCGAAAGTAAAACACATAAAAGAGTTTGAAAGGGGGCTATGACTCACCTTGATATGACGCACATCATAACCACTTATCCAAAATGGGTACTTCCTATTAGTCAGAAAAATATATAGAAATACTTAATGGGTTAGGATTGTATTATATGTAATTCTATTGTACTCAAGTGTAACTTATTTATCTATTTATATCATATGTATCCTCACATTGAGGATCATCCATTCAATCAAACTCTTTCTTTAATTCTCATATGGTATCATCCGCTCAGGTTCCTCTCCCCCTTTAACTCTTCCAACTTATCGTTTCTTCTTCCCTCCTCTATTCGTCTACTTATCCTTTCATCTTCTTTCCCACCATGTCAACCTCCAAAACTTCTGATGATTCTCTGTCCATGACAGCTCTTCTACACTCCCTCAAAATCCAATTATCATCCACCAATTACCTGTTGTGGAAAAATCAAATTTGGCCGTTGTTGATGGATCAAGGCCTCATCAGTCACATCGATGGCTCTGAAGAAGCCCCTTCGGAACAGTTGAAAAACGGAGACAAAACCACAACCAATCCACTATACGACACATGGACGGCTGCTGATCGTCATGCAGTTATTTTCATCAATTCGCCTCTGTCTGAAGACGCGGTGTCTGTGACTGTTGGCCTCACCACTGCCCAGGAAATCTGGCAGGCTCTTGAAACCGAGTATTGCAATGATTAAGTTGAGCGGGTTCACAATATTCGTGATAAGTTGCGCTCACTTGTCAAAGGGGCTGACTCGGTGGCAGTTTTTGGACGCAAGTTTAAGGCATTCTGTGATCAACTATCAGCTATTGGTCATGCCGTTTCAGACACCGATAAGTTGTATTGGTTCACCGTGGGTCTCGGTGTAGATTACATCAGCTTCACTTCAATCGTCAGGGCGGCTCGTCCAGCCCCCTCATTCCAAGATTTGGTTGCTCAGGCCGAGAGCCATGAGGTTCTCCTTCGTGATCTTCAGGGACAACACAATTCTGCTGCAGCATTTGTAACTCAGTCTTCCCGTCCTCCTCGTGGTGGTGGTGGACGTGGATACAATCGTGGTTCCCGCAATTATAGAGGAGGTAGAAACAATCGAGGTGGTCGTGGTTATAATGGTCCTCGTAACAACAACAGGAACTTCTCTGTTGCTCCTCATGTGTGCCAACTATGTGGTCTCCATGGTCATGTGGCTAGTTCTTGCCCTTCCCATGTGTCGTACCCTGCCAGTGAAGCCCATCTTGCAAAAGCTTTCCAAGCTCAATGTGAAGTTTATCCAAACAGTGCAAGTTGGTATATGGACTTTGCCGCTACCGACCACATGAATAAATCTTCTGGTAATATTCGTGATAGTATTTCATGTATTGGGAACGACAAGGTAACTTTTGGGAATGGCAGTTCTCTGCCTATTTCTCACAAAGGACATACAAATATTCACAACAATATTCGTCTTAAAGATGTCCTTGTGGTTCCTAAAATCACCAAAAATCTTCTTTCTGTCAACAAGTTAACTATGGACAACTATGTTGATGTGCTTTTTTCTCAACCATATTTCTATGTTCAGGATCGGGGAACGAGGCAGGTCTTGGCTCAAGGTCGATGTGAAAACGGGCTTTATGTGTTGCATCAGGATCATCATGCTTTAAGTGCAGTCTCTACCAGTAAAGCATCCTTTGAATTGTGGCATAGCCGTTTAGGACATGTGTCCAATGATGTTATTAAACTATTAAATAAAACAGGATTAGTGCAAGTCACATCCATTTTGCCAAAACCTATTGTTTGTTCCTCGTGTCAAATGTCTAAAGCACATAAATTGCCATTTGATCTTAATCCAAAACGAGCTCTCTTTCCTCTCAACATAGTGCATTGTGATTTATGGGGACCATCACCTATCACCTCTCATGAAGGTTATCGGTATTATGATGCTTTTGTTGATGACTTTTCCAGATTCACGTGGCTATATCCATTACGTAACAAAGCAATGTTCTCGACCATTTTAACCACTTTTATCACCTTTGTTCAAACTCAGTTCTCAAGAAAAATCAAGATTTTTCAAAGTGATGGTGGAATGGAATTTGTTAACAATCAAGTCAAAAATATTTTTGCAGACAATGGAACTTTTCATAGACTTTCGTGTCCATACACTCCTCAACAAAACGGGCGTGTAGAACGTTAACATCGTCACATTGTTGAAACTGGGCTTGCTATGATGTTCAATGCTAAAACACCTTCCTCATATTGGGTTGAAGCCTTTAGCTCAGCGGTCTACACTATTAATCGTCTTCCATCCAAAATTCTTGAAGGCAAATCGCCATTTGAGCATCTGTTCGGCCATGTTCCCAACTACAACAATTTTCGCGTCTTTGGATGTCATGTTTTCCCGTATCTTAGAATTTATTCCGACCATAAGTTGGCACCGCGTTCGTTACCGTGCATCTTCATTGGATATGCAACCCAATATAAAGGATTTCGATGTTTAGATCCCACTTCGCAACGTGTGTATATCGCACGACATGCCACATTTGATGAATCATTTTTTCCATACTCAAGAGACTCTTGCCCACAGAATAATGTTAATCTTGAAGTAACAGCCTTTGTTGACACCTCTTCTACAGGCACGACCATAACTCCAGTACATGGGCCTCCAAAAATTAAGCATGTTGACAAAGCCCAACAATCTCCTCCATGTGAACTCTGTACCGGTGCAGAAGATGGGCCCCCATTATCCAACGATTTTCAAGAGCAGCCTAATAATTCTGGTCTGACCAGTTCGCCTCCATCCAGCAGTGCACCACAAACTGTATCAGACCATCAGATCGAGCCATCAGCTCCAGTACCACCGACTCCGCCTTCGCCACCGCCAACAATGAGTCACCACATGACGACTCGTTCCAAAGCGGGTATTTTTAAACCAGTTCACAAACCAAATTTTGTTTACTCACAACGTCACGGTCTTTATGCTGCTCTCGTTGCAGCATCAGATCCGACAAGTTACAAAGTTGCTGCTAAAAAACAGGAATGGGTTATGGCCATGCGGAAAGAAATTGGTGCTCTACATCGAAACAAGACATGGAGTCTTGTCCCTAGACCCCCACACACCAATATTGTTGGCTCAAATAGGATTTTTCGTACTAAGTATCTTTCAGATGGCACGATTGAAAGGCACAAGGCTCGTTTAGTGGCTCAAGGGTTCACTCAAGTTCCCGGTCTTGACTACTCACAAACGTTCAGTCTGGTAGTTAAAGCTGCTACTATCCGCATTGTTTTATCATTGGCTGTCATAAATGGATGGAAACTCCATCAACTGGACGTCAATAATGCCTTTTTACATGGTGCTCTTCAAGAACAGGTATACATGGAACAACCACCCGAGTTCATTGATCCGCAGTTACCCGAACCATGTTTGTCGACTCAACAAAGCTCTATATGGCCTGAAACAGGCGCCTCAACTTGGTTTCAACGTCTCAGTACCTTCCTCATTCAGAATGGATTTTTCTGCAGCCGTGCTGACCCATCTCTCTTTGTTTTCAAACGAGATTCATGCATCATCTATTTATTGGCATATGTGGACGACTTAATTATCACTGGTAATCAAGAAAGTCTTATATCATCCTTTATTCATAAACTCAATTCTGAGTTTGCTACAAAAGACTTGGGCCAATTAAGTTACTTTCTAGGTCTAGAAGTAACTCACTCACAGGGTCAACTATTTCTCAGCCATTCAAAATATGCTCGAGACATCCTAGAACGGGCTAATATGTTACACGCTAAACCGATGGCCACTCCGCTTGCGGCTAATATTGTTCTCTCCTCCACTGGAGAATCATTCGAAGACCCCACCTTATACCGATCTACCCCACCTTATACCGATCTTTGGTTGGCGCTCTTCAATACCTAACTATCACTTGTCCTGATCTCTCCTATGCCGTCAATCAAGTAAGCCAGTTTCTGTAAAATCCTACCACTGATCACTATCAGCATGTCAAACGAATACTCAGATATGTTAAAGGTACCATTGATTTTGGGATCACCTTTCGTCGTGCAACTCCTCAGTCCAACATTCTTGGCTACTCAGATGCTGACTGGGCCCGTTGTATTGAAACCCGTCGATCAACTTATGGATACTCTATCTTTTTTGGGGAAAACCTTGTATCATGGAGTGCCAAGAAACAACCGAGTGTAGCACGCTCCAGCTGTGAATCTGAGTATCGTGCTATGGCTAATACCGCCGCTGAAATTGTTTGGGTCACTCACCTACTCAGGGAACTGCATGCGCTTCCACCTGATCGTCCCACTTTACTTTGTGACAATCAAAGTGCCATATTTTTAAGTCAAAATCCCATTGCTCATAAACGTGCTAAACATATAGACATCGATTACCACTTCATTCGGGAACTTGTCTTCTCTGGTAAGTTACACACACAGTTTGTTCCTACCAAGCTCCAAGTGGCCGATATTTTCACTAAAAGTCTCCCAAGACCTCAGTTCGAACTCTTCAGAGACATGCTTTGCCTTAGGTTGCCACCATCTCGCTTGCGGGGGGATATTAGTCAGAAAAATATATAGAAATACTTAATGGGTTAGGATTGTATATATGTAATTCTATTGTACTCAAGTGTAACTTATTTATCTATTTATATCATATGTATCCTCACATTGAGGATCATCCATTCAATCAAACTCTTTCTTTAATTCTCATATTCCTTGATCATATATTCCATCATGGTCCTCAACCACATTTCAAAGCCAAGACTATCCCTACGAGAGGACTAATATACGTAAGTTCCTATCTTAAGCCATCACTTAGAAATGAAAAAAGAAAAAAAAAAAAGAAAAAAAGTTCAAAAAAACAAGCTAAAAAAAAAATAATCCCTACGAGAGGACTAATATACGTAAGTTCCTATCTTAAGCCATCACTTAGAAATGCCACTTTCATTATGTTGTCATCAATTATGGAATCCAAGCGTATTGCTAATATTCGCATATTTTTGGTTGTAGAGAGTGATGGTGTGAAAGGTCACTTTCATTATACATGTAGTTATAAGTTGTTAGAATTTTGGTAACTTGCCTTCATTTGTGGTTTTGTTTGGCATCTTAGGTTATCATATGGGAATGCCATATTAAGTTATGTTCTCTTAAACATTATTGGATGTGTAACCAATTTTAATACGAATTAACATTTGTGATATCGTCTTATAGTTTGGTTAATGTAATTACTTATGTCCATCTCACTTAATTATATTTTGTGTTACTTTGATTACACTTATCTTTTAACTCACACATTTCTCGATATGTCTTATGATCATTCGGGTTCATGAAATTCGTTTAAGTGTTATGTGAAGATGTAGGGTAAACCCTAAATCAAATATATGTGAAAATCGGGCTGAAACATAAAAGAAAAGTGATTTTGGTTTGAAATTTAAGGAAAGTCTAAGCCAAGCAAAGGAAATGTTCTCAGTTCGAACTCTTCAGAGACATGCTTTGCCTTAGGTTGCCACCATCTCGCTTGCGGGGGGATATTAGTCAGAAAAATATATAGAAATACTTAAAAAAAAAAAAAAAAAAAAAAAAAAAAAAAAAAAAAAAAAAAAAAAAAAAAAAAAAAAAAAAAAAAAAAAAAAAAAAAAAAAAAAAAAAAAAAAAAAAAAAAAAAAAAAAAAAAAAAAAAAAAAAAAAAAAAAAAAAAAAAAAAAAAAAAAAAAAAAAAAAAAAAAAAAAAAAAAAAAAAAAAAAAAAAAAAAAAAAAAAAAAAAAAAAAAAAAAAAAAAAAAAAAAAAAAAAAAAAAAAAAAAAAAAAAAAAAAAAAAAAAAAAAAAAAAAAAAAAAAAAAAAAAAAAAAAAAAAAAAAAAAAAAAAAAAAAAAAAAAAAAAAAAAAAAAAAAAAAAAAAAAAAAAAAAAAAAAAAAAAAAAAAAAAAAAAAAAAAAAAAAAAAAAAAAAAAAAAAAAAAAAAAAAAAAAAAAAAAAAAAAAAAAAAAAAAAAAAAAAAAAAAAAAAAAAAAAAAAAAAAAAAAAAAAAAAAAAAAAAAAAAAAAAAAAAAAAAAAAAAAAAAAAAAAAAAAAAAAAAAAAAAAAAAAAAAAAAAAAAAAAAAAAAAAAAAAAAAAAAAAAAAAAAAAAAAAAAAAAAAAAAAAAAAAAAAAAAAAAAAAAAAAAAAAAAAAAAAAAAAAAAAAAAAAAAAAAAAAAAAAAAAAAAAAAAAAAAAAAAAAAAAAAAAAAAAAAAAAAAAAAAAAAAAAAAAAAAAAAAAAAAAAAAAAAAAAAAAAAAAAAAAAAAAAAAAAAAAAAAAAAAAAAAAAAAAAAAAAAAAAAAAAAAAAAAAAAAAAAAAAAAAAAAAAAAAAAAAAAAAAAAAAAAAAAAAAAAAAAAAAAAAAAAAAAAAAAAAAAAAAAAAAAAAAAAAAAAAAAAAAAAAAAAAAAAAAAAAAAAAAAAAAAAAAAAAAAAAAAAAAAAAAAAGACAAAAGAACCTATAGCGAAGCTTAGCAAAGAAAGAAAGGAAGATGGGTTGAAGTACACGCAGGAGTGGAGCCCAGCCTACTTTCGGCGAAGCTTGGGAAAAGACAAGAGGGAAAGCTAGTAAGCCTTTAACAAAGCAAGGGATAGCTAGCGACCTTTCCAAGTGGGGCCCAGTCGAGGCTTCCAAGGAAAGAGAGTCAAGGGAGAAAGAGGAGAGAGGGATCGAAGCCTAAGAATCCCTTGGAATGTCTTTTTCCTTTGTAATTTTATTCAAGGCTTATCTAACTAATATATATATATATATCGAAGTGAGTCCTCAACTCTCAATCGATGCTTAAGCTTAGACAACCCAGAGACGGGGAAGGCAAGCAAAGCTTGCAAAATTAGTTAAGAAGGCAGAGAGCCTGACGAATGGAAGCAAGAGAGATTTCGCTAAAACCCTAAATATATATATAAATATTTATTTATTTGTTTATTTACTTAAGTCGAAGATCCGTAGTGGCATGGCTTCACATAAATCGGTCCTTAAGGCTAGCAAGGAGGAGAGAGAATCGGTCTTAAGGCTAGGCAAAGAAGTCTAAAGCTAGATAGAGGAAAGGAGAGAGAATCTGATTCTCAAGGAAAGAAAGAAGAAAGCTTAGATAAAGAAATCTAAGTATAAGGCTAGGAGGAGAGAGAATCTGACTCTCAAGGAAAGAAAGAAGAAAGCTTAGATAAAGAAATCTAAGTATAAGGCTAGGAGGATAGAGAATCTAACTCTCAAGGAAAGAAAGAAGAAAGCTTAGATAAAGAAATCTAAGTGTAAGGCTAGGAGGAGAGAGAATCTGACTCTCAAGGAAAGTAAGAAGAAAGCTTAGATAAAGAAATCTAAGTGTAAGGCTAGGAGGAGAGAGAATATGACTCTAGGAAAGAAAGAAGAAAGCTTAGATAAAGAAATCTAAGTGTAAGGCTAGGAGGAGAGAGAATCTGACTCTCAAGGTTGGAAGGGAGAAGTGTCTGACTGTCTGAGTGTCAAAGTGCAAGGCAGAGTTTGTAAAGAAACCAGGAGCCTAGCACTTCACTCTTTCAATAGAACACCAATATAAATATTATTATATTTACTATGGTGACTTATAAATCAGGTGGCGAATGAATAACTGACAAATAATAATTCTGGAATGTTCTGTACCTTTGGAATTTGGGCCAGGACCCATATCTGGTAAGGCCCAGAATTTTAGATTACCCTAATTGTCAGTCTATAAATACTCATTGTCAGACAATCAATTCATTCCATTCAATTGACATCATTCAATCTCAGATATTTATACACACACATTTAATATATAATCATCAGTATATTCATAGATATACATTCATCAATCAATCATTATATTACATTCATATCCTCCAAAGATTCAAACATCTTTGGGAAAATCATCATTCACCTTAGGTTCGTGAAGAACTTAGTAGGTTTGCACTCTTATTGAGGAGATTTTGATGATTTTCGTGGTTAAACCCCTTCTTTGATTGAGCTTCACATTTTTATGCTCAAACATTATGGGCCATTACCAATTGGGCTTAAGTGTCATGGGCTTCTAAATGCTTTGGGCTTAAATTAGTTATTGGGCTTAACCTTATTTGGGTTATGTGCTTAGTGAGTCTTATTGGTTATTAGGCTAAGTGGGCCTACTGATTTATGGTCCAATTGGTTCATTATTTGGGCCGGGTTATCCCATTATGGATTTTAGTGTGTTCTTAGCCCATTATACAAAATTTTGGTTTACTTCAGAATTTTCTGTTTTTACTTCACATTTTTATGAAATGTTGGCTACTGTTTTGGGGTTAAACCGAATTATTTGGACCCTCTGATTTTTATACAATAACCTATATGTGTCCACTTATTTTGTAATTTTTGCTTAATTTATAAAGAATGTTTACTACCTCTAAATATTTTTATAAATGGAAGTGGTCAAAACAGTCACTGTTTTTGCATACTCGAAAGTTTTATAAAAGTTCTTTGGGTTTTGCTCTTAATAAAATTTCCATGATTTTATTTTAAGTTTAGGACACATTGGAATTACTTTCCACCAAGCATGGTTGTAAAACTCGGCCGATACAGCCGAGTCTTGAGAATCGGCTCGTGTATCGGCCCTCTGGCGATACGAGTTTGTGAGACTCGGTCCGAAAATCGGCCAAGGTGTAAGACTCGGGTCAACTTTGTCAAGACTCGGCCGGATCGGTCAAGAATCGGCTGGATCGGTCAAGACTCGGCCGGATCGGATCGGTCAACCAAAGTCAAACCTTTTTTTTAAGCTTTTATTAACTATCTTATTGTTTCTAGACAATTATGTTTAAGTTGAAAAATCATGTTATGTTTAAGTTTGAAGTTTTATATATATTTTTAATTTTTTCTTACATATAATTTCAAAAACTATTATTTTATACATAAAAAACCCACTATTCACCGATCCGATTCCAATCCGATTTTAAAAAAATCCTGTCTCCCCCCCTCGTCGATCCAATCCCGGTTCCCGAGTTTCACAACCTTGCCACCAAGTATGGCCTCCTGGAACCTTATGGATTAGGAGATAAAAATTGTTAAAGTTGATAAAATATTCAGACAAAATGCAGTTTTGACCAGTTTTAGTAGAAAAATCATATCTTTTGTTTGGTTCAGTATTTTTGAGTGGTTCTAGTTGGTGGTTGAACTTAACTCGTTTATCTACAACTTTTATCTTGAAAGTTTTTCTTGAATCTGCCCTCACATGCTCCGTTTATCCGTCCCAAGACAGAAAACTGATTCTGTCAGATTTGTTTTTGATTATATCAACTCACCAATGACCTTTCTTGCTTTATTAACACTTAAGTTTATCATTTACAAGATTAACACTCCTTTTGTATCACTTTAACATCAATATTACTGATTATAATTCTTTTAAATTCCATCAATCATCATCCAAAGATCCATCTCAAATCCAAACTCCTAACAAGAGCAAACTAGTACAAATCTAATGCATGCATGTTAAGATCTAACCATTATACATATAAATAAGCTATAACCTTTAATCTTCTTTTTGAAAACATCAATTTGATGAAAAATCCAGAAGTATAAACATATTTATTTTGATAGAAAATCATTTTAGTGAGACCCATTTAACCATTTTATAACAAATCTTGCAACTACTAACTCTTGGGTCTTGTTTGTGTTGAATCCTTGAGTCCTTCCTCTAGATCTTTACATGCATGAGCATGTGAGGTAAGGATCTATCAACTTTGCCCGCATTGAGTTTAAATCAAGAAGAAAATGATAATAAGAGATGAAGAAAACATTTGGGTTTTGAAAGAACAAGATTAACTAAAGATTTATTAAGTGAAGGGATGTTGTTAACAACCTTTTTGGGTCACGAAAATGGCTGGGAAGGGGCTGTGATTTACGGCTGTTTTGGGGCAGAAAAATTCGACCAAGATGCACCAAAATGAGCTCCATAACTTGCTTCAACACACCCTTGAATGATCTAGCATGAACCCTTATTATTATAGTTGATTATATTAGAGATATAGCCTCCATTTTTGATGATGTGTGAACAGAATTTTTCTAGAGAAAGAGAGAGAGAATGACTAGAGTGTGTGTGTGAGAAAGTGTGAAAGCATGAGGAAGTGTGTTGTATTGCTTTCCCAAGAGAGGAAAATGAAAAGAAAAGGGGTGGGGGTGGTGTTTGGGGCCGGTTTTAGGTGGGGAAAAAGAAGGGGGAATTTGAATTTTTGGGGTATAATTTAAGTGTATGTAATATGTATTTTGTATGTAATTTATTTTGTTAGTTGTTTTAAGTGGTGTAGTTCTTATTAAGTTTTTAAGGTCAAATATATGTATCTATATATATATATGTGCCGTATGTATGTATGTGTGTATATATAATTTTGTGTTTTGATTTGTTACTTAACTCTTTAGTTCCAAGCTTGTATTTATATTGCACTTATAAATATACACTTATTATTATTCAAGCATTTTTATGTACATAAGGATTTATAAACATATTTTTAAGGTGGTCATTATATATATTTGTGTTTATATACACTTCAATTTGCTTGATGATTAAATTGTTGGACATTCATAAGATTGTTGATTGTTGTCACAGCTTGTGAGTCTTGTACAAATATTTTTATAACTTAACTTCTCAAAATGAAGTTTTTGGTTCATTGACGTTTCATCAAGTTCAGTTAATTTATAGCTTGAGATTGTCTTGAATGATTATAGTTATTGTTTATGGCATTTCTAAGGCAACTGGCTTCCTTTTGTCATTCTATTGAACTAGAGGGCAAATATCACCATGCCCTAAATGTCTAGAAGGTCAAATCTCTTAACAAACCTCTAGGGATAGATACCTAGATGATTATAAGTAAGTTGTCCTAGTCGAAAATTGAGGGTTGTTACATGTACCTGTTTGGATACTTCACAAAAATCATTAGAAAGCTCAGTAGAGTCATTACCTTCGGTGAACACGGCATTCACATTCTCGTTACGTCCCATAGGTGGTTGTTATTTTTGACTCGTGCTCGGGATTCCTTGAGTTGAGCTTGAACCGACTTGGATGTTTTGCCTTGGAACTGAGCTATTCTCCTTATTTGCATTCTGCTCAATCCATCTATCTATCCTCCTCTCCAAGTCCTTGATTGCGGCTTGTTGATTTCTTGCTCCTTCGTCAACCTTTTGATTGAGATTGCTTATTTTCTCATTGAGCGACTTTGTATAGCTTGCTAAGGAGTCGTGCCTCTTGTCATTCATCTCAATGTACCTCTCCATCATGTTGGTAACCTTGACAATTGGATCCTCTTTGACTTCATTCTCCACTTTTGGTTGCTCGGGTTGACCATTACTCCTTTGCCACCTATTTTGAAAAGAACCATTGTTATTTCTAGCATAACTAGAATTAAAGTTAGAATTACCGGGGTTTCTTTGGAATAGTCCTCGTTGATAGCCTCCTTGGTATTGGTTCTGGACAAAATTGACTTGCTCGGTAGCCTCCTCTTCACAATCCTCGGTATAGTGCATTCCTCCGCAATTGTTGCACTCGTGTGCAATCACCTTGAGGTCCTTGTCCATAATGTCCAACCTATCTTCAAAAGTAGAAAAACGGTTAGATAAAGCTTTAAGTTCATGAATTACCTCATTGTCGGAGCTGCTCTCGATGCTAGCCACGGTCCTTCTCGTCCTCCTTTCTCGATCTCTATCATCCATATCTCGAGCTAAGCTAGCTTGCACCATATACTCCATCATTTTGTACGCGTCATTGGTATACTTGTACAAAACGTTACCACCGCCGGCTAGGTCTAAATCCTTTTGGGAACTCTTGGTTAAATGATAGAAGAAAATTTCCATGATCTCGTCCTTGTCTAGTCCATTCCCGTGACAGTTTCCGATCATTCCCCTAAGCCTTTTCCATGCATCAACTAGTGATTCACCCTCGTCTTGCTTTAAAGCCTTGATGTCTCGAAGCATTTTCCTAGCTAAACTCGGGGGAAAGAATCGCGAGACAAACTGTTCGCGAAGTTGACTCCATGTAGTGATGGTACCTTCATCGAGCTCATCGAACCACGCACTTGCCTCTCCGGTGAGAGACGACGGAAATAAGCTAAGCTTCACATTGTCATCAGTGACGTCTCCTCCGTATTTGAACATTTTGCACAAACTTGTGAACCTGCTTACGTGCTTGTGGGGGTCGGATTTGGCTCGGCCGTCATATTGGTTGTCTTGGATTAACTTAAGGTGGTGGCCTTTGACTGAAAACGAATCTCCTAAGTTTGGTGGGACTATAGCCGATCCCGGTGTAGGTGCTACGGCTCTTGTCCTTTCCATCATCGGTCGGTCAAAGTCGTCCATTTCGGATCTAGGTGAACTAGGTGGGGTTGGTGGTTTTGGTGGGTTTGATGAGGCTGCTTCTATCTGTTGTATCTTAAACCTATCGGATGATGATGCCCTATTGATCTTGTTTCTCGAGTAAGCCTCCATCTTGATTACTGATGATATACCCTATACGGAGTTCCACCTCCGTACCCGAAGCAAATACGAAAAACACATTCGTACAGATAAAAACTATTTATTTACGGAGCTCAACCTCCGATTAATATAATCACTCCGGAGCTCCCGAGGTAACAAATACCCAGCTCCAAGGAAACATATCAAGGAAATCAGACGAAGATCCTTTCCATGATTACCTAATTAAAACAATACACTAAAATCCCGAATGCTTCGAATACGAATCATGAAGAGATCATCACGAATCTCCCTAAAAGATAAAATATATTCTTAAAAGAGGAAGAGATTTACCCAAATTCTCTTACCCTCCTCTCCAAGTTTCTACCCTCTATATAAAGAGGAGATGCCATACGGCACAAATCATCTCTTATGCATACGCAATACTATACCGGTCCTCAAGGCTCGATGACAAACAAGCACCAATCAGGCGTAAAGCGGCCGTAGCCCTATTACCAGTAGGGAATCGCCTACAAAACACCCCCAAAATCCACAACCTCCGATTAATATAATCACTCCGGAGCTCCCGAGGTAACAAATACCCAGCTCCAAGGAAACATATCAAGGAAATCAGACGAAGATCCTTTCCATGATTACCTAATTAAAACAATACACTAAAATCCCGAATGCTTCGAATACGAATCATGAAGAGATCATCACGAATCTCCCTAAAAGATAAAATATATTCTTAAAAGAGGAAGAGATTTACCCAAATTCTCTTACCCTCCTCTCCAAGTTTCTACCCTCTATATAAAGAGGAGATGCCATACGGCACAAATCATCTCTTATGCATACGCAATACTATACCGGTCCTCAAGGCTCGATGACAAACAAGCACCAATTAGGCGTAAAGCGGCCGTAGCCCTATTACCAGTAGGGAATCGCCTACAAAACACCCCCAAAATCCACACACCCCTTCGGTTGTGCCATAGTGCGATTATTTGATCAAACAATTACCTAAGTAAAACTGCAAAACTCCAAGAAAAACGTCAAACGCAACAATATAAAAATGAAATGAAAAACCACTGTTGTAAAACTCACCGAGTAGAGCCGAGTACTCTCCGAGTACTCGCTACAAGGTAGGGTGTCGAGTCGACCGATTACTCCGAGTACTCCCCGACTTGACCACTTTGACCCCCGAGTACTCACCACATACACCCGAGTACTCCCAACTCGCTTGTCGACCGACCTGGGAACGATTAGCGACTTCCGCAACCTTGTGAAAAACTAAACTACTTAAGCTGGAAATGAAATGAAAATACTACTAAACCCTAATTTTGACCTAAACCTAATTTGACTGCTAAACCCTAAAATGTCTTAACCTAAGTACTGAGAAGTAACTACTTTGTGCCGAAACACAAAGCAGGATCGAACTACACTACTAAACTAAGAATGCGTCGCGTCCCTGGCAGCGGCGCCAAAAAGCTTGATGGTGGTTTTTATTTTGCTTTTAAATTTATAAAATGTTGTACAAGTAAATATCTCAAACTAACCACACAATTACGGGCAGAGAACCCGATCAGATGTAGTATAGTAAGTGATAAGTACAGGATCGTTCGCAGGACGCTTGCACTACCTAATCTAGTAAAACGTGTAATTCTAGCGGTTGGGGGTTGTCACGATTTCCTATTAAACTAATTAAAATACTGAAAAGTAAATAGAAGCCGCAACCGCTTGTTCAACGAGAGGCTTAGTCTGAAAATAGTTTGAAAAAGTAAATAACAGTAATTAAATTAAAATACTTGTTTGGCATCTCTGATCTCATGGTACGACCAAATATCATTCTACCTACTTGCTAGACTGTTGGAAACTTCATCACGGCTCAGATTCTCGTTAGATTCACTTTGCCTAAGTAACTAGTGCTGTCCCTAGACTCAAACTACTCTATAAACAAATTCTCGTTAGATTCATTGTTTAAGCATTAATGAACTAAAGTTTGTGTTACTAATTCAACTTTAAGTTACCCGGCTCTTAAGCCATGACCAGATAGTAATTCTCTCCGGTGACCACAGTGCTCATTTCCAAGTCACTGGATCGCATCTGACATTGTTAAGCATCATGTTCTATTCATCCTAATTACTATGGTTCTGGATCCCTCGGTTACAAGTGAATCACCTTTTACATCTAGTTAAAGACCGACTAGTGTTTTCCATCCTTATGTATTAATCCTAATGTACAATTATAGACCGATCATCATAATTAAATCAATACATGCAGATATAGAACCGATAATAATAAGAAGAACTAGTAAAGCATGGATCTACGACAAACAGTAAAACACACTCCAACAGATCTAACAAATAAAGTAAAATAGATAAACGTCTACATGATCACATCGATCCAAACAAGTATTCAACCTACTAGCCTACCATTATTAAAGGAATAACAAAGTCTGAAAAGATGAAAGACATTGTTTACCAACTGAAAGTAAATAAAAGAGTAGATCTAGGTTGAGGATGAAGATCGGAAGGTGTTAGAAGCTACAAAATCTCCTTGGAATCTGCAAAGTTGACCTAGGGTTTGATGTGGGCAGCTATGGCTGCTGAATCAGCTCTCTCTTAGGGTTTTGAGGGCTGCTTCGGCTTAAATAGAGATAAGTCGGTTGCTGATCTGGGCCGCCCAGCGGCGCTGGTTGGGCTCCAGCGGCGCTGGCAGCTCCTGCTGCTTCTCGTATTGCTTCGTTCGGCTCTCGAATTACCTCCTTGTGTCTTGTAACTTCTTAGGCCTTCATCTTGAGTCACTTGATGCCATTTACCCTCACTCGCATTTTCCGTGAACCTGCATAAACATAGAATCCATTAAGTACCGATAGTTCTGGAATATTAACTCATTTAAGACATAGAAATGAAGCCTTTCGATAGGGATATTTATCACAAAATGGACTTTCATTAGAAAGCCGCTGGTATCACCTGTATACAAACCCAATCAATACCAAGAGGGCATATCGGATTCGGACTATACTTTAAACCACTTGTTTTCTTGTATGCTTATTTGTGTAATGTGTTTAGATATGAATGCTTGGTTTTGATAATGAAATGGCATGTTGTTTCGTATGATTGAGTAACGTATATATTATGTATGTGTGTTGTTAAGGTTGGAATGTGAACTTAAATGATGTGTTTACGATGTGAATTGAACTTGAGCTTAATCTTGTTGTGAATTGGAATGTTACGCGGTAGTGTGATATGATAAACTAAGGTAGTCAATGTGTGCCTTAGTCTTGGGGAATCTAAAAAATGTGGCGGTACTTGTTTATGTTGGGATTAACTTTTGACTATATGGTGAACAATAAGGGTGCGTCATTTAATAGTATGTAAACTTGAACATGTATGAGGCGTTGTTAAACTTGGTTGAATGCATGATAGGATATATTTGGTGATGCATGTGTAAAATGTATTAATCGACGGAAAATTTTATGAATGGATTTGACATACTAGTTATATTACAGGAGTATGGGAAACTATGTTGTTAAGCTTGATTTTATGCATGAGATAACGGAAATAGGTAATGCAAGTGTAGGTGTGGTAATCGGTGAGCAAATGCATGAATGGATTGGTATACTAGTTTGATAGTAGGGGTATGTGATAATTGTTAACTAAATTGTATACATGAGATATTAGAAGCAGTTATGCATGTGTAAATAATTATTAGATGGACAATGGTATGAATGAAATTGGTAGACATGTTTAATTGTCCGAGTATGCCCAAAACCTTATTTCTTAATTTGCTTATAAGAACGAATCGGTAAGGGTTGATAATTCATGCATAGTTGTACCTAACGTATGAGAGATCATATGTATAACTTGATATGCGGGATTAGTTGGTAGAACATGCAAAATCTTACCTCCTAACTTGAGTATGTGGATGGAATGTTAGAATATGCGGTAGAACAAGTATGGTTGTCATGCTATTCTAATTGTGAATATGCTTGAATTTTGCTGCCTAACTAATTTGGTGGAATAAATTGTTAGGACTTGATAACGCATGCGTAAAGGTAGTTGGCATCTTGGACAGTTGTGTGTATAGGTTGTCATGCTAGCCTAATTGCTTAAATATGTCTTGGTCATGTTGCCTAACTTACTGTTGAATAGATAGTTAGAATTTGAAGATGCATGCATAGATGTATTTGGTATCATGGACAAGTGTATATATTGGCATGGCGGTTAGATATTTCGCTAAGTTTCATCCTTGTCTACCATGTGGATTATATGACTTAGTTGGTAACGTGTGTGATGTGTAAAATCGAGTTTAAAAATTAAAACAAGAAATACCCTAGAACTGACTACTACACACTCGCGGGCAGTGGACCCGTTCGTATATAGTATAGCTAAAAGGTAAGTTCAGGATCGAACACAAGGACAAAAACTAAGTAATTGTTGACATTAAGTAATTCAAGTAAATAAGGGGGTTGTGACCGAATTGTCACTTTGCAAAAGTTAGTAAATAATTAGTAATCCCAAAGGATTAATCGAAAAGAGAATTTGTTTTAAACAATAATTTAAAAGGCATCCATCTTGATTTCGCTTGACAACACGCTCAGATTGCACATAAATGAAGTTCAAATCCAAATAAGTTGATTAAATAACCGAGACTCAAACAAAGCACCAACCCCGTACCCGTCAAGTTAATGACATCATTTGACTCTTTTGCTTAAACTAGTTTCGTTACAAAGACCGGTCCCCAAGACATCTTTTATAACTTCCCTAATCAAACAATTGCTTTGGTTATTGAAATAACAATTATACCTATCGATTGTACCCAACCGTTAACACATTTCTTCCTATTATCATGAACGATTATCTACCGTACCCGTCATAGACCCAATCGTTTGTACCCAACAATCAAAATGAAATATATGAAATCAATAATTACCATTAAAGACACACATAAATCACCAATCAATTCAAGATAAAGTATAAGGAAAAAATACGCTAAGATCTCGATATAACGTTAAATGAAATCAACATTGAATTAATAAAATTGTGCAATCTTTACATATTGTCTCACTCCATCAAGATGGATGATGAAGTGATTAGCCACTCATATTAAAAGAAGAATAACAATTAAAATAAGAAGAACTCATTGTTACCTAATGATAATAATCGAAAGCTACGAATGAAAATGATCAATTCATGTTTGAAAACCTAGAAAATGATGAAGATCTGAAAATATCTCCAAATAGGGTTTGGAACACGGCTGCCAAAAAGAGAAGAGGGATTTTGGCATATTTTTCAAGCTATTTATACGATCCCCAAAAGCTTCCAGAAACGGGCCCAGTTGCGGCGCAACTTGGCATTGCGGCGCAACTAGGGTTGACTTTTGGCTTTGACTTTGACTTTCGTTGACCAAAGCTGGCTTGAACTTGAACCCATTGCGGCGCAACTTATCCTTCTGCTTTTGGGTTGCGGCGCAACTCAATGTTGCGGCGCAATTCTCCGTTGACTTGCGTTGACCATTGACTTATGTTGACTCGTGGCTGGCCAGGAAGGAGAGACGTTGCGGCGCAACTAGGGAAGTTGCGGCGCAACTTAACTCACTGTAATTGGGTTGCGGCGCAACTCAATGTTGCGGCGCAACTCAATGTTGCGGCGCAATTCTCCGTTGACTTGCGTTGACCATTGACTTATGTTGACTCGTGGCTGGCCAGGAAGGAGAGACGTTGCGGCGCAACTAGGGAAGTTGCGGCGCAACTTAACTCACTGTAATTGGGTTGCGGCGCAACTCAATGTTGCGGCGCAATTGACCTTCTTCAGCTTTGACTTTGGTTGACTTTCTGCAATCTTCATTCAAATGCTTCCGAAATCCTCCGTTAGCACTTAATTCACCTCAACAATATCGTTTTCTCCAGATTTTTGCTTAAATACCTGTCAGTAACCTGAAACACTAACAAATACCATAAATGCACCAAATGTTTAAAAAAACGACTCATAAACCATGCAGAATCAACTAAATACGTTGTGGGAAATGGGTATAAAATACGACATATCAAATCCCCCCACACTTAAGCTTTGCTTGTCCTCAAGCAATTCCAAACTTCAAAACTCAATTTACCTTGGTACAAATGGGAATAACATTACCGTAATCAAAAAGAAGCTAAACCATCATTGAAAATGAAACGAGATGGTTAGGCAGTTTTAATCTTAAATGAAAACTGGAATGTTTGACAATACTTGACTGATATACAAGCCTTAATAACACGACTAAGCACAAAAAAATCAAATCCATGATATCTCGTCTATTTTACTCCAACTAACTTACACTTGGGGTTGAATATTCGAATAATCACTCAATGCCAAGTCGTGATGCATAATCTTTTAACCATAGGCTTGTACTAGGTTCGTTCCTTCACCGCCATGATGCAAGCACCACAACGTCTATCAAAAGAGGACTTTAAGGTTTTTAATGAACTTCTGAGGCTAACAAGGTATTTAAAAGGGTATGGAAATTTGGGTAAACAAAGGGTGTTAAAAGAAATAACACAACATATAACAAAGTTTTACATAATAGTCTAATCCATAAAATCCCATGTCACTATTTGCCAACGGTCCAAAACCCGAGAAGTTGTCCAGACAATGTACCCCCAATAGACGATTAAAACCCGACACCATTGTGGTGTATGACACTAAACAACTCAATCAACCAATTCTAACCATGTTGGCTTAAAAAACGAACTTGCCAACCTAAAAAGTATAACATTATAATCCTTTTTTGTTGGTTATAAGAATGTACCAACTCAACTCGATAATTTGAATTAACAATTAAGCTTTTGTTGGCGTAATTGATGAACCAACTTTCAAAAATGATTTGACACAAAGTGAGAAATACCAACTGACAGACCAAGCTCTTTTTTTTTTTCTATATTTTTTTTCTTTTTTTCAATTCTTTTATTCTTTCTTTTTGTGAGCTACTTTTACTCTGACTAATTGGTATTCTCTTACATAACATTTGAAACAGTGACAAATCATATACTCATATGCTGAAATGAATGATTCAGACTTTATCCAAACAAACATGATGAAATCAATCTATTCTCAGTAACCGAGAATATCCTAACCCGACATAAAGGACAACTCCAAACCATCCACTAGCATAGGCAACCAATGACCCACCAGGACTTCGACTATCGGTATGGCTAGGAAAAGGTGTATATTAAAGGTGGATTTAATAACAAAGAACAGGCTAGTGACAACAAGTTTTCTATTGTTTCTTGCACTAAAAGTGAGTGCAACATAAGGGTTTAAACAGGAGGTTCACTAACCAGTGTAGTTAGCTACTAAACACATTAACACAACATGCACATAACAATAATTTACGAAACAAGGGTGAATCAAACAAAGAACAAAGGTTTTATCCTAAATTTGCCTCTTCTGATAAATAACACGGAACGATCAACCAGGACAAGTTCTATAATCAACGCAATCACCGGCACACTCAAAGCAAATGAAAGAATCCGGAAATGGAAAATCAACCTCAAACTTGCACATCATAGTTCAGAGCTCTAAAAGAGACCCTTACTCGTGGATAAATCCAAAAGCCTACGAGAGGAACAAATTAACAAGGCTAATAATTCCAAAACCGTAACACCTATCATAACTAGCAATGAATCAATAATCTCACAATTTGGGTGTTTTGGTGCTTTGAGCGTGCTAGTCATATTATTAATCCAGAAGGGATTGCCTAATTAATCATTCAAAACACATTCCACATATTAAAATTTTGTACCCAAGGTGTAGTCAAATTGCTTATTAAGTTCTATAATTAAGTGACAAAAGCAATTAACTACAAGGACAAGCATGCAAAAGTTTCAAAATTCCTCAAAAATACCCGACTTTTTCCTATTTACCCCCCCCCCACACTTGAGTTGGACAATGCCCTCAATGTCCAAGGAACTAAAGCAAACTATGGGAAAGTAAACAAAAACAAAATAAAGAACAAGAAAAACTTGTCGGGTATGATGTATGTTCCATGCCTGAATATGATGCCAACAAAATATGTCGCTGAACTTACTGCCAGCATATGCACATGACATTCAACTTGCTATCAACATGAACACACCATTAACGAGCAACATAATCAAATAAACCATGCAATCAACCTATCCCTATCTAACAGAAATGGAAAAATGAAATACGATGTTCTATCACCCTTAAGGGTGATTACAAACCAACAAATGAAAATAAATAAAAGTACGAAAATGAAATTGTTCAAACAAATACAATTACAAGACATCATCACCAACCGACGGCAGCAGCATCATCTCATCAAAAATCACTGAGGAGGATAGGGGTAACCAGGTATAGGTCCTGAACCAAAAATCGATCCAACCACCTGCTCAGCAAAAGATGGTTCTGTCGAACCTGATCCTCCAGCATCTGCACCAGCCTGTGTACCTGCAAAAGATCCAAAGCTAACAGGGTTACCGGCCCCCGTCCCTCCAAGATCATGGGAAGGAGGCATCTCATACTGACGCTCCGGTGGATAGAAGAATCCACCTCCGGCTCTGTGCTCAGGAATGAAGATGCTAGGAGGGCTGTAGTCTGGAATCGGCTGAGGTGGATGAAACTGCTCACCCCTAAACTGGGCCTCCCACATGGGCTGATATCTATGCTGATCATGCATCAAATGACCCATACCTGAGCCCACCCACCTAAAATCACCGTCTACCCTCGACTGAAACTGCTCATGGGACTGCTGAAAGTTCTGCTGAGACTCCCACATGTTACTGATCATAGTCCCCAAAGAAGAAAAATCCCATGGACCTGAATGGGCAGCAGCAGAAGAAGATGGTCCCTCAGAAAGTGTAGTGGTGGCACGACGCTTAGTGTTAGGACCAGTTTACTGGTAAACTGGCCAGTCTCCAGTTGCACCTGGAGACCCAGATGATTTGTCCAGAAATATATTGAAGTCCAGTTGCATCGTACAGTTAACGCAACTGAAGACTTCCTCCAGTTGAGAACTGACCAGTTGAAGAATCCTTCCAGTTGAAGTCGAAGACAACAAGTGGAAGATAAGAGAATGGCAATGGCAGCGAAGCCCAGTTGACATTCTAGTCAGTTACAAACTGGAGACCTTCAGTGGAAAGCTCTTACAAAGCTTTACACTGATTACGAGGAATTGACTTTTGTGCTTTATGTCCTTTTACCCGGATAATAAGACTTATCTTATTATTTAAGTAATAAAAGGTACATAAAGCTGGTTGAATAAAGTTGCTTTATCCTGCAACTTTATACTGCTTTTTAAGGAATTAAATGTTATTCCTTAAATGTTCTCAACCACATTTGTACGGCCAAAGTTAACATCCCAATGTTAACTTTGCCTATAAATACAAGTCATTGCACAACAAGAATATACAAGTGAAATCACATAGTGAAAACACTTCACACTTTGCATACCTGCAATATTCTTGGTGAACTTGTGCAATATTCTCTCAATCGTAAAAAGGAACATTTCACAACTTTAAGTGTTTCGATTGTTTAGAGAAATTCCGAGTGTAGATCAATTGTAGTTCATAGGTTGTTAGGATATTTACATTCTTGTATTATCTTGGTTCCGCAACAACCTTGTAATTTATTTAAAGTTAATAAATAAATTACACTTGAAAATTACATATTGTCTCACCAATTTACTTTACAAGTTATTTGTATTATTGCATTGTTCTTTACTTATTGTCACTTAATAAGTAATCTATCTAGAACTTGGTATATACTCTCTGTAACTGGTCGTCTCCAGTTCAGAGCTTATATTGCAAAGTAACTCCACCATCGACATTGAGGTGTCTTCAGGTAGTGTCATCTATTGAGTTGGGACTTACAAGTGGTATCAGAGCAGAAGGCTAATAAACTTGCCTAGATCTGCTTAAGATGAACACTACTGAAGGTGGAGATGGTTCTGGTTCAGGTGAAAACCCTTTGAATAATAATGCACAACCTTTTCAAAATGTTAATACTAACCCTCCTCCTCCTACTACCCCAAATCACGTCCATGTACATTATTCTAACACTCCTGTTCCAAAATTTGATGGAAACAGTGAGACCTTTGGTACATGGAAGGCTAGAATGCTTTTGCATTTTGGTGGGATAGAGAGGTATATGTTGAAAATCCTTAAGGATGGACCATATATACCCATGTCTCTTGGGGTAAGTCCTCTTCTAGATCCAACTGGAAGAAGAGGTTCAAGAGAAAAGCCCGAAGACCATTGGTCTGATGAGGATCGTAGACTTGTTGATCTGGACACCAGACTCAAGAACATGATCCTTGGGGCTGTTCCTGAAGATCTAATTCCAACACTTGTGTTGTTCCCCAATGCAAAGTCAATGTGGGATGAATTAGTTATTCAGTTTGAAGGATGTGATGACACTATTGTCACCAGGAAAGTTGCCTTGAACAAGAAGTATGAATCCTTCTTTTCCTTGCACAATGAAACTCTAACTGGTACATACACCAGATTTTCTAGCCTCATTAATCAGTTGAGAGGCTTGGGTGTAGAGAAGGATAAGAATATTCTTCTTGAGAAGTTTTGTGATATTCTTCCTTCCAAATGGGAAAATATGGTTCTTGTCTTGAGACAAGGTAAAACCTTGCACAGACATACTCTTGCATCGCTCTATGGAGCCTTCAGATTCACTGAAGATAACAATGCTGCAAGACTGGTGGCTGAGCAGGATGCCATGAACCATGCCCAGAGTCCCAAGGTTGCTAGTGTACCTGAGCGACCTTGTGCTGCTTTAATGTCTGCAGAGAGTGTCCAGGCACACTCAATGAAGGAGATGTTAAACAGTTTCTTGAACTCTGGCCTGACCACTAAAATCAGTGATGGTTGTGAGGAAACTGACGATGATGATCTGGTAGCCATGATTGCTAAAACCTTTAACAGGTTTAAGCATAAATCTAAACGATTTAATGGCCCAAACAATGCTTCCAGCTCCAGCTCTCAGGGTTGAAACTTCTTATGATCAACCTGAAGCTGTTGAAACTGAACCCTTTGAGACCACCCCCATTGAGGTTAAAACTGGAGCCAAACAGGCTAAAGCTCCAGTCAAAAAGGCCACTGGTAACAAGCCTTTACCTCAAAAGTCTAAGGTGCCCAAGACCCGACAGACTAAAGCTCCAGTCAAAAAGGCCACTGGTAACAAGCCTTTACCTCAAAAGTCTAAGGTGCCCAAGACCCGACAGACTAAAGCTCCAGTCAAAAAGGCCACTGGTAACAAGCCTTTACCTCAAAAGTCTAAGGTGCCCAAGACCCGACAGACTAAAGCTCCAGTCAAAAAGGCCACTGGTAACAAGCCTTTACCTCAAAAGTCTAAGGTGCCCAAGACCCGACAGACTAAAGCTCCAGTCAAAAAGGCCACTGGTAACAAGCCTTTACCTCAAAAGTCTAAGGTGCCCAAGACCCGACAGACTAAAGCTCCAGTCAAAAAGGCCACTGGTAACAAGCCTTTACCTCAAAAGTCTAAGGTGCCCAAGACCCGACAGACTAAAGCTCCAGCTGAACCAAGGTCCAAGGTTCAGCTGCCTGATGAAAATAATATTTTGGTTAATTTGGAAAGTCAACTCCAACTTTTGTCTCGACAGGTTCAGAGTTGTACTGCCCGGATTAAAAATTTGGAAGGAGGTTCATCACCTCCAGTTTTCAAACAAAATATTAACCCCCCTTTAAAATCAAAACAAAAGAATGTTCCATCTGGAACAAAATCTGATAAGAAAAAGGGGAGTAGGTATCAAATACCAATCGTTTTTACTCCTGCACCTGGATCTGGTAAAAAGGGTCCAGATGCAGCCTCCAGTCAAAAAGGCCACTGGTAACAAGCCTTTACCTCAAAAGTCTAAGGTGCCCAAGACCCGACAGACTAAAGCTCCAGCTGAACCAAGGTCCAAGGTTCAGCTGCCTGATGAAAATAATATTTTGGTTAATTTGGAAAGTCAACTCCAACTTTTGTCTCGACAGGTTCAGAGTTGTACTGCCCGGATTAAAAATTTGGAAGGAGGTTCATCACCTCCAGTTTTCAAACAAAATATTAACCCCCCTTTAAAATCAAAACAAAAGAATGTTCCATCTGGAACAAAATCTGATAAGAAAAAGGGGAGTAGGTATCAAATACCAATCGTTTTTACTCCTGCACCTGGATCTGGTAAAAAGGGTCCAGATGCAGCCTCCAGTCAAAAAGGCCACTGGTAACAAGCCTTTACCTCAAAAGTCTAAGGTGCCCAAGACCCGACAGACTAAAGCTCCAGTCAAAAAGGCCACTGGTAACAAGCCTTTACCTCAAAAGTCTAAGGTGCCCAAGACCCGACAGACTAAAGCTCCAGTCAAAAAGGCCACTGGTAACAAGCCTTTACCTCAAAAGTCTAAGGTGCCCAAGACCCGACAGACTAAAGCTCCAGCTGAACCAAGGTCCAAGGTTCAGCTGCCTGATGAAAATAATATTTTGGTTAATTTGGAAAGTCAACTCCAACTTTTGTCTCGACAGGTTCAGAGTTGTACTGCCCGGATTAAAAATTTGGAAGGAGGTTCATCACCTCCAGTTTTCAAACAAAATATTAACCCCCCTTTAAAATCAAAACAAAAGAATGTTCCATCTGGAACAAAATCTGATAAGAAAAAGGGGAGTAGGTATCAAATACCAATCGTTTTTACTCCTGCACCTGGATCTGGTAAAAAGGGTCCAGATGCAGCCTCCAGTTCAAAACCACAACTATCAACTGTGACTTCTGTAGAGAAGTCCAGTGAACCCATCAAGAATAGATGGGTTCACAAAAATAACTAATGATTTTTGTGGGTGTGCAGGGCGATCGAAAGAAGAATATCTGGTATCTGGACAGCGCTGCTGGCCGGACTATGACCGGATGTAAGCCTCTGCTTGAAGAGTTCACTGTCCAAGATGGACCGACAGTGATGTTTGGTAATGATCAATATGGAAAGACTGAAGGATATGGTGTGCTCAATAATGGACAAGTCAAATTCAAAAGAGTTGCATTTGTGAATGGTTTGAAATACAACCTGATCAGTGTCAGCTAACTTTGTGATGATGGCTTCAGAGTTTTGTTCGATATTGCTTAAGGCACCATATTTAACAAGGATTGGAAAGTGGTGATGCTTGCACCAAGAAAAGGAAATGTGTACATCATGGATATGGAACCAGCTCCAAAAGAGCAGTGTTTCTATGCCAAGGCTGATGAGGACACCAACTGGCTGTGGCATAAAAGATTATCCCATCTTAATTTCAAAAATATTAACAAGTTGTCTCGCAAACAACTGGTTGATGGGATACCTCAGATTTCTTTTAATAAAGAAAAGCCATGTCCAGGGTGTGAGATGGGCAAGCAGAAAAGGGCTAGTTTCAAAACTAGGCAAAACTTTAGCATCATTGAACCTCTTCACATGCTACTTATGGATCTCTTTGGTCCAGTGAATGTTCAAACTAGAGCTGGAAAGAAGTACACTCTAGTTGTGGTTGATGAATTCACCAGATACTGCTGGGTGGTATTCATTAGATTCAAAAGTGATGCACCTGCTGAAATCATCTCTCTCATCAAAAGAATTGAGCTCAAGTATACTCGAAAAGTTTGTCAGTTGCGAAGTGATAATGGTACTGAATTTCAAAATAAGGTACTTGAAACATTTTGCAATGACACTGGAATCTCTCAAAACTTCTCATCGGCACACTCTCCAGAGCAGAATGGAGTTGTGGAAAGAAAGAATTGCACACTGATAGAAGCAGCCAGAAGTATGCTATCTGAATCAAGTCTTCCCACCAGTTTTTGGGCTGAGGTAGTTGCAACTGCTTGTCACACCCAAAACCGGTCAGTCTACATCAAGAGACATAAGAAGACTACCTATGAAGTACTCAGGAATCGTAAACCAAATATTGGATACTTTCATGTATTTGGTTGTCGAGTTTATATCTTAAACGATTCCAGTCAGCTTGGAAAGTTTGATGCAAAAGCTGATGAAGGGGTATTTTTAGGTTATTCAGATATTCGAAAGGCCTTTAGAGTTTATAATTATAGACTCCAAAAGGTTCATGAGACAATTCATGTCACATTCGATGAATCAACAAGAGACCAAGCCTTGATATCACTCCAGTCATTCCAATCAATTTTGGTGAAACTGAACAAGTTCATCCGTCAGTTGTTTCACCAAAAGATGTTTCCAGTTACAACAAATTGGAACCAGTTAAGAAGAAGAACACCACCAGTGACACATCATTCTATCCCTTCATCAATTTCAACTTACCACAAGAATTAGTGATTGGATCTGATGTATGTGTCACTCCAATATCAGCACCAGTTCAAACTCCAACTTCTCCAGTTATTCAAGAAATGCCTTTGAATGATGAATTTCATGATGCAAATCGTGACCTCATTGACTCTGATGAGGATGTAGAAGTAGTTGGACTGATCCTTCTCCAGAAGCTATTGCAACTGAAGAAGATCGCCAGGTGACTTGCACTGATATTGTAGTTCACCAGCCTAGTCAATACACTAGATGGACTCGAGCACATCCAATTGAACAGATTGTGGGAGATCCAAATAGTGGGGTTCAGACTAGAAGAGTCACCAGTGAGCAATGCTTAAACGTCACCTTCTTATCACTAATTGAACCAAAGAAGATTGACGAGGCTATGGCAGACCCAAGCTGGGTGGAAGCTATGCAAGAAGAGCTCGTCCAGTTTGAAAGGAACAATGTTTGGGAGCTTGTTCCTTGTCCACCAGGGTTAAAGAAAGAACCCATTGGTACCAGATGGGTCTACCGAAACAAGATGGATGAAGATGGCCATGTTGTAAGAAACAAGGCCAGATTAGTTGCCCAGGGTTATTGTCAAGCAGAAGCGTTGACTTTAATGAAACTTTTGCTCCAGTTGCAAGACTTGAAGCCATCAGAATATTTCTGGCTTATGCAGCCCATCTGCAGTTCAAGTCTTCCAGATGGATGTCAAAAGTGCGTTCCTTAATGGAACATTGGAAGAAGAATTTTATGTTAAGCAGACTCCAGGTTTCATCAATGAGAAGCATCCTCATTGGGTTTATAGACTGAACAAAGCATTGTATGGTCTAAGACAAGCCCCAAGAGCCTGGTATGATACTTTAACTAAACATCTTCTTAAAAATGGCTTTCAAAGAGGTGCAATAGATAATACCTTGTTTATCTTGAGAGAAAGAGGTAATATCTTATTGGTACAAATTTATGTTGATGACATTATATTTGGTTCAACTGATGATGCAATGTGTAAAAAAGTTTTCTAAAATCATGTCATCTGAGTATGAGATGAGTTTAATGGGTGAATTAACATTTTTCTTAGGTCTTCAGATTAAGCAAACTGAAAATGGAATTTTCATAAAACAAGGAAAATATGTCAGAGATTTGTTAAGAAAATACAAATATGATTCAATCTCATCGAAAAACACACCTATTGCAGCACCATTAAATTTGGACTCTGACCCAACTGGCAAACCAGTGAACATAACTGACTATCGTGGTATGGTTGGTTCGCTGATGTATTTAACTGCCAGTCGACGGAGGGGGGAGGGACCCCCTCTCTCCTCTTGTTTTTCTCCTCCCGAGGAGGAAAGAGGGAGGACCCAAATACCCCCCCCCGCCCCCATAGAAAGAAATGTATTTAACTGCCAGTAGACCAAAATAACCAACAACATGTTTATGTGCCAGGTTTCAGGCTAACCCTAAAGAATCACATTTGCACGCTGTAAAGCGTATCTTTAGATACCTGAAAGGGTGTCCTAATCTTGGTCTTTGGTACCCCAAAGGCTCAGGATTAGATCTAATGGGTTATTCAGATTCTGATCATGCAGGTTGTAAGATAGATAGAAAATCAACAACTGGTGGTTGTCATTTCCTTGGAGGAAAACTGGTAAGTTGGACCAGCAAAAAGCAGACTTCAGTCTCTATGTCCACTGCTGAGGCAGAGTACATTTCTGTGGCCAGTTGTTGTGCCCAGATTCTCTAGATCAAGAACCAGTTACTAGATTATGGTCAAAAGTATACAAGGACCCCAATCTTTGTGACAACACCAGTGCAATTGCTATATCTCACAACCCAGTGATGCACTCCAAAACAAAGCATATTGACATCAGGTATCATTTCATTCGTGATCATGTTATGAAAGGAGTCATTGAATTACATTTCATCCCCACTGACAAACAGTTAGCTGATGTTTTTACAAAACCTCTCGATGAGAAAACCTTTAAACATCTCATCAACGAACTCGGAATGTTAAATCCTTAAAATTGGAGATTTCTTTGTTATTGAACGCGTCAGTGACACTGATGAAGTTCTCCAGTTAAGGAGGGCCAGATAATCAGCAATAGTGAGGGTTCTATTAATACCCCCACAACGAAAAAATATAACCGGCTCAGCAAAAACATCCTTCACTTTCTCTATATTCTCAACCGAAATAGTAGAGTAGACCTCTAAACACCACTCCTTACAAATGACTTCCCGATTCCTAAATATATCAAACCATAGACTAAATTCCTTAGCTACCGAATTTCCATCCATATCATTAGAACTACCCATCTGCTGCATATACCTACTAATGCCCGCACGAGCATTCAACGCATCCAACATACTCGATTCCATATACCGAGGCTCAATTATATCTTTCTGATAGATAGAAGCTAACCTGTTGGTGTATTCAATCTTTTTCTCTGGAGGAGCTCTAGGAAACCGTAACCATGGGTGAGTAGGAATGCCCATAACAGTCGCTTCGGGAGTCAGACCACTCTCGATTGGGGCAGCAGCCGACGAGACTCTTCCCTTGCCTCGTCCTGCCCGGCTAGAAGAAGCGGGTTCCTACACATACAAAAACAATTAAACACTGGAAACCTGACATATAAGCATGTATATACAAGCATAAACGACACAGGTCTGGAAAAGGTCTAGTTGCGGCGCAACTTGGGCAGTTGCGGCGCAACTTATCTGTCTGGTTTGCAGTTGCGGCGCAACACCTGTTTTTCTGGGTTGAGTTCGAGCAGCAGCAGGGTTAACAAAAATTTCCCACAAACAAATTAACAACTTAATTCTTAGGGTTTAGCATTTAATTAAGAAAAGCAAGGCTTAATTAACCCTAAGTTAATTTGAATAACAAAATCCACAAAACAAATCATCAATCCTTCAATCAAAACAACCAACCCCTCATTGTTCTTGTAAATCCCTCACAAATTCGAACTTAAGAAGCAAATTAAGCATAAAATCTATATAAATTCGAATGTATGCAAGAACATTATACACTTAACTAATTAAAATCAACAAGAGAAGTTCAAGAATCACATACCTTTCCTGATCTTGTCATTATGATGATTAAAGAGAAAGATTAAAATTGAAAACTAAAGGGAATTTGGAAGAAAATTGATAGTGGAAGGTTGGAAAGTTGAGAGGGAAATAGGAGCTCAATAATTGATGGCTGTGTGTGTGAGAAACTTTTGACCCCGATCCCCTTTTTGATTGAAAGCTTGACCCGGTTTGACCCGAGTTGTGGCGCAACCCCACGCGTTGCGGCGCAATGGGTTGTTTTTAAACTCAAATATTTTTATTTTTATTTTTATTTTTTTTTCGATTTTTCTGAACATGACACGTGACAAGACACGTTGCGGCGCAACAAACAGACTGCGGCGCAACTGAAAAACAGTAGGATAAGTTGCGGCGCAACTAGACAGTTTGCGGCGCAACTCACCCCCCCCCCCCACACTTACCTTTTGTTCTTCCTAGAAAACGACTTACCGGAAGGCATGAGAGCGGCTCCTACCTGCAATTCTTATTAAAACACATTACCAATGACAATTAAACAATAATGAAAACAAGAAACACGGGTTGCCTCCCGCGAAGCGCTTAATTTATTTACGAGTCTTTAGCTCGACTCACAGTCCTTTCTTCATTAATTCCTTTCGAAAAATGGAAGCTCGTCAACGACACTCCCACATTTTCCTCTTCTTCATGATAAAGCTTCAACCTGTGACCATTAACAATAAAAGTAGCTCCATCCGATTTAAACAATTCAACATAACCAGACGGATAAACATGTTTGATCATAAAGGGCCGGTCCACCTAGAAGTCAACTTAGGTTGCTTGAACTTATACTTGGAAAGGAATAACAAAACCTTATCACCGGCCTTAAAATCTTCTCTCTAATCCTACGATCATGCCAAACCTTAGTTCTCTCTTTGTAGAGCATAGAATTCTCATAAGCATTCAACCTCAACTCATCTAACTCATGCAATTGCAACATTCTCAATTCACTACTTTCAACTAAGTCCATATTGCAATTCCTAAGAGCCCAATAAGCTTTATGCTCTATTTCTAAAGGTAAATGACATGTTTTCCCATAAAGCAACCTATAAGGTGTAGTCCCAATTGGAGTCTTAAATGCGGTTCTAAAAGTCCATAATGCATCATCCAACTTCTTAGACCAATTCTTAGGATTATCACCTATGGTTTTCTCTAAGATTCGTTTCAAAGCCCTATTAGTGTTTTCAACTTGGCCACTAGTTTGCGGGTGATAAGAAGTAGAGAAACGATGATGAACACCATACCTCTTCAACACCTTAGCAAGTTGGTGATTCGCGAAATGAGTTCCACGATCACTGATTAAGGCCTTAGGACAACCAAAACAACAAAATAATTGCTTTAAGAAATCAATGACAACCCTTGCATCATTAGTTGGCAAGGCCTTAGCCTCGGCCCATTTCGACACATAATCAACCGCCACTAAAATGTAAAGACACTTATCTGAAGGCGGAAAGGGTCCCATAAAATCAATTCCCCAAACATCAAATACCTCACAAACCTGAATGAAGTTCTGTGGCATCTCATCCTTCTTTGAAATGTTCCCTTGACGTTGACAAATTTCACACGTCTCCACTAAAGTTTGAGCTTCCTTGAAGATTGAAGGCCAATAAAATCCTGCATCAAAAACCTTCTTACCGGTTACAGATGGTCCGTAATGACCACCGGTTGGTCCATAGTGGCATGCATCAAAAATCTTCCGGGTTTCTGCACCGGCCACACATCTCCTGATCAAGCCATCTGCACACATTCGAAACAAATATGGTTCTTCCCAGAAATAATGCTTAATCTCAGAAAAGAACTTCTTTTTCTATTGATAAGTCATTTCCTTAGGAAGAACACCTGCACATAAATAGTTAGCAATGTCTGCAAACCATGGATCTTCTTCCACATCCAACTGCATTAGAAACTCATCAGGAAACGCATCATTAATATCATGCTTCCTTAACTCCTCAAGGTGAGGGTTTTCGAGCCTACTTAAATGGTCGGCTGCCACATTTTCAGCCCCACTCTTATCTTTGATCTCAATATCAAATTCTTGTAAAAGTAAGACCCAACGAATTAAACGAGGCTTAGCATCTTGTTTCGAGAACAAGTACTTTAAAGCCGAGTGGTCGGTGAACACAATAGTCTTATTCAAAACCAAATAGGGTCTAAACTTATCAAAGGCATAAACCACGGCTAATAACTCTTTCTCGGTCACGGTATAGTTCTGTTGAGCCAGGTTTAAGGTCTTGCTAGCTTAGGAAATAGGGCGGAAATGCTTATCCTCCCTTTGGCCTAGAACGGCCCCTAAAGCATAATCACTAGCATCACACATTAACTCAAACGGTAATGACCAATTGGGTGGAGACATAATGGGTGCATTGGTCAATTTAACTTTAAGTGAGTTAAATGCATCAAGACATTCTTTATCAAAATTGAATGGGACATCTTTCTCTAACAACTTGGTCATTGGCCGGGTGATTTTTGAAAAATCTTTTATAAATCGACGGTAAAACCCGGCGTGACCCAAAAAACTTTGAAATGATTTGACATTAGTGGGTGGAGGCAATTTAGCTATAACATCAAATTTTGCTTTATCTACCTCTAATCCCGCTCTTGAAACTTTATGTCCCAAAACAATACCTTCTTTCACCATAAAATCGCACTTTTCCCAATTCAATCTCCGATAATCAATACATACCCTCCACCCCGTGACAGTCCTAGTAGGAACCAATTCATTTTTGTCATTCAAAATTACGGTCATCCCACCCTTTTTCGGTACGCAATGTACCGGGCTTACCCATGAACTATCCGAGATGGGGAATATGATTCCCGCATCAAGCAACTTAATTATCTCCTTTTTAACCACATCTTTCATATTTGGATTTAACCTTCGTTGCCTTTGCACAACCGGTTTCACATTATCAACAAAGTTTATGGTATGTTTGCAAAATTCTGGACTTATACCCGGAATATCGGAAATTTTCCATACAAAGGCCTTTTTATGGGCCTTTAGGACGGTCATAAGTCTAGATTTCTCATCCTCCATTAATGAGGATGAGATGACAACGGGTAAAAGAGATGTACCTTCCAAATATGCATACTTAAGGTGGTCCGGAATGTGGCTTGAGCTCCAAGTCGGTAGGAGGGTTCTCTACCGAAGTTAGCACCCGTGTGCTATCACTACCCATGATCTCTTCATAGGTCTCGTCCTCCGGTGGAGTTTCATCAACACTTAATGCCATGATCTCTTGCATCATATCTCCAACCAATTCTTGCTCCTCTTCACTGCAAGCTAGCAATGCTTCACCCTCTTCCGTGTCCAATAAATCCATGAGCTCTTTCTCCAAAGCATCTTCTTCTTCAATCACATCTAACCTGAAACAAGTTTCATCACAAGAGTAAGGATGCTTTAGTGCTCTATCAACATTAAAAACAACTCGGTCATTACCAACCCCTAAGGAAATTTCCTTAGCCTTAACCCGGATGATAGCATCCGCGGTCATAAGGAATGGTCGGCCAAGAATGAGGGGAACTTTGGCATCCGCCTCCATCTCAAGAATAACAAAATCAACCGGGAATATCATATGCCCTACTTTAATTTTCAAATTTTCCGCTATCCCCATGGGATATTGGAAAGAACGGTCCGCGAGCCTAATGCTCATGCGGGTAGGGGTCAACTCTCCTAGAGACAACTTCCTATACACAGAATAAGGCATCAAATTGATACTAGCCCCAAGATCGGCCAATGCCTCACACAAATAAGCACCAAAAGAACAAGCAATTAGAAAACTCCCTGGATCTTCCAACTTGGGAGGAATCTGATTTTGAATGATTGCTGAACATTCGGCACTCATAACTGCAGTCTTAGCCTCTTCAAGCTTCTTCTTGTCACTTACAAGTTCCTTAAGGAACTTTGCATAATTAGGCATACCTGCAAGCAAATCAACTAAAGGAACAGTTATATTCACAGACTGAATAAGATCAACAAATTTCTTAAAATGTTCCTTGACTTTTTCTTTCCTCAACCGTTGAGGAAATGGAATCTTTGGTTGATACGGCTTCACCGTCGGTTTCTCAGCGGGTTTGGATGGAACGGCCGGTTTCGGCACGGCTTGGTTCGGTTCCATCTCAACTTCTTCATCAACCGTCTCCTCTTCTTCATTAACCTGCACAAGTGGAGAAGAATCATTAGGTAAAGGGTTTGCAGAGTCATAAGTCTTACCCGTCCTTGTAGTGATGGCATTCACTTGCTCATTTCGAGCATTTGGAGGGGTATACTTCTGTCCCGATCCTTGACTGTTTTGCCCTTGGTTATTGAATTGAGGCTTTGGGTTCTGTTGAGTATTGCTCGGTAGAGTACCGGGCTGCCTATTCGAGTTTCCTAGCCTCTCAATCCTTCCTTCTAAATCTTTAATGGTGGCTTGTTGATTCTTTGCTCCTTGATCCAACTTGTGTCCGAGCCCATCCAAGCGAGTAGTCAAAGCGTCCAAAACAGAAATCACCTTTTTGGACTCTTCTGCAACTTGTTCATTAGTTGCCTTTTGGGCACCAATGAACTCCTTCACTATGTCTCTTAATTCTGGATCCGATCCTCGTTGATTGGTGAACCTACTAAACCTGTTACCACCAAAACTAGAATTGTTAGCATTAAAAGAAGAAGTAAGGTAAGAACTACCTGATGGCCGGTTTTGATAACCGGTATTTTGGTTGAAATTCCCTTGATTCTGAACATAACTAACATCTTTTACTGGTTTATCCGGGCAATCCTCCGCATAATGCAAGTCACCACAATGCTCACATCCGTCGGCCATAACCTTAACATCTCTCTCAAGGCTCTTGAATCTACTATCTTGACTATCAAATCTCTCATTCATTTGCTTCGAGAGAGCCTTAACTTCGGTAATAAGCTTAGAGTCCTCACTACTTTCCACCTTAGCCACGGTGGTTCTACTAGATCTCTTGTCTCGGTCCTCATCCCTTGTTCACCGGGTTCTTGAGAAAAACCTCTGATTTTATTTTCTAATTGCCTTTGAGTTCTCACAGAATAAATCTCATCAATAAATCCTTCTCGAAGTTCGGCCCAAGTGGTGAATGAGTTATCGGGTAACTCCTTAAACCATGCAGCTGCATCTCCAATGAGAGTTAAAGGAAATAATTCCAACTTTACAGCCTCAGCTTGTCCTGTACCATACTGATATAGCCTACAAATCTTCTCGAACCTCTCAAGATGTGCATATGGGTCATTTCTTCAAATCCCATCAAACTTATCCTCTTCCACACTTTTGAGGTGATTACCTTTCAAAGAGAAATCCACTGAAATAGCCGGAGGGCGAATAGCTGTGCCCCAGTCCGCCGGTATATTTCTTCTTCTCTCCCCGTAAGGACGGGCATTCAGATCTACCGGTTGTTCATCACCCATTCTTCTACCCCTTGGTTGTTGGTTAATATTAAGGTTAACCTGAGGGAATACAAGTACACTCAGTTCAGGTGTTTGAACTTTCTCTTCTTCTTCTGAATCCGAATCTTCACCTGTTTTGAAAAACTCCGATGATTTATTCAATTGATCGGCCAATTGATTAACCAACTGATCTTCCAAGTTCTGGGTGGGTGGAATACTGGTTTCGGTTTCTAAATCTATTTTGACTGGTGTGGATGGTTCCCGGTTATCTCTTGACACAAGTCGACGCCTGACTTTCCCTGGATTAGACAATGGGCTAAGCAAAGGTCAGCCAGAAGCTCTTTTGTTCATCAACTAACAAGAACCTGCACACTCACCACAAACAAACCGTCAACCGCACCTGTGGTATAATTGAAATGAAATAAAATACAACTATCTAGTAAAGCAATAACTTTTTCACAAATGAATGTGAAAAAGGATCGAACTACAAAATAAACAACTACTTAAAATTAAGTTTCCCGGCAGCGGCGCCAAAAACTTGATGTGTAAAATCGAGTTTAAAAACTAAAACAAGAAATACCCTAGAACTGACTACTACACACTCGCGGGCAGTGGACCCGTTCGTATATAGTATAGCTAAAAGGTAAGTCCAGGATCGAACACAGGACAAAAACTAAGTAATTGTTGACATTAAGTAATTCAAGTAAATAAGGGGGTTGTGACCGAATTGTCACTTTGCAAAAGTTAGTAAATAATTAGTAATCCCAAAGGATTAATCGAAAAGAGAATTTGTTTTAAACAATAATTTAAAAGGTATCCATCTTGATTTCGCTTGACAACACGCTCAGATTGCACATAAATGAAGTTCAAATCCTAAATAAGTTGATTAAATAACCGAGACTCAAACAAAGCACCAACCCCGTACCCGTCAAGTTAATGACATCATTTGAATCTCTTGCTTAAACTAGTTTCGTTACAAAGACCGGTACCCCAAGACATCTTTTATAACTTCCCTAATCAAACAATTAGTTTGGTTATTGAAATAACAATTATACCTATCGATTGTACCCAACCGTTAACACATTTCTTCCTATTATCATGAACGGTTATCTATCGTACCCGTCATAGACCCAATCGTTTGTACCCAAACAATCAAAATGAAATATATGAAATCAATAATTACCATTAAAGACACACATAAATCACCAATCAATTCAAGATAAATTATAATGAAAAAATACGCTAAGATCTCAATATAACGTTAAATGAAATCAACATTGAATTAATAAAATTATGCAATCTTTACATATTGTCTCACTCCATCAAGATGGATGATGAAGTGATTAGCCACTCATATTAAAAGAAGAATAACAATTAAAATAAGAAGAACTCATTGTTACCTAATGATAATAATCGAAAGCTACGAATGAAAATGATCAATTCGTGTTTGAAAACCTAGAAAATGATGAAGATCTGAAAATATCTCCAAATAGGGTTTGGAACACGGCTGCCAAAAAGAGAAGAGGGATTTTGGCATATTTTTCAAGCTATTTATACGATCCCCAAAAGCTGCCAGAAACGGGCCCAGTTGCGGCGCAACTTGGCATTGCGGCGCAACTTTTGGGTTGCGGCGCAACTCAATGTTGCGGCGCAATTCTCCGTTGACTTGCGTTGACCATTGACTTATGTTGACTCGTGGCTGGCCAGGAAGGAGAGACGTTGCGGCGCAACTTATCCTTCTGCTTTTGGGTTGCGGCGCAACTCAATGTTGCGGCGCAATTCTCCGTTGACTTGCGTTGACCATTGACTTATGTTGACTCGTGGCTGGCCAGGAAGGAGAGACGTTGCGGCGCAACTAGGGAAGTTGCGGCGCAACTTAACTCACTGTAATTGGGTTGCGGCGCAACTCAATGTTGCGGCGCAATTGGCCTTCTTCAGCTTTGACTTTGGTTGACTTTCTGCAATCTTCATTCAAATGCTTCCGAAATCCTCCGTTAGCACTTAATTCACCTCAACAATATCGTTTTCTCCAGATTTTTGCTTAAATACCTGTCAGTAACCTGAAACACTAACAAATACCATAAACGCACCAAATGTATACAAAAACGACTCATAAACCATGCAGAATCAACTAAATACGTTGTGGAAAATGGGTATAAAATACGACATATCAGTGTGCATTAAGCATCGTTGTATTATGATTTTGGGGGAAACTTCGTTATGTTATATGCCCTAAGATTAAACCTTAGGATGATACTTGAGTAGCTACGGTGAGGTGACCGCATTGAGGGCGACAACGAGTAAATAACGAATATATCATGAGTCTTGATACAACTATGAAATTCTTCTAGTTGTGAGAAGGAACGACTTTGGTTAGGCTAACCATAAATTTGAGTAAATAAGCTGGCGTTTAAAATTCTAACCAATGTGAAAATTATTTGGACGTGAGCATCGCGTAATAAAGTGAAGTGGGCACGACCCCGGGTAGTATCTATATATATATATACGGTTGGTAAAAGTTGATCAAAATGAACGCCTAGCTTAATGCGGAATCGAGAGTTCATACGCATGGGAGCGATGGGCCAGATGAGTGTCATAGTGCGAGTCATACGTGAGATGTGAGAAGTTTGAGTACTTGTAGTGTGTGACTCTCAACTCTTCTCGACCTTAAATGGATCGCTAGATCGTCTTCTATCACATAAAGGAAGGTGCCGTCAGGATTGGATGTCGTGAAATAAAAATCCCTCCCTTTATGGTATTGATCGCCAGAATGGGATCAAACTTTTGGCTTTAGTGAATGAGCCGCCGACCAACAGGTGAAACAAGTCACGAGTGCGCTGACTGTATGTCAAATCGTCATAATAAGTGTTACCCATTTATAAGTAAAAACAAACTTAATATTAAGTCGAACGAGAAAGACTTTAACCGTGATACGAATGGGGCAATAAATCAGAGTACTTGTAGGCGTCAATAAACTCGTTTGGAAAAGTAAGATTATAACTCGGAGATCGATGGATCATGGCAAAATATTCTAACACTTGGTATGAAGGATGCGTACGACGTCACCTGGTCTTAATAATCTAACGAATTATAACCAAAAATCTTATTACCTAAAACGACATCTATAATCGAATGAACTTTACTAGTACATGGTGACATCTTTTTGGACATAGGTGGTGAGATTTTAATGGGAGTGAATCAAAAAGATTTTTCGCAAAGTGACCTTGGGGATTCTTAATATCATTGTGGAACATAAGCCAACATATGAAAGAATTCTGTTAACTATATTCCTTACAACTCAAGTAGATCATTTTAGACTTATAAAGCATGCAAATGATAAGTCGAGAGTGAATGAGAATTCTTTTAACGGGGAATTCCCTTAGACGTCAAAATAAAATCTCGATCCGGGGAGATTCTTCCTTAACTGGGAATCAACCCAGAGATGTGTGGAGCAGAACGATTTGGATAATATAACGATTTGAGATTGTTTAGCTTTTGAGTTTTATTTGAATTTTTTACACGTGAGTTAAATTATAGACTTGCACATATACTGAACGGGAGTACTTACTACGAGAGTGTTTGGGTAAATAAAGTGACGCATAAGAATCAAATACTACCCGTAATAACTTGTGATACTATTAACCTATAAAATGGCATAGCGGGTCATAGTGTAATCCGAACAAGGTGAGGTTGAGTCCCTCCCATCAGATACTTGTTAATAAATGATGAGTGTGGATGCATCAAAGAGGCTTGAACTTTGTTGTGAGTGAGAATCATTGTAATATCGAGGACGAAATTCTTTTAACTGGGAAATGATGTAACACCCGCCGTTTGGCCCGGTCAACGTTACAGGACTAGTATATATGAAACGAGTCAAACCTTGATGAATTAACTTTTGTGAAGAAAAGGTAAACATGTGAATAGTCATTAGGAGCGTAATTTAAAAATACGTCTTATTGTGTCGGTGAAATAATTGAACGAGCCTCGAGTCAAAAGTTTTAACTAAACGAATCATATCTCGGGAAATGTCGGAAGAAGCCACGAGAGTGTTATTGGGGGTAACAAAACCCCTCCCCACTCCCATTTCTTTTGATTTCTCCAACTCCTTTCTCTCTCAAGTTCTTTCTCTCTTCTTTTTCTCTCAAAGATGGAAGACAAAAACCTTCCACCTCTCTCTCTCTAAATCCGGTTTTCATCTTTTTGGTAAGGGAATCAACTAGCAAATGGTATAACAATAATAATAATCTTCAAGTATCCAAGATTACTCATTTGAAGTTCAAGAACAAGTCTCCATTTCATCCTCCTTGTCTCAAATTTGGATTTTAACATCAAGAAAACTTTTGGTATGTGATTTCACTTCCATAATGTCGGATTTATGTTGTAGTGTGTCTTTAAATTACTATATCTTGAGTTATAATGGTTAAATCTTTGAATTTTGTTAAAAACTAGTTAACTTAGGGTTTTAGAAGAGGGTTTTATGATTTTGGAAGTGGGTTTTGGTTTAGAGCTGATATTTATGCTTGTTTATACTAGTAAGAAGTTGTGTTAGGGTTTGGAGCTTTGATTTGACGTTTGGTTGGTCGATTTGAGGTTAAAAACCCGTTTTTAGTGATTCCTGATGTCTCTCGCGCCGTGAGTGGTAGCCATCGTGTCGTGAGACTTGAGAAAAGTCGAAATAATGTGTTCAGGGGTAAATCTCGCGCCGTGAGACACTGCAGACAAGTCATTTTCAAACGTCCATAACTTTTCAACCGTAAGTCCGTTTTCAATGATTCAAGTGGAGATAGAAGCGTAAATGAGTCTAATTTACAATGGTATAGACCTCTGAGTCCAAAACATAATTTGAACAAATCAAATTTTAGATGAAGGAACCATGGTCAAGTCCCGGCGAGTCTTTGTGAAACAAAATGTAATGATTTCACTTGGGTCGCATCAAATCTTTATATAATGGATATAATAAAGCATTTATAGTAAGAATAGGTCAATATTAATAAGACCTTAACTTTTGGAGGCTTTAGGATTAATGTGATACGTGTATGATAGGTTTCGGCTATCGTTGGACGTTTAAAGCTTGATGATAATGGTGTTTGTGTTGGAGCCGAGGTGAGTTCGTAGCTCCTACTAGTTGCATGCTTTAGGGGTGGAAAGATACTCACTATGTGTTAATGTGCTATGATGTAGATTACACTTGTAGTATCTACGTGCATATGTTTTTGTGTTATAACATGTTTATAGGTAGACATGTAACTTGATGGTAACAATGTGAATATTGTTGAATGTATAAGATTGTTGTAGCCTATGCTAGGATGACCTTTTTATGTGGCATGTGATACTTGATTGTTTGATTGTAACTTCGTATATGGAATATATTATATTGTGAGTTGGGATAGTTGTGCATACATGGAAGACGGTAATGCCTTTGAAGGGTTATAGATGTGGTGGGAAGGCTGCGGGTGACCCTATATATAAGCATCTATGACCCCTCAAAAGTAGAATCATATGAAGTGTATGTACTTGACAAATGATTGTTGTGATTCTTGGGCGTAGTTCCATGGTGATTATTGTGATTCTTGGGCGTAGTTCCCATGGTGATTATTGTGATTCTTGGGCGTAGTTCCTATGGTGATTATTGTGATTCTTGGGCGTAGTTCCCATGGTGATTATTGTGATTCTTGGGCGTAGTTCCCATGGTGATTATTGTGATTCTTGGGCGTAGTTCCTCATGGTGATTATTGTGATTCTTGGGCGTAGTTCTCATGGTGATTATTGTGATTCTTGGGCGTAGTTCCCATGGTGATTATTGTGATTCTTGGGCGTAGTTCCTATGGTGATTATTGTGATTCTTGGGCGTAGTTCTCATAGTGATTATTGTGATTCTTTGGCGTAGTTCCCTATGGTGATTATTTGATTCTGGGCGTAGTTCCCATGGTGATTATTGTGATTCTTGAGCGTAGTTCCCATGGTGATTATTGTGATTCTTGGGCGTAGTTCCCATGGTGATTATTGTGATTCTTGGGCGTAGTTCCCATGGTGATTATTGTGATTCTTGGGCGTAGTTCCCATGGTGATTATTGTGATTCTTGGGCGTAGTTCCCATGGTGATTATTGTGATTCTTGGGCGTAGTTCCCATGGTGATTATTGTGATTCTTGGGCGTAGTTCCCATGGTGATTATTGTGATTCTTGGGCGTAGTTCCCATGGTGATTATTGTGATTCTTGGGCGTAGTTCTCATGGTGATTATTGTGATTCTTGGGCGTAGTTCTCATGGTGATTATTGTGATTCTTGGGCGTAGTTCCCATGGTGATTATTGTGATTCTTGGGCGTAGTTCAAGTGCAATTGGGTACAATGTAGTGCAAGTGCAATTGGGTACAATGTAGTGCAAGTGCAATTGGGTACAATGTAGTGCAAGGGCAATTGGGTACAATGTAGTGCAATGATGTGCAATTGGGTACAATGTAGTGCAAGTGCAATTGGGTACAATGTAGTGCAAGGGCAATTGGGTACAATGTAGTGCAATGATGTGCAATTGGGTACAATGTAGTGCAAGTGCAATTGGGTACAATGTAGTGCAAGGGCAATTGGGTACAATGTAGTGCAATGATGTGCAATTGGGTACAATGTAGTGCAAGTGCAATTGGGTACAATGTAGTGCAAGGGCAATTGGGTACAATGTAGTGCAATGATGTGCAATTGGGTACAATGTAGTGCAAGTGCAATTGGGTACAATGTAGTGCAAGGGCAATTGGGTACAATGTAGTGCAATGATGTGCAATTGGGTACAATGTAGTGCAAGTGCAATTGGGTACAATGTAGTGCAAGTGCAATTGGGTACAATGTAGTGCAAGTGCAATTGGGTACAATGTAGTGCAAGTGCAATTGGGTACAATGTAGTGCAAGTGCAATTGGGTACAATGTAGTGCAAGTGCAATTGGGTACAATGTAGTGCAAGTGCAATTGGGTACAATGTAGTGCAAGTGCAATTGGGTACAATGTAGTGCAAGTGCAATTGGGTACAATGTAGTGCAAGTGCAATTGGGTACAATGTAGTGCAAGTGCAATTGGGTACAATGTAGTGCAAGTGCAATTGGGTACAATGTAGTGCAAGTGCAATTGGGTACAATGTAGTGCAAGGGCAATTGGGTACAATGTAGTGCAATGATGTGCAATTGGGTACAATGTAGTGCAAGTGCAATTGGGTACAATGTAGTGCAAGGGCAATTGGGTACAATGTAGTGCAATGATGTGCAATTGGGTACAATGTAGTGCAAGTGCAATTGGGTACAATGTAGTGCAAGGGCAATTGGGTACAATGTAGTGCAATGATGTGCAATTGGGTACAATGTAGTGCAAGTGCAATTGGGTACAATGTAGTGCAAGGGCAATTGGGTACAATGTAGTGCAATGATGTGCAATTGGGTACAATGTAGTGCAAGTGCAATTGGGTACAATGTAGTGCAAGGGCAATTGGGTACAATGTAGTGCAAGTGCAATTGGGTACAATGTAGTGCAAGTGCAATTGGGTACAATGTAGTGCAATGATGTGCAATTGGGTACAATGTAGTGCAAGTGCAATTGGGTACAATGTAGTGCAAGGGCAATTGGGTACAATGTAGTGCAATGATGTGCAATTGGGTACAATGTAGTGCAAGTGCAATTGGGTACAATGTAGTGCAAGGGCAATTGGGTACAATGTAGTGCAATGATGTGCAATTGGGTACAATGTAGTGCAAGTGCAATTGGGTACAATGTAGTGCAAGGGCAATTGGGTACAATGTAGTGCAATGATGTGCAATTGGGTACAATGTAGTGCAAGTGCAATTGGGTACAATGTAGTGCAAGGGCAATTGGGTACAATGTAGTGCAATGATGTGCAATTGGGTACAATGTAGTGCAAGTGCAATTGGGTACAATGTAGTGCAAGGGCAATTGGGTACAATGTAGTGCAATGATGTGCAATTGGGTACAATGTAGTGCAAGTGCAATTGGGTACAATGTAGTGCAAGGGCAATTGGGTACAATGTAGTGCAATGATGTGCAATTGGGTACAATGTAGTGCAAGTGCAATTGGGTACAATGTAGTGCAAGGGCAATTGGGTACAATGTAGTGCAATGATGTGCAATTGGGTACAATGTAGTGCAAGTGCAATTGGGTACAATGTAGTGCAAGGGCAATTGGGTACAATGTAGTGCAATGATGTGCAATTGGGTACAATGTAGTGCAAGTGCAATTGGGTACAATGTAGTGCAAGGGCAATTGGGTACAATGTAGTGCAATGATGTGCAATTGGGTACAATGTAGTGCAAGTGCAATTGGGTACAATGTAGTGCAAGGGCAATTGGGTACAATGTAGTGCAAGTGCAATTGGGTACAATGTAGTGCAAGTGCAATTGGGTACAATGTAGTGCAATGATGTGCAATTGGGTACAATGTAGTGCAAGTGCAATTGGGTACAATGTAGTGCAAGTGCAATACAAATGTTGAACGTGTGCTCTACCACTTTGACCAAAACTTTTGCTCTATAGATTTTAGAGCTGTTTTTTTTTTTTTTTTTTTCTGTTTTAGATTTTTTAGTTTTTTCTGACTTATTTGGTAATATCATATAGATTTAAACGAAAGGAATCCATATATTTAAAGGATTTTACTAACTAGTGTCCTTAAGGTACTAGTTAGCAAAATGCCGTTCAGAAAAAAAGAAGTGTACTAGTTAGCAAAAAAAAAATTTAAGAAAAAAAGAAGTGTACTAGTTAGCAAAAAAAAAATTTAGTCCTAGGTTAAGGGGGTGTTGGGTTCTTCAAGTTTGTAAAGAATGTTACGTCCATGCATATTAACTACTTTTTCTTTTCTACAGATTAGTAGATTACAAAAGAAAATAATTTATCTTCCTAGCTAGCTAATTAACTACTTTTTCTAAAAATCTTGCAGCTACTAACTAGAGATCATTTTTGTTGCTCCGTCTTGATTTTGTTATTAAGATTTTTACATGTTTTTCGAGAGAACATATATATAGTTGCTGATTTTATATAAAATGTTTTTGTAGTTGGTTTACATTTTTCAACGTAATAGTGTAATTTTTTTTTTCTTTGAACGACCAAAAGTTAGTAGTGTATAACCACTTGGTTTTAGATTAAGTGGCCAGTTGGGGCTTTCTGTGGGGAAATTGGCGGATGAGATATTGGCTAGGATACTCAGGATCGAATCATGATTTTTCGTGTTTTCTGGCATTTATCTCTTTAACGTGTGGGCATACGCTTTATCACTCATGTTTTGTGGAAATGTGCGGGTTCCAACTTCCAGCTGGATACTGACCATCTTGGATATCATTGCTGGAGTTCGAACCATTAACATCTAACACTTGATGTTAAAAAGAAAAAGAAAAATTTAGTAGTGTATCTATATATTGGCCCCGCTAGAAGAAAGATATGGCTTCGTGCCGTAAGAGACCGTTAACATCTTTCAACTTTTTGATATATATCTGCCTAAGAAAGTGCACATCATTTTATGTGTTTTTATGTCGGGACACTTATAACATGAACTCGGGTTCATCATTAATTTGCAATACAAAATAAATTATGTTATCCCTACTGAAAAGTGAAAACTATAACTCCATATGGCTAAGCTTTTATAACGTGTGTTGAAAACCCGTCTTCCACTGTATGGTGACTGTATGTTGTTACGACAAGAAATTAACGGGTCTATATACAAGAAGTTAAAAAAGGATCGATATATATTTGGCAAATACATTAAATAAATATAAAAAAAAAACTCGAACACGCGCGGAGACAAATTTGATGGTAATGCTTACTATACCAACATATATTATTGTGAAAAAAAAAGCACGAAGTGACATCGTTAAATTGATTTATTTATTTTCTAATCAAAACTACTTTAAGTAATGTACAAAAAATAAGTCTTCAATTCGACAAGCTAGAAATTAACGAGTTCAACTTTTTACAAGCAAAACATACATCTATATATTCAACTATATATCTAACATGTTCGAGTAGTATATATGTAATGGAACTTAAGCTAAACTTACAATTCAGATCAAAACTTCAAAAGTTCTATAAAATGCGGTAATGTACTGAAGTGCTCCTACATTTGTGAAATTATTCTCATGCTAGGAATTTACTATAGGGAACGTGAAAAACTTGAACATCTCCCTTAGCAACTTTGTCACATACAAAATGAATGTTAGTCTCAAAGTGTTTCGGCTAAATTAAGCTCACTAAAAAAAAACATTCATATTGTCATAACGTACACATGATGCATGGTGATATCACCTAATTTATATTATGTAATATTTCCACATTTGGTCTTGAAAGGAAAAGATCGAGGTTTTGAAAGATTTTGGAGTTTTCTTGAAGTTGTATGTACGTGCAAAATGAGTGTAACCTATACACAACATTAGTTAACTATGCAAATCAACTAATGATGGATATCCTAATATTCCAACAATTTATCATTATTTGGCTATCGTTATCCATTTCTCACTTTTTGCAAATATTAAATTCATATGTCTATGATGTATTTATATTTTGTTCTAACCTTATGGCGTGATTTCTTTGTGTTTATATGGATAAATGTTTACCCCTTTCTATGAATGATAAAGTATTTTTAGGTTGATTTGTTGATAAACACCCACATATGGGTTTTGACTTATTACTCAATTTTGACTCGTTGATCGTGTAGGTTACTAGAAATACAAGCATTAAGTGAAAATATGTTTATAGATAGTTTAGTTATTTGATAATCAGTCATTGCAAAAGTATAGAACTATAGATTAAAGGCCAAACTAGACTACAAGTTGTTGAAGATGAGTTTTGCAACTAGTAGCCAACTAGCCATCTTAGTGTTTTGGTAATTTTAGATTTGTAATTAGTAATTGTATATTTTGTTCTAGGGCTTTGCAACTATCTATACTATCTATACTACGGAGTATATTATAAAGCAAATAGCTCTGTCTAACATTTTAAGTTTCAACATTTACTTCCCTAAAATGTTCCTCCTATCTATTTTATATTTACCTAAAATAACTATAATACCTTTTTTCTCTCCTCAAATCTCAACCACTCATTTTTTTTTTCTCTCTTCCATAAATCACTTTATTCTTCTAATTTATTCAAAAAAATTTATCTCAAAAACCGTACATCGATAAATTATAAAAATTATTTGGGTGTTCTTAAAATTTCATGCTCTTTCATTAGAGAGGTCATTCGATATACTTTCGACAAATTTTTAAATCCGAGAGCGGAGCCCGTACGGCTAAGGACGGAGCCCGTCAGGTATATCACCCCATCACCGCCACCTCCATCACCGCCGCAACGCGCGGGTACCTTTCTCTCGTATTATAAAAAGAAAAAACTCTTTATTTATGGAAATGTTGAAACTTGTGTAATATTTACACATAACATTCCTTAAAATATTTTTATAAACACTACACCCTTAACATTAATAATTAAATTACATTATCAATCAGTTATCTTTCAAAATAATTCCATTAACTCATTACATCAATTACTTTTACATCAATAACTTACACCACTCGACACCGTCTCCGCCACCAACAGTCGCCCCTACCATCACATCGTCGTCGCGACGACCACCGCCGCATTGCGCGGGTACTGTGCTAGTGCTTATGAATAAACTTCTGCTGTTAGAAGAAATTGTCAAAATTATCCTACTACTACTATATATAGTTTTTCGATGGTTCGAGTTAACTTGCTTACAAAAAGGAGAACTTCACCTTAAGGTGTAATCAAGTCGAATCGAGTCAAGTCAATGCACTCACAAAGTCTTGCACAAATCGACTATCAAACCCAGAGCTCGAAACTCAACCGGAGCCATCATTTTCAAGCTAGGTGGAAACACTATAGGCATGCCAATTGTCTTTCTCATTCTTTCTAATTCATATGGCTACAAGGACCTTCCGTGGAACATTTTTAGGCATATGGCTACATGAACTTCCAATCGAATTTACCGTTTCGTGTTATAAAAGTGAAGGGGCATATGGATTAGTTTAAGCCATTATTTTTGTTATTATAGTGGAAGCTTTTCAAAAGGTAAAATAATTGCAAATTTTCACGAAGCAACTTCACTAGATATTACCTTCATATTTGGAAAATCTACTCACTCATATGATTATAATCCAAATAATTGTAACTTTACACTGTTTGTTAGTGAATGTGGATAAGAAGTCAACAATCAACTTTCCAAGGAAAATCTACTCACTCATATGATTATACTCATCAGTTCAAACAACCATTATACGCAAATATGTTATATGTGGGACCAGGAAGTATACTCGATTTGACCAGAAAAGTCAAAATACCATACGAAAAATATCAATGTATATATACTTCCTGTATGGTGTGTGTAATTTAAATACTCATCATACAGTAAGTATAAATGTGTACTCCTCGTATGATGAGTGTTTAAAAATCCACTTATACAAGAAATATCAATGTAATACTTATCATATGATAGGTGTTTAGGTGTTATGTGGTGTTCAACAAGAACCCAAAAAATATATTTTTTTTTCCGAACATTCAGTCGGTATATGACATCGGAGAAACCTCACCGTATAATGGTGAAGCCTTGCACGTACCCTAGACAACGAGATGTTGACCATGAGCCGTTACAAGTATTCAGAGAGAAAAAACACAAAGATTTTACCATCCCTAAGGATCGAACTCAAGACCTTAGATAAAACCGAGAGTGCCCTGACCAACTGGGCTGACCTTCATTGACAATATATATTAATAAAATAGACCTACATTGTAGTCAGATTGATGTAATTAATTGCCCAAAGAAGAAAAAAAGTTATAAATTATAACATGTAACAATAGTACAATACATTATTTATATGCTTGGATACAGTGTCAACCATGATTCGTGTTTGAGGTTTCTTTGATTTTGATTTTCGATAGTTAACTAGCATCAGGTGGATCATTTTTTTTAGCCGCGTCATCTTTCTAATCATTTTAATTCAATAATATTACATGTCACAAACATATATTCCAACCTTTTGTTTCTGACTTTGTTGAATAATAGGTCAAAAATATATTTTTAGTGATGAGATAAATGTAGATACCGCGCGAGCAGTTCATTTCATACACTTTGTTAGACCTTGTGTAAGTTGTTAATTTGTCATGATACAAGCCCAATGTTTTAAAACAAGTGTTTAGTTGAAATGTCAGGTGTAAAAAAACGGTTTAATCTGTTAAAACCGTCGGGTTGAATCAGATTGACTAGTCAACTTGTATATTTTCATAAAATTGCTACTAAAATAGTAAAATATTATAATCCAACAAAAATACACTCATAATCCACTTAAAAATAATAAATGGCCTTTTATTTCAAGATGAGATAACGGTCCTTAACAGTGGTTGGATTGATAAATACGAGTAATTGAGTTAGGCTAAGTTAACTGGCCAATATAATGGAGTTATAGTGTATTATTGTTGTCTTGCTTTTTTCCACATACCTTCTTGTCGAATGTTTGTTTGACTCCACATCGTGAATCTCCATTTAAAGCTAACAAAAAGCTTCCACACTTTATAATTTTCAATAATTTTGCAAGACACCATAAGTGACTTGGATTCTCCAATGTTGAAACCCACAAAAACAAAAAAGTGGTGTTCAATGAACATGGTTGAGTTTTGTGGGTACAGTAATTGTGTGGTCACTTGTTCTATTCATTGCCACCAAGATTCCCTACAACAACAGTAGCCATATATGTATTTCTCTGGAACTTGCTTAATTGGTCATTGGTGGATGGGTTGGTTGGGTTCGGTTGGGTGGGGTGCAGGGGTGGGGATATGGGCTCGGCAGTTGACTAAAGGTTAGCCTTGACAATTTGGCTAGTTCTAGAACATGAGCTTAATTTCATGGTTCTTGCCAATGAGGCCTAGACAAATTGACAATTGCTTATTAGGGACTAGTGTGGAGGCACGAGGATAGATTGGGGTTCAAAACCTGGTTAGGTCTTGTAAGGTTTTTTCATGAATTAAACTTGATAATGTATTGTATGAACTTAGTGTTATGGTTATTACATAAACCCTTTTGTGGTTCAAACTTCAAATTAATGGCTACAGATTTTTTGGATAATGGGTCTACATGGACGTACCATCTCCTGTTCAACTTCAATATGTTAATGTACTACGAGTAAATGATGCAGGCGGCCCAAGTGTAGAGGAACAAGCATTAGTGTATTTGGAGGTTCTAGATAGGAGAATAAAAAGGTCTTCACTAAAATGCTCATAATATTTGCTACAGGGCTCCGTTTTCGACGTGCGACCAATCAAAATGACCATTGGAATGAGGAGCATCAAGCTGCAAACTGTCGAAGGCGATTTGGTTCAGTCTTCGGGCCCATAAACGCCATTTTCTATGACTGATCACACGTCAAAAACGGGGCCTTGTATCAAAAGTTATGACGATTTTAGTGAAGGTCTCTTTATTCCACTATCTAAGCCCTTCAAATACACTAATGTTTGTTCTTCTACACTTGAGCCTACATAGATAAATCACTTCATCTATGGTTATTATGTGTAGCAAGGGATTTTTAAGAGTGTTTTGGAACTCGTATTAATATGCATATATGATGCACTCTTTCATAATATATTTGAGTCTTTTTGTTAAACTAGATAATGTTTAAAAGGATTAGAATAAAATCTGGATCTCGAGTAATATTTTTTTTTCTAGAAGATAGCTTAAATATAATAAAGCATGATTGGTAGCATGAATTATGCAATTAAGAGTAATCCAAATTTCATACCAAGAAGGTTCCTTACTTTGAGTACTTCGTCAACATTGAATTCGTTCAATGCTCATTTCATAGTTCTCTATCATTGAAGTTAGTCACCTTTTCACCAAATATTCCTTATAGTTTTGGAAGCTATGTCCCAATTGTATGATCATAAGTGTGAAACACTCCAAGAGTTGTGTTCTTTTGTATTCACTAAATTCAAGCATACAAACAAAAATACCAAACCTTTTCACATGACTTAAGAGTCATTTTTACTTCACATGATTTGTGTACAATCTAGTAAATTAATAGTGGTTCTTATCAAACAAGACAACAATTTAGTACTATGAAAAGTTATGTTTGGTTGGTTTAATGACCAGAACACACATGAGATAAGACCCTAGGTAGCTAGCTAGCTTGACTTGTTATGGACATGTGACCACTCGATATATCTTAACCCTAGCTTTGGTGGAGAAGACGACATCAACTTGTGGTTAAACGTAGCCATGGCCCGACAAGTGGTCCAAATAAGGCATATATCAAACGAGTGGATGAGCCTTGATCGACCATACCATGGCATCAGCAGTCCCTCCCATACTTTTCACTACAAGAAATAGCACTTTTGGCGACCAACGATTTAGCGACGCCAAAACTTTCGTCGCCAAAGGCCACAAAACGACAAAACAATCGGCCGGAAGACTTTGAAAGTCAAACTTCAAACTGTCGTCGCTAAACAATTTTTTAAATTAATTTCGAATTAAATTCTGCATTGGTCAAAGAAAAAACAAAAGCGTCGCTAACGGCGTCGCTAAAGTCGTCCGCAAAAATAATTTTATTTATTTTTTTTTTTCGTTTTCCCTCCAACAAAAAAAATTCCCGCCAATTTTTTTGCGACGCTCTTTGCGACGACAAAGTCGTCACAAATTATTTTTTTCACTTTTAATAAAATTATTTAAATTATTAAATGTTTTTACTTAAAAAAATAGAAAAAGCGTCGCTAAAGTCGTCGCTAAAAGCGTCGCAAAAATAAATTTTATTTATTTTTTGTTTTTCTGTTTTTCCCTCCACCCAAAAATTTCCCGCTTCTTTTTGCGACGCCATTGGCGACGACATAGTCGTCACAAAAGTTTTTTTATACTTTAATTTACTTTAATACTAATTTATTAAATACTAATTTAAAGTTAACTTTAAATATATTAATTTTAAAAATGATAGATAATTTCAAAAACTATATAGAATTTTTAGATACTAATTTATATTATATTTATGAAATAAATATAATATATTATATTGTTTATTAACTATTAATAATGTGTTAAATAAATAATTATACAAAAATTATATTAAATTTAAATAAAAATTAATACAAATTTATTAAATATTAATTTAAAGTTAACTTTAAATATATTGATTTTAAAGAAGATATATAATTTCAAAAACTATATATAAGTTTTAAATACTAATTTATATTATATTTATGAATTAAGTATAATATATTGTATTGTTTATTAATTATTTAAAAATATAATGTGTTAAATAAATAATTATACGTTAACACATATAAAGATTGGTCATATTCGTTTGGAAGACGAGCACACATTATCCATTTGGTCATTGAATGAGAAAGAAACGTAATGGGCCTTAATGAAATCGTATTAGTCCTGATTCAATTCGAAAGGATCGTATTGGGCCCACCTGGCCCAAATATATATGAACGAAACATATTAGTCTTGATTCAATACGAAAGGATCGTATCGGGCCCATTAAGCACAAACAGATGAGAAAAGAATCATATTGGGCCACCTGGCCCAAATGAATACGAAAGAAACATATTAGTCCCGATTCAATTCGAAAGAAAGATATTAAGTTTGAATAAATGAGTAAGAAACATATTAGTCTTGAATGATGAGAAAGGATCGTATTGGGCCCACCTGGCCCAAATATATAGGAACGAAACATATTAGTCTTGATTCAATATGAAAGGATCGTATCGGGCCCATTAAGCACAAACAGATGAGAAAAGAATCATATTGGGCCACCTGGCCCAAATGAATACGAAAGAAACATACTAGTCTTGATTCAATATGAATGGATCGTATCGGGCCCATTAAGTACAAACAGACGAGAAAAGAAAGGTATTAAGCTCGAATAAGTGAGTAAGAAATGTCCCGAATGATTTCGAAAGAGACATATTAGTCCCGAATGATGAGAAAGAATCATATTGGGCCCATCAGGCCCAAATGATACGAAAGAAACATATTAGTCTTGATTCAATATGAAAGGATCGTATTGGGCCACCTGGCCCAAATGAATACGAAAGAAACATATTAGTCTTGATTCAATACGAAAGGATCGTATTGGCCCACCTGGCCCAAATGAATACGAAAGAAACATATTAGTCTTGATTCAATATGAATGGATCGTATCGGGCCCATTAAGCACAAACAGATGAGAAAAGAATCATATTGGGCCACCTGGCCCAAATGAATACGAAAGAAACATACTAGTCTTGATTCAATATGAAGGATCGTATTGGGCCACCTGGCCCAAATGAATACGAAAGAAACATATTAGTCTTGATTCAATATGAAAGGATCGTATTGGGCCACCTGGCCCAAATAGAATACGAAAGAAACATATTAGTCTTGATTCAATATGAAAGGATCGTATTGGGCCACCTGGCCCAAATATATAGGAACGAAACATATTAGTCTTGATTCAATATGAAAGGATCGTATCGGGCCCATTAAGCACAAACAGATGAGAAAAGAATCATATTGGGCCACCTGGCCCAAATGAATACGAAAGAAACATACTAGTCTTGATTCAATGATGAGAAAGGATCGTATTGGGCCCACCTGGCCCAAATATATAGGAACGAAACATATTAGTCTTGATTCAATATGAAAGGATCGTATCGGGCCACCTGGCCCAAATATATAGGAACGAAACATATTAGTCTTGATTCAATATGAATGGATCGTATCGGGCCCATTAAGCACAAACAGATGAGAAAAGAATCATATTGGGCCCACCTGGCCCAAATAGATACGAAAGAAACATATTAGTCTTGATTCAATATGAAAGGATCGTATCGGGCCCATTAAGCACAAACAGATGAGAAAAGAATCATATTGGGCCACCTGGCCCAAATAGATACGAAAGAAACATATTAGTCTTGATTCAATATGAATGGATCGTATCGGGCCCATTAAGCACAAACAGATGAGAAAAGAATCATATTGGGCCCACCTGGCCCAAATAGATACGAAAGAAACATATTAGTCTTGATTCAATACGAAAGGATCGTATTGGGCCCACCTGGCCCAAATATATATGAACGAAACATATTAGTCTTGATTCAATACGAAAGGATCGTATTGGGCCCACCTGGCCCAAATATATATGAACGAAACATATTAGTCTTGATTCAATACGAAAGGATCGTATCGGGCCCACCTGGCCCAAATATATAGGAACGAAACATATTAGTCTTGATTCAATATGAATGGATCGTATCGGGCCCATTAAGCACAAACAGATGAGAAAAGAATCATATTGGGCCACCTGGCCCAAATAGATACGAAAGAAACATATTAGTCTTGATTCAATATGAATGGATCGTATCGGGCCCATTAAGCACAAACAGATGAGAAAAGAATCATATTGGGCCCACCTGGCCCAAATAGATACGAAAGAAACATATTAGTCTTGATTGAATAGAAAGGATCGTATTGGGCCCACCTGGCCCAAATATATAGGAACGAAACATATTAGTCTTGATTCAATATGAAAGGATCGTATCGGGCCCATTAAGCACAAACAGATGAGAAAAGAATCATATTGGGCCACCTGGCCCAAATAGATACGAAGAAACATATTAGTCTTGATTCAATTCGAAAGGATCGTATTGGGCCCACCTGGCCCAAATATATATGAACGAAACATATTAGTCTTGATTCAATACGAAAGGATCGTATCGGGCCCACCTGGCCCAAATATATATGAACGAAACATATTAGTCTTGATTCAATACGAAAGGATCGTATCGGGCCACCTGGCCCAAATGATATATGAAAGAAACATATTAGTCTTGATTCAATATGAATAGATCGTATCGGGCCCATTAAGCACAAACAGATGAGAAAAGAATCATATTGGGCCACCTGGCCCAAATAGATACGAAAGAAACATATTAGTCTTGATTCAATATGAATGGATCGTATCGGGCCCATTAAGCACAAACAGATGAGAAAAGAATCATATTGGGCCACCTGGCCCAAATATATATGAACGAAACATATTAGTCTTGATTCAATACGAAAGGATCGTATCGGGCCCATTAAGCACAAACAGATGAGAAAAGAATCATATTGGGCCACCTGGCCCAAATAGATACGAAAGAAACATATTAGTCTTGATTCAATATGAATGGATCGTATCGGGCCCATTAAGCACAAACAGATGAGAAAAGAATCATATTGGGCCACCTGGCCCAAATAGATACGAAAGAAACACATTAGTCTTGATTCAATATGAATGGATCGTATTGGGCCACCTGGCCCAAATATATATGAACGAAACGTATTAGTCCTGATTCAATTCGAAAGGATCGTATTGGGCCCACCTGGCCCAAATATATATGAACGAAACATATTAGTCTTGATTCAATACGAAAGGATCGTATCGGGCCCATTAAGCACAAACAGGTGAGAAAAGAATCATATTATAAAAATAGATACGATAAAGTAAATGAATATTTTTTTAAAAATATATATAATACCATTTTGTTAAAATAATTAATCCCTCATTTTTACCCCAAAACTAAAAACACATCAAAATTATAAATCTCCCACTTTTATCCCAAAAATTTTGAAAAACCCTCCACATTTTTACCAAAAAAATTGAACACTACTTATCCTCACACCACCCCACACATTCCACCTCTTATCCTCTTATTTCTTTTTCTCTAATACCCACCCCTCTTATTCTCTAACACACATTCACCCCACACCAAAAAACCCGCCGGAAAAAACCCTCAGCCCTCCACCGCCGGAAACCTCCACTGCCGGAAAACGTCACCCGCCGCCAAAACCTCCACCACCGAACCCTTATGTCTCTTCTTTGTTCTTCTACCCCTTTTTCTTCTTCCCTTTTTTCGTCAGCCGGAAAACCCCAAACCCCACCCACATCACCCGCCGGCCTCCATCATCAACACCACCGTCGCCGCTGTCGGCCACCACATCCACCACCACCTTTTATTGTTATCAATGTAAGTTTCTTTTTCTTTGAAAGGGTTTCTTATATAATGATATAAATATGTAATTTTAGTTAGATTTGTTACTAAATATGTATTCTTTGTTATATTTGTAGTAACAACAGCCAAACACCACCACGTCCAACCGCCGCCGCCGCCGCTTACCCCTCCACCGCCGCCGCTGCTTACCGCCGCCGCCGCCGCCGCCGCCGCCGCCGCCGCCGCCGCCGCCGCCGCCGCCGCCGCCGCCGCCGCCGCCGCCGCCGCCGCCGCCGCCGCCGCCGCCGCCGCCGCCGCCGCCGCCGCCGCCGCCGCCGCCGCCGCCGCCGCCGCCGCCGCCGCCGCCGCCGCCGCCGCCGCCGCCGCCGCCGCCGCCGCCGCCGCCGCCGCCGCCGCCGCCGCCGCCGCCGCCGCCGCCGCCGCCGCCGCCGCCGCCGCCGCCGCCGCCGCCGCCGCCGCCGCCGCCGCCGCCGCCGCCGCCGCCGCCGCCGCCGCCGCCGCCGCCGCCGCCGCCGCCGCCGCCGCCGCCGCCGCCGCCGCCGCCGCCGCCGCCGCCGCCGCCGCCGCCGCCGCCGCCGCCGCCGCCGCCGCCGCCGCCGCCGCCGCCGCCGCCGCCGCCGCCGCCGCCGCCGCCGCCGCCGCCGCCGCCGCCGCCGCCGCCGCCGCCGCCGCCGCCGCCGCCGCCGCCGCCGCCGCCGCCGCCGCCGCCGCCGCCGCCGCCGCCGCCGCCGCCGCCGCCGCCGCCGCCGCCGCCGCCGCCGCCGCCGCCGCCGCCGCCGCCGCCGCCGCCGCCGCCGCCGCCGCCGCCGCCGCCGCCGCCGCCGCCGCCGCCGCCGCCGCCGCCGCCGCCGCCGCCGCCGCCGCCGCCGCCGCCGCCGCCGCCGCCGCCGCCGCCGCCGCCGCCGCCGCCGCCGCCGCCGCCGCCGCCGCCGCCGCCGCCGCCGCCGCCGCCGCCGCCGCCGCCGCCGCCGCCGCCGCCGCCGCCGCCGCCGCCGCCGCCGCCGCCGCCGCCGCCGCCGCCGCCGCCGCCGCCGCCGCCGCCGCCGCCGCCGCCGCCGCCGCCGCCGCCGCCGCCGCCGCCGCCGCCGCCGCCGCCGCCGCCGCCGCCGCCGCCGCCGCCGCCGCCGCCGCCGCCGCCGCCGCCGCCGCCGCCGCCGCCGCCGCCGCCGCCGCCGCCGCCGCCGCCGCCGCCGCCGCCGCCGCCGCCGCCGCCGCCGCCGCCGCCGCCGCCGCCGCCGCCGCCGCCGCCGCCGCCGCCGCCGCCGCCGCCGCCGCCGCCGCCGCCGCCGCCGCCGCCGCCGCCGCCGCCGCCGCCGCCGCCGCCGCCGCCGCCGCCGCCGCTTTTTTTTTTTTTTTTTTTTTTTTTTTTTTTTTTTTTTTTTTTTTTTTTTTTTTTTTTTTTTTTTTTTTTTTTTTTTTTTTTTTTTTTTTTTTTTTTTTTTTTTTTTTTTTCTTTTCTTTTACCAGCTAAATGGGTTGCTGACCATTAATAAGATTTTTTTTATGGGAAAGTTAATATTATTTAATATTGTTTTAAAACTATACACTAAAAACTTATATGAATTTATAAGTTATTTTTGCATGAAATGTACATGTTCTTATAGTATATAATAATTTTTACCAATTTTTATTTTAATCCCTTAAAGGTTGGAGGGCCTTTTCTACCTTTAGGTAGGCAATGGAAGCAGTCTCTCTACTTAGAGGTAAGGTCACATCTTAACCTCCCTCATACACCGTCGAGGTATTGGGTCTCAAAGCCCACGGAAGACAACACTGAGCAGTTTCTTTCTTTTTTTCTTTTCTTTTACCAGCTAAATGGGTTGCTGACCATTAATAAGATTTTTTTTATGGGAAAGTTAATATTATTTAATATTGTTTTAAAACTATACACTAAAAACTTATATGAATTTATAAGTTATTTTTGCATGAAATGTACATGTTCTTATAGTATATAATAATTTTTACCAATTTTTATTTTAATCCCTTAAAGGTTGGAGGGCCTTTTCTACCTTTAGGTAGGCAATGGAAGCAGTCTCTCTACTTAGAGGTAAGGTCACATCTTAACCTCCCTCATACACCGTCGAGGTATTGGGTCTCAAAGCCCACGGAAGACAACACTGAGCAGTTTCTTTCTTTTTTTCTTTTCTTTTACCAGCTAAATGGGTTGCTGACCATTAATAAGATTTTTTTTATGGGAAAGTTAATATTATTTAATATTGTTTTAAAACTATACACTAAAAACTTATATGAATTTATAAGTTATTTTTGCATGAAATGTACATGTTCTTATAGTATATAATAATTTTTACCAATTTTTATTTTAATCCCTTAAAGGTTGGAGGGCCTTTTCTACCTTTAGGTAGGCAATGGAAGCAGTCTCTCTACTTAGAGGTAAGGTCACATCTTAACCTCCCTCATACACCGTCGAGGTATTGGGTCTCAAAGCCCACGGAAGACAACACTGAGCAGTTTCTTTCTTTTTTTCTTTTCTTTTACCAGCTAAATGGGTTGCTGACCATTAATAAGATTTTTTTTATGGGAAAGTTAATATTATTTAATATTGTTTTAAAACTATACACTAAAAACTTATATGAATTTATAAGTTATTTTTGCATGAAATGTACATGTTCTTATAGTATATAATAATTTTTACCAATTTTTATTTTAATCCCTTAAAGTTTCTACCTTTTAACTTTTGCACCACATCAAAGTTTTCGTTTTCATTTTTTGACACTAAACTTTGGGTTCTCATGTTTTTATCAAACAAATTTCACACAGTTACGTTTTACTTTTAAATATTTGTTTTTTATCATTTTCGTCTCTTTTTATATATATATAATTTATATATATATATAATTATTATCATATTATAATATATATATATATAATATATAATAATATATATATATATTATATATTTAGTTTTTGATATATATTTTCCGTCTTTTATATATATATAACGTTTTAATATAATAACTTTCATCGTCGTTACGTCTTACATTCATGTAACATTTAAAACATTAATATAGTTATTGTTTATGTTTTTATACATCTTATTATTCATTAACTTTTTTTAATTATTTTTTTTAATATTTATTAAAGTATTTGTAATAAAATATTAAAAAATGTTAGCGACGACAAAAGTGACTATTGGCGACGACTTTTGGCGTCGCTAAAAGCAGGATTTCTTGTAGTGTTTCTATATGCATCTTTTACTTTTAGGTGTCATACATGTATTACAAAGTGAGAGCCTCCTTTTACATTCTAAATGATTCAATTGTATCTCTATATTTTTGTTAGTTTAACAATAATTTTTCATTAGAGCATGCACTCAAAATAACTCACTCGTTGTCAACCAATCACTAATCCTTGTTAGGGTTATATAAAAAAATTATCCCTCTTCTCTTACAATATCATTGATAAATCACTAACCAATCACCAGTATAGGACCCAATTATTTTTTATTTCTTTTTTTCTTTTCTTTTACCAGCTAAATGGGTTGCTGACCATTAATAAGATTTTTTTTATGGGAAAGTTAATATTATTTAATATTGTTTTAAAACTATACACTAAAAACTTATATGAATTTATAAGTTATTTTTGCATGAAATGTACATGTTCTTATAGTATATAATAATTTTTACCAATTTTTATTTTAATCCCTTAAAGTTTCTACCTTTTAACTTTTGCACCACATCAAAGTTTTCGTTTTCATTTTTTGACACTAAACTTTGGGTTCTCATGTTTTTATCAAACAAATTTCACACAGTTACGTTTTACTTTTAAATATTTGTTTTTTATCATTTTCGTCTCTTTTTATATATATAACATTTTTTATATTATATATATAATTTTCGTTTTTATATATATATAACGTTTTAATATAATAACTTTCATCGTCGTTACGTCTTACATTCATGTAACATTTAAAACATTAATATAGTTATTGTTTATGTTTTTTTACATCTTATTATTCATTAACTTTTTTTTATTATGGTTACATGTTTAGTTGTTTTTTTTAAATATGGGTTCGAATATTTGACATAAATTTGAGTCCAAAACTTTACTGTGTAGAAAGCGTATTCCGCAACAACGCGCGGGTAAAACAAATAAAACAATAGGTTTCTATTCACTAAAAATCACAATGCATCATGAAAAATCGTGCATCATATATACTTGTGCTTCGTGAATCTTCGTGCATCAATTTTATCATGATATAAGGGTCAAAATCTTGTCATATTTATTTCACTTTATTACCTTTTACAATAACCAATCGGCAAGGATTGGGTTGTGTCTTAATGCAACGGGGTAAGGTGATTGCTTATGCATCTAGGCAATTGAAGGTGCATGAGAAGAATTACCCGACTCGTGACTTGGAGTTGGGAGCGGTCGTATTTGCCTTAAAATGTTGGAGGCATTACTTGTATGGCACTAAGAGTGTGATCTATACCGATCACAAAAGCCTTCAACACATTTTTGACCAAAGTGAATTGAACATGAGGTAAAGAAGATGGCTCGAACTTTTTAGTGATTATGATTGTGTTATCCGGTATCACCCAGGTAAGGCGAATGTTGTAGCCGATGCTTTGAGCCGAAAAGAACGTATAAAGCCAAGGCGAATTAGAGCCATGAGCCTTACCGTGCAAAAGAGTGTTCGTGACTCCATCATTGACGCACAAAGGTTGGCAACTAGGCCGGAAAACTTCATCAATGAAGCATTACACGGCTTAGAAGAACAATTTGATAGAAAAGACGATGATGGGTTGTATTTTGTTGAACGATTGTGGATCCCCGGTTTTGGTGGGCTTCGGATGAAGTTGATGAATGAAGCTCATAAGTCGGCCTACTCGGTTCACCCGGGTTCCGACAAGATGTATTTTGGCTTGAGAGACTTGTATTGGTGGCCGGGAATGAAGAAAGACATTGCTAGATACGTTAGTGAATGCATCACATGCTTACAAGTGAAAGCCGACCACAAGAAACCACCCGGTTTACTAGTCCAACTGGTAACACCGGAGTGGAAATGGGAGAACATTGCCATGGACTTCATCACGAAGTTACCTAGAACAAGTAGTGGTTGGGACACCATTTGGGTGATAATTGACCGGTTGACTAAGTCGACTCACTTCTTAGCCATCCGGGAAGATGATAAATTTGACACCATGGCACGCTTGTACATCAAAGAAGTGATATCCAAACATGGAGTGTCGATTTCCATAATAACCGATCGGGATGCCCGATTTACTTCAAAGTTTTGGAAGGCGTTCCAAAAGCAATGGGTACTCAACTTGACATGAGTACGGCGTTCCATCCTCAAACCGATGGTCAAAGTGAAAGGACGATTCAAACGCTTGAAGACATGTTAAGAGCTTGTGCCATTGAATTTGGTGGCAATTGGGACGTACATTTACCGCTAGTCGAATTCTCCTATAATAATAGCTACCATGCTAGCATTCAAATGGCGTCGTTTAGAGCCTTATATGGGAGAGTATGTAGGTCACCGTTAGCTTGGGCGGAGATTGGTGAGAGCCAATTCATTGGGCCCGAAATTGTTATTGAAACAACCAAGGTGATCTCACAAATTAAAGAGAAATTGAGAGTAGCTCGAGAAAGATAATTGAAGTATGCAAACGTTAGACGACGACCTCTAGAATTTGAAGTCGGTGATTTCGTGTTGTTAAAAGTGTCCCCGTGGAAAGGCGTGGTCCGATTTGTGAAACGTGATAAATTGGTGCCAAGATATATTGGTCCATTTAAAATCCTTGAATGTATTGGCCCGGTGGCGTATCGTTTGGAGCTCCCTCAAGACTTGAGTGAGGTTCATAACGTCTTCCATGTGTGTAATCTTAGGAAGTGTTTGGCCGATCCAACACTTCACGTGCCCCTTGAAGAAATTCGTGTTGATAAAACATTGAAATTCATGGAAGAGTCGGTAGAGATCTTAGACCGGCAAACTAAAAAGCTCAAAAACACTCGGTATACGGTCGTTAAAGTGAGATGGCAAGCTAGACGTGCACCCGAATTTACTTGGGAATGTGAGGATTCTATGAAAGCCAAGTATCCCCATTTATTTAACAAGTCTAGTTAGATTTGAATTTCGGGACGAAATTCCTTTAACGGAGGAATGATGTAACAATCGTGATTTTTGACTTGTAATTAACGTAATTAAACGTAATTTAATTATTTTGAACCGTTGACCAAAACGTGTTAAATGACTAATTGTTTTAGTTAATTTAAATAATTCATGTATTTAAATGTGAATTAGAGACGTGCATTTATGCTAGACGGAGCTACGTGGACGTATTGATCGGTTTAGGACGTAAGACGATTTATAAGTTAACTAGAATTGTAATCGGGTGATCGATGGGTCGACCCATGACCCATGAACTACCACATTTGACCCAACCTTATCCACCCAACCCAAGCCTTCCACCTATCCATTCATTCAATTCTTCCACCCATCCTCTCTCTCTCTCACTAAATGCAAGTATCTCTTCTCTCTCTCTCTAAATTCTTAGCTCAATTAATGTGTTTCAAGCTAGATTAGTATTAAATTCATCATCATTATGATCCTCTAATCATCATATCAAAAAGGTGGAGTCTTAAGTGCAAGTAAACTCTTCAAACGGGTCAATTTCGGGTTTGAGCATTTGGGGAAGGTTTTGAAAGGTAAAATTCATCTTTTATTCATCACCTTATGTTTTAATCATGTTAATAAGTCAAACCCTTGGAGTATTTAGTCAAGAATCGAATTAAAAATCAAATTTAGGGTTTCAAGTGGTCAAATGGGTCAAAAACCGGGTTTCATGCTTGATTGTTGAAATGGGTCGAAATTCTAGTGTGGGTTATGTTTTAATCATGTTCTTAAACTAGTACAAATGATTCTTGTTCAGATTTCGGGTCAAATCGATCAAAAACCAAAAATTAGGGTTTATGTAAAATAAATTAGGTCAAAAAAAAATTAAATTATAAAAACTTATGAATTGTGATCAATTTGGGAAAGGGTTGTTTTTGTTCATGTCCATCTCGATAATCTGAGTACAAAACAAGTCTGAAGTATCATCAAATCGTTTTTCATGGCTCGAATTAGGGTTGAAGCTCGTAGGTCAAAGTTTGACTTAAAAAGTCAAACTGTGTTCATCCATTTCCTACCCAGAAATTTCGATCGATCCGCTGCAGCGTCTCTTACGCCATTGTTGGCGTCTGGTACGCTGGAACCTACCCTGCTGGCATCTCAGACGGTCCAGGGATCGTAGCTTACGGTGCCCTGGAAACCCTATTTGGACCTTACGCTCGAAATCGTATGTATACGCTGGATTCTGATGCATGAGACGCTAAAAACCACTTTTCCCAGCCACCGTCTCTTACGGTGCATTCCACCGTCTCTTACGCCAGGCACATTTCGCCCACCGTATGGTACGCTAGTTTCACCGCCCTTTACGCCCCGCCATTGTACAACCACCGTAGCCTACGCCACCACCACCGTAATTTACGGTGGTGTGGTTTCTTTGTTTTCTAGATTTTTGAGTTTAGAGTTTCATTTCACAAATCGTTTCAAGCTTTCTTTTGAGCCTTCCCTTGTCTCCTCTAATGTTACAATGAAGTGTAAATCATAGTGCAAAGTCGGGAAACCCTAAATTTTTTCATGACAAACAAACGTTAACCAAATATACGTATATATATATATATGTATGCTTATGTATATATATATGTAAATATGTATATATATATGTATATGTATATATATATGTATATGTATATATATATGTATATGTATATATATATGTATATGTATATATATATGTATATGTATATATATATGTATATGTATATATATATGTATATGTATATATATATGTATATGTATATATATATGTATATGTATATATATATGTATATGTATATATATATGTATATGTATATATATATGTATATGTATATATATATGTATATGTATATATATATGTATATGTATATATATATGTATATGTATATATATATGTATATGTATATATATATGTATATGTATATATATATGTATATGTATATATATAGTATATGTATATATAAGTATTATGTATATATATAGTATTATGTATATATATATGTATTATATATATATATATAAGACGTGGACGGTGGATTGACGAATCCACACCCGGTATGATCATTGCCACATTATAACAATATTTTGTTAAAACGTATATTTCTATATATTATGTAAGACGTGGACGGTGGATTGACGAATCCACACCCGGCATGATCATAACCGTGGATACGGGTTATTTAACCCGCGTATGGACGATATTATATATATATGGACGATTATTGGACGATATTATATATATATATGGACGATTATTGGACGTTGACGTTGACTTGTATTGATTTGTGATAACGTGAAACCTTTTAGGGTTTCCTTGGACGTGATTAGGTATTCTAATCCTCATATATCGTTAACGGTTGTTATCCCGATACTTGATTTTCATTACTCAAACCTACGAACTCACCAACTTTATGTTGACACGTTTTAGTACACTTTTCAGGTGAACAGGTTAATCAGAGACGTATTGGATGATTTATTGCTTGATTGTGCTAGGATTGGACTTGGACTTGGACTTGGACTTCATGGATCCGTGATTCATAGTTTCCCGATTATGGGTTATGCTTAGGATCATTTACCATCTTTTGAACTATTATTTTGTAAACGTTTGATGGGCGTGCTCCTTATGCATTTGTGTATGATTCCGGTACTTGTAATTGATTGAATTGTATGGATTGTCCAATCCTTTTAATGCATTTAGACTCGTCTCTACTTAATTTTCATGTCTTGTTGTGCTTAGTATGTAACCCTCATATTTCCGCCTTGTTGGGGTGTTACATTTTGAGACTCCAATGGAAACACTTTGAGAACCTCAATATGCATACTGTCATGGTTTACCCATTGAAGATGGCCTAAGTTGGCCTAAGTGAGAGTAAGTATATGATTCCCACTCACTTTACTATCCAAATTGCAACTTCTTTCTCTGTTCTACATGAATGAATATATCTTCATAATAAGAGAATCCATTACTATATGCATGATTGTTGCATATAATGATCAATATGAATATATGATAAGTTATACAAACCTGATTTCAATACATAAATATAAAATACTTGATTCTCATCAAAAGCTTCCACCCAAAAACGTCCAAAAATATAGAATTTTTCAAATAAATTGAAGACAAAAAACGTTCCCTCGAGACCCATTAGATTCAATTCGCTTTCTCAGTTTTTCTTTTAGATAAGCATTTATGTGGTTCCAATTATCCAACTCTCCCTTTTTTTTAAAATTATTACGTCATCACTAAAGTCGTTGTTATGAAATACTTACTTTAGAATAAACCACATATCCACTCAGAGGAAGGTCTTTTCGTAATGGATGACCCTCGAAACCATACCCTAGACGTCCTGATAACCTCGCAAAAAGTATCGAGTTTAAACCTTATCTGGTAAATATTTGAGATGGGTCAGAAAAAAAATTATAAAATGATCACCATAATATCCCGGTTAGGTAAAATAATAGCATTTTTCGGGTCACTTAAATATGAAAAACTTAAGATATCATCTACCGAGTATTATTTTATTTACTTTAAATATTACAACTATTCAAATAAAAATACTTAGAGTTTTATTTCTTTATATGTCTTAAATTATTTATTGTTTTTTTTATCGTGTAAAATTATGATCATTTTTTTATTTAAAAAATATTAATTGCCTTATTTCCAATAAATTACCCAATAATAAAGAATAAATAAGATATTTGACTTTTTTTTCTTTAAAAAGAAAAGTGTAGAGAAAGAATAGAACTCTTGCATTCATACATCAACAAGGGTCAACATTGGTCTTACCTCATGACAAATGACAGCAAAAATTCCAAAAGCTATAAGTGTGTTGTCATATTCTAATCATTCCTTTCCCTTTTTGAAAAAAAAAAACTAAATAAATATGAAATTTATCATCAATTTTGTTCCATCAATATATTATTCGGATACTATATGTTTAAGACATGACCCATGTCACTTGACAATGGCCAACCACTATACTTTAAAAGATTAAAGCTTGAAACCTTCACTAGCTCATATATGCTAATGAGGCATTAATCTAGATTATAAGCTTGTAAATTGTATGTTTAATATATCTATATATGGAAAACTATGATGAATTGCTACTATGACAACTTACGAAAATCAATATGGTGGCCATAAATAGACAAATCCATGGGATATGAATTAGAGACAACTAGGAAACTACGTTTTCAACTTTCTAAGCGCGCGCACAAACACAAGTGTTATAGCTTCCACTGATGAGGCTTAATCGATTTCGGTTGATGCTAATCTTTTCATTGAACAAGAATCACACGATTTTGTCTTTCGGGCCACATTGTTTGCCAAATGAAATGTGAACCAAATATAATGCATCTCCAAAAAGTACTGAAATTGACTTTGAGTGTGACCCATGCTTGGTAGTTGGGTTCCCCCAAAATATAATCGAATTCTTCAACACATGACTTGTAGCTTTTGGGAGCTTCATAAGATATAAAGATACTTAAAATGTATATATATTCTTAGTTGAAAATACATAACTTTGATTGAAACATGAAAATGTGGGGAAGGTGAAGATAACAAAAGAACAAAGAATGTGGGCAGCCATGGCCATATTATGTACTGCTAAAGGAATACATGTACTTGTGAAATGATGGGTGCAACTGCAACCACATATATTTTGACTTATTATTGGTGGTTTTGTGTATTATGTAAGCATTTTAAATACGTATTCCTAGCCTGGCAAAATGGGCGGGTCGGGCGGGTTTGGGTAACGGGTCAAAACGGATGCGGGTCCAAGCGGGTCATTTCAAGAATGCGGGTCAAACGGGTGCGGGTAAAAACGGGTTGGGTACGGGTCGACCCGCTTTTTTTATAACTATCTTTTGCATCCTTAAAAAATTTAATCCTTTGTTTAAAAAAATTACTATACTTTCAGTAAGCCAAAAATAATATGTCTCAAAATATAAATTATATTATATAAAAAATAAATTAGCACATAACTATATGACTAACAGTGTTGTATGTACATATATCTTTTTCAAAACATTATCAGTTTATGATCATTTATTTATATTTATAATAATAATAAATTAAAGAAAAAAAGAAAAAAATATAATATAGTAATAATGATAACAATAATAATAAAGGCTCAGTTTTAGCTTTTAGGTAGTATAATTTATACTCTTAAATCATAATAAACAAATAAAAGTTGAAAAACAAGTGAGGACTTGAGTGAAAAAAAATTAGTTTTAATAATGGGAAAATCTAATATGATGTTAACATCATCTACCATAGATGATGTTGCTCTCACAAACCCACTAACATCATTTTCTACACATGTCAAAAAGCCCCCCATGAATTTTATGGTTTGTGAGAGCAACATCATCTAACCAAGATGATGTTAACATCAGTATATAGCAGTAAGAGTTAACCAATGGGATTGCGTGCATTTTCATTCATTCACTGTGACCTTCAAAGTTCAATCAGATTGAAGTTAATTTGCTGCTAAGTTTCTTCAATGTTGTCCCGCTAAAATTTAAAACCCGCTCAACCCTCGTAATGAAACCTGCTTGGACCCGCAGTTGTTAATCTATTAATTTGTAACCAACACCCATACCCGTTTGTTATTTTTTTTGCTAGCCCAATTTGATCCAAAAGAAAAAATAAAATACCCAAACAGACCCAATCACAAGAGATTGGGTATAGATTGTCAGGCGTACATATTCCTAAATGTAAAAATAAAAAAAAACTGTCTTGTTAAAATACTCTTAATGTATCATATACTATCTGCATTTTCTTTCTTGAACCTTAGAGGAAATCGATTACTTATTACATATTCTCACTTTCTAGTTTTTTCGTGTTTTGGTTCGTTTCTTAGATTAGATATATAGATGCGAGTCATGTGAGATAGTCACCGCAGTAGTATGGCAAACTGCTGAATTATATTTCCAATCATTCTGGATTACGACGATAAATAATTCAATTCCAAAGAAAACCAAAACACATGCCCATCATAAAAGAAACAACAGAAATTCTTCACCAAAGTTAGATATGAGTTTCTAAGTCTACTTCAGCGCATTATATCGTGTAGAATATAATAAACAGAAATCAACTAGTTACCTCCGCCTAAGAGGGTGAGCAATGCCACGAAAATGTTGATGATATCAAGGTATAAAGAAGTTGCAGCCTCGATGTACTCATCATATGTAAAGCGTTTGATCAGGTTATCTGTGTCAAAGACGATGTACCCACAGAAGATTATGGCAGCTAACAAACCATATATCATCACCAAAAGCTTACCCATTGGAAAGAATATCTGCAAAATTTAAGAAAGACAC